>JAOXNG010000001.1:36116990-36127473 GCA_028566535.1 Scolopax minor | reverse complement strand
CCCCCAAATTGGGAAATCTGCCACAGAGTCTTGGGTGTAGCTAGGTAGATAGATAATCAAAGTCATTGAGTGTGATAAGGCCATTGTGCAGAAAATCTGAATTAATTGTATCATTTATGTTCACTGCAGAGAAGGTCAGGAAAATACCTACTCTAGAGTAATTGTTTATGGATGATAAATCTGAGGAACTATCTCAAATTAAAATGTCAATAAAAGATGTTTTGAAGCAAGTCAATAAAATGAATAGTAACAAATCACCATGATCTAATGGCTTTCATCCAAGTGTTCGAAGGAACTTAAATATAAAGTTGCTGAGCTACTAATAGTAATATTTAACCTACAATTTTGAATGAGTAGAGGGTGGAAAATGTGATTCCAGTGTTTAAAATGGGATTTCAGGGTGATCCTGTGAATTACGTACTGAGAAATGTGACATTTGCATTAAGCTATTTCATAGACGTTATTATAAAGAGTAGAATACACAGATAAGTACATGTAATAAGCACCAAAATGGTTTGGAAACTAGAGGAATGTCATGAGTCAAAAATCTAGAGTTCTTTGAATGTATCAATAAACATGGGATAAAGATGATCCAGATGATATAATGTAGTTAGAACTGTGAAAGCAATTATGACAAATTCCTTCAACAAAGACCCACATTGCCACCTTATTAAAAGATTGCTAGTTAGAAAGAAATCAGTGTTTTTTTTCTGTAAAGGATTGTAGTTACAAATAAAGTCCTGCAGAAGTCTATGCTGAGCCTGTGCTGTTGAGCATATTCATAAATTTTAATTTCACAAACTCATAAATTATTCAGAAAATGATATGAGTATTGTAGCAACAAAGTTTGCAGACAGAACAAAGTAATGCCTAATATTTAAAACAGCCTGTGATGAGATTCTGATGTTACAATATTGAGTTACTGGGTAATAAAATGGCAAATGAAATTCAGTGTCAATAAATACCAAGTGATGCATGCAGAGGAAATAGTCTTAACTACACATACAGAATTATGACCTCAAAATTACCATTACTATTATCATTTAGCAATATTAGAATCACAGCAGATTTTTCATACAGAATGTCACATCCACTCTGAACACTGAAAAGGAGTAGATGTTGAAAATTGAAAGGCAAGGTTTTGAAAACAAACACCAGAACTTCATTAAACTAGGGCAATTACATGTTGCACAAGCTTGTTTGAATACTACATGCAAGATTCATTCATTGTATCACAGAAAAGTGTAGCAGAACTAGAAAGAGTACAGTGAATTTAACCAAATACAGACCACAGGCATGGAGCAGCTACACTATTAGAAAAGACAATGTAAGTTTGGAGTCTTTCTTTTGGAAAACAGACAGCTGCAAAGAAATATGGAAATATGTAAAAAATCTAAATGATCACTCTTTTTGGTTATGCTACAACCAAAAAGAGAAAGAGTGCTTGTGCACTCAGCTCTTGCTTTACCTATTAAACTCTCTTTATCTCAACATATGGGCTCTTTTCTTTTACCCTTCTGATTCTCTTTCCCATCCCATGACACAGGAGTGTCTGTGTGGGACTGAGCTGTTGACTGGGGTTAAGCAACCACAGGCAGTTTTACGTTACTGACACATATGTAATGATGGTTCCAAACAGCAATTTTGAGCTCAGTATCTTGTTTTCTGTGATGATTCAGGTATTCAGATCCATTGTTTGTTGCATAGGAATCCCTTCAGTAATGAATCCTTTTAGCATTGTGCAAATTATTTTTTAATGGTTCATTGTGCTGAAGAGCAAACAAATTCATTTTAACCAAAAACATCTGACAGCACAGTATAGGTTCAGATTCAGCATGCGTTTTACAGTTTTACTCCAGCTAACAGAGTGCATGTAAGGTAATGCTTTCTCACATATTGCAGAGATATCATGTACGTAATGTTTACTTATAAGGTAATATTAATACTTAATTATGTGTGAAGCAGTGACAAAGCTGGGTAATTATGCTGAAAGGACAATGTAATTATCCAGGCTCAGCCCTCTCCTTCCTTTGAGGAAAGGAAGGGAATAGAAAAACTGGAAAGTTTATAGTCTTGACAGCTGGATTTTATCTGCAAGATTTTCCTCTGTGCTTGGACTCTCTTTAAAGTTACCGAGGGACTTGGCCTTCAGTCTCCTTTGTGCAAGTAGAGATACTTAATCTCTTGCTAAATGAACTAACTGGAGTAACAGAAGCAGTCCAGCTGCAGTGGCACGCAGCTATATTTAGGCTGGCTACTCCATTACATACAATGCACAGATCTATCCCAAGCACTGGGATTGCTAGTTCCAGCGAGACAAGTGAGACTATAGGCAAGGTAACTATCTTTTTTTGAATGCTGCTTCAGCAGAACAATGTTTTTACTATATTGCTTATAAATTAGAAGAATAACCACTGAGATACATTTTTGGAAATACAAGACATTCAAAAGGGAAAGATTATGTATGTTTAGAACTAACTGCATTTAAAGGAAAGTATTTAATTCTTTTATCCTTAGATGTATGTAAGATTTGGCATTCTGGAGCTCTCCTGGAAGGATATCTAAATTTCTCATTCCAAGCAAAGAAGGAATGAGAGGAACATGCAGGAGGAATGCTTCAGGTCACCATATCTGTGTGGGGTTTTGTCCATTAGAAGTCAAATATGCCTGCTGTATTCCTGGGGTACTTATATTAATTCAACTAGTTAGATTAATTTCAAAAGAAGTTTTATAAAGTAGATTATGTGAAAGAGATTTCCATGAATCTTATTTACAGCTTTTTTTTCCCCTAGTAATAATTCCAGAATCAAAATTTCCAATTCATACACACTGGTGAAAGAAGATGCATAACTGAAACCTAAGTGAAATGAAACCGCATATGCATCTGTCAGTGTTGCAAATTGTGATAAAATATCTAGGAACCAGGACTGATTTCTGTGTGGATTCTATTTTGAATTGCCTTTGTCTCTGAGTAAGAGGGAAGGTGAATTAATTGAATACTGTTCTTGAAAAAACAGAATTGTTTATAGTAGCAAATGAACCCCTTCTAGATAATGAAACCTGATGTGTTTTTAAATCATAATGCTATTTGACCTAAAGAACTAGAAAGAATATTGCAGTATATTTTCCTTCTTGGATTAGATTCAGGTCTATATTTCTGAAAGGAATCTCTTGGTCTGTAGAACTTGCTGGTGGTGGCAACTCACTCCTCATGGAATCATGAGTACGATCATTCCATATTCTTACAGAGTAAAATATGACTTTCTTTAATAAGCTGAATATATTTGCAAAATAATAAAAAAAAACAGTCAAAATTTCAGAAAAGCAATATATAGCTTACAAAGTCCTCTCTCTAGAAGACTTCTGGTTTGTGATAATTTTAGCTGCTGTAGATGGATTTCCTTCAGCTCCATGCATTTATATTTTAATCATTATTGTGGGAAATAAAAAGAAAGCATTACTTGCCAGACTGCCTCCATTTATAGCCATGAGAAATGGAGAAGAGTCCTGTCTGGTCTGCATATTCTCTGTGTGTCCTTCTGAGGGCAGGAGAGGAGGCTGAGTAGATCTAACTGCTTTTCTGGAGAGAATATATAGTGTTCCGTAAGCTTTTTGGTTTTAGTGCTTTTGGCCTTCCAGGAGAAATGATCGAGACTAATTTTTTTAATATTTTTTTTAGGTTGCAATTTTTGGGCCAGACACAAGTCCAAGGAACCATTTTGGGCACCAGTACAATGATTTCACTGATTTACTCTGCCTGTTTTGTAGTAATGGCCAAATTTTAGTCATCTGTGTAACTGTGTGTCCAATGAATACCTTCAGTGAAGCTACTAGGAACTGGATATTCAAATCTATCCCACAGGTTGGAAATTCTGTGGCAGTTGCCCTAAATGTAGAAGAAACCAACCTCTGGTATTGCTGTGCTGAAAGTCTGACAGAGCCAGCATGTCACAACGGCTGCCATCCTCTACTGCCCAACTGGGGCAGGTACCACTTACAAGAAAGTTTAATAATACTGTTTAGATGACAACAGAATCGGACTTTGTAAATAATGGGCTTGTAGTGTTCTATGGTTAACAGGCAGATGAAAGCATATATCACTTCACCCGAAATCCCTACCTGACAGTTTTGAAGACTGCAAGTCTTCTTCAGGCAAATTATTTTGATATCCTGTTCCTGCTGGATGTTGAAGACATGCGGTAGCTAAAATGGCATTATTCTCTGGACATACAGGTTGTGCCTGTAATCTGGCATTCATCAGATTTCCTGACAGGTTTACGCATGGCTATTTACGTTTACAGAACCTAATGCATTCTGAACATTTAATCGGCTGTGTGAATGTTCTGTCTTTAGCATTATTTTCGTATACAGCTTTCTGTTTGACAGAATATTGCTATTGTAACTGCTGAGGAAATTAACCGGTAATAACTGATGCTATTACCAGGCAGTTAATTTGCAAAAGGCCAAGAATTAAGAGTTTTGCTATTTATGTGGCACATTAATTTTTCTGCAAAAGGAAATCCACATTGATGAATAATTTAAATCCCAGTCTCCCTGCAAGTCTATAATCACGTGCCCTACAGAGACTGTAGTACATTCTACTGTGAGCATTGTGCAAAAGATTAGTAGCTCCGTGGTGGCAATGCTGCTATAACAGTGTGAATTGCACTTTTAATTTGTCTTCCCATCTGACAGAGCATCTCATTATACTTAACAAAATCTAATTTAAATTATACTTTTAAAATTCTCAGTTGAAGGATATTTACATAAAAAAGGTGAAGATTAAATAAATTGTTTTAAGTTATATCAGCAAATCATTTTAATGAGAACTTCCTTTCTTCTTGCATTTGGAAAAGAATGTGCATTTTATTCCATGTTTAGTTCCAGTCAGTCAAACTCGGCAATGACTGGATACAATTTTTGTACAATACAGTCAAGATGTGAAATGTGTGATAAGCCCTACTTTGTGTTATAAAATTATGCAGGCTCTCTAATAAGTAACTTGTTAGCTATCTTGACTTTCAGCTAAAATGCTGAAAAGCATTTTATACAAAATCTTATATAAGATGAATTTTTTTTCATAAGTAGCAATGAGCAGAAAATTATTACTTTCTGTTAATCAGATTAAATTGTGGAGGAGTATTACACATGAGGTCCCTAGATACACGTTTTAAAAAACAACATTTCTTTTACTCCTTCTTTTTTCCCTTTCTTAACTACATTATTGAAATTTAGGAAGCATAATAGCTGATCTATTTAATGGCACATCATTATCTTCCCATAGAATAATACGTACTATTCATTCTCTCATATTATTCATTAATCCATTATATTTATTCTCTCCTAGTCTTTGTGTAACTATGTGAGGAATCAGACTTTCACTGTATATATGAGTAACATCTTGATACATTCAAAGATCCCAATTAATACCAGTGACCTGTTAATTTGACGGTTCAGTTGTTGATAGGATTTCATGTTACTTGGACACTATTATAGCTCTTGTTTATTTCTCTGGGCAGGAGCTGTTAAAGTTAGGACTGTGCTAAGTGCAGTGCAAAAGCCATGGATGGAGCGTCTCAAAAATATTGCAAACTCACTGAAAATAAGAGTGATTTGTTAACAACCAGTGGACGTTTATATAAGCCTTCTGTGTGAATAGTGTTATATTTATGTGAAACATTTGTATTTAATACTTTTTCCCATAAAATATATGGGCCAGGTCCTTCGAAGTAAGGGGAGGTTGAGGAGGCTGCTGCCCGGGCACTTTGCTTCTAGTGATTCTTTACCAGCAGAGCGTACCTTGTGGGCCGTAACTGCTGACATGGCCTGGGCTGAGGGCTGCCATGCCTCAGTTGGGTGGCAGGAGCTTGCTTCACTGGGGGAAAGAGCTCTGAGATCAGGTCAGGGTAGGCAGGCTGCTACAAATCACATCGTCCTAGCTCTATTATTGGCAAGAGGTGGTTCTACTGTTTTCTTTCTTCTTCTTCTTTTATTTGCAGACAAATTATTCTAGATTATTATTTTGCAGTTATTAATGATTGGCAAGGCACAGTGTTCAGGTTCAGATCCAAATTTGAACTTCAGAGAGTGCTAGGAGATTTTTTGACCTACATTTCTGGTTTATGTCACCTAAGGTGCTTTTTCCTATTTCTGATTTGCCAGGCTACAAAAAATAAGTTTATGTAAATTCTTTATATTTTACACTCTTGTTAAAGGTAACTCTTCATTTTGCAGAACCCATAGATTTAGCTTGGTAGTTAAAGTAGAATTAATTTAAAAGTGAATTTTTACTGTATACCTTTCCGACTTGTATTGCTGTAAATTACCCATGTTTAAAACTAGTAAGAAAAGATATGTATAATCAAAGGACAAATAATAAAGCCCCAAATGGACATCACTGTTTATTAAGATCTCATGTCTCCCAGGAACTGAAGCTGTAGTCCTAGTTCCACAGTCGTGGAAGCACGTGCTGAGTTTTAGATACAACAATACAATTTAGGTCATTGTCCCAGTCCAGATTTCTATGCTAGAGTGCTCAACACTTTGCATATTTGGCCCCTAACTGCATGCATGCTTATAATATGGTCTTCAATGTGTATACTGAACAATTATTAGACTTCATAAAGCTATGCAAGCATTTTGGAAAAGAAGTCTCACTACAGTTTTAAAAACAACTTCCACCATCTGCTTGGGAAAAACAGTGGGTTGGTTTCTTGTGAACTTGGCAATTAAATATGCTAAAATGTAGTAGCAGCATAGTTAAATGTTTGCCATACCTATTAAGAACAAAAACTACAATCCAGCTCAATAACACCAAAACCTCAGACAAAGACCTGCCATCTGTTTACCAGGTAAAAACAAAACTCTTGATACACGTAAAATACCCTAATTCAAATAGATTTTTAGTGAGGAATTTTAAAGCAACTGGAGTTAAGTTCTGATTGGAAAAGCAAATTTCTTATTTAAAGCCCTTAAAGGGCTGTAAAATATGTAAGACTATATATTATGGGCTTTTTTATTTGGACTGTGTTTTTCTGGCTCTAAAGAGAGGACCACAAAAACTGCAGAAATTTTAGCAGCTCTCTGATCTTACACAGATTGAGATCTACATTCCAAGACTTAGTGCTCCAGCTCTTGGAATAATGAAATCACAGTTTTCTCTAAGTGAAACGTCATTTCTGCTCCTTACAGAAGTAAAGGAAAGCTAGCAAACAGAAAATACCTTTTAAGAATATGTCAGGACTTCAGGTATTTTGGAATAAATGTCGGTGTCTTGGGGTATTGCATCAAGAACAATTTCAGTGGAGAACTCTGTGTATGGCAGAGGAAGAATCCAGTGAACATAATGCTCTCAAATAAATACATCTCAGTAGCTGGCACAGAAGTGCAGTTCACTGCTGCTGCTCTTACCAGGAGGAGGTAGTTGTCATAATTGAGTGAAAACGAGGTGATCACAGCTGTTTAATATACTCTTGCTGGGTAAGTAAAGGACTCCATGGGTGAGCTTCTAGCCGTAGATTCCTGTAAGGTATATGTGTCTGTCTACAGTAGCTTCTCTAACTCCCTTTATAATGAATGGGGATAAATTTGCAATTGCAGGGATGATTCAGCAACTCGTAGACACCTGTGTTAAGCTGCTGTAAACCAGCTTCCGAATCTGTCTTTTCCCTTCCATCATCTGTAAAACAAATGAAGACACCTAATCTTTAAAATGTTTTAGCTAGCACAGGTGAATCCCAGCTTATGTGGCTAAAACTACGTTGGCTGTCTCCTAAGAGCAGAGAAGGGTCTGGAGTGGCTGAGGCTGCAGCTGTCTTTCCAGCAGTGTGCTTGCAGACTGTTTTCAAATGCCCCTTCTAAACTTTGCATTCCTGGATGACTTTTAATTGATGTGATTAGTAGGGAAAAGGTTACTTGTGCATACCTCAACTTAGTGACATGTCCTTAGGTGTTCTGAACTGGTTTGCTTGAGGGTATTGCTGCCAATTCTAAGCTGCTGATCCTTTTTGGTGGTGTGACCCTCATAGTCTTATATGCCTTGTGGAAGGAGGTGGAGGAATCTGTTGTTAAAGTCAGATTTTTCTTCTGGATGTTCAGCCCTTGAAATATACTTCTGCAGTCTCTGGAGTGCTGGATGGGTCCGCAGTTACAGTTCTGCCTTCCCTCTGACTTAACAAATTCTGATGTGACACTGAGATCAAATCCCTGACCTTGACTTTGCTGGGAGAGAGTGGCAATCTTAGAAGTCAAAATGTTGTGAAACATCATGGTCAACCGTGTCATCTACTGAAGTGAAAAAGTCCCCCAAGACAAAAGTCTTGTGTTTTAGAGATTATCTGCATTTTCTCATTGGATTCAGAATTTTTTTTGTGGTCCACAAGCAGCAACAGATCTCATTCCTTAATTACAGATGATTTTTTCAGTGTTTTAGGGATTACTATGTGGCTAGCTCTTCAGTTTAGCTGAGCCAAATGTCTTATAAATACATCTAATTTAATATTTACAAACATGGCATCAGTCTGCGTTAGTGAAGATATACTGAAAATTTAACTATTTTAAAAGTGACTGCATCCATGTTGTTTGATATACCATGCAAAGGAAGTCACAGCCATGAAGCTCAACTAAATCTTTAATAATTGTTAATAAAAGAGCTACTTCCAGGGGAATAAACTTGCAAGTAATGTCTGAGTGCTTATTTCAAACCTTCAGAGTGTGTTTGTCCATGTAGATTCTATGCAGTTTTGTGGACAGTATTTTTTTCTCTCATCTCATGAAGTGTTGAAAATTTCTGCAATTTTCATAAAAAGGTGACAGCCTTGTTGTCACTGGGTATATTTTTCAGTTTTTGTTAAAATTATGCTGACTCTCAATGGCACCATCAAAAGCAGTGATTCAGTTTCCCAAAGTCAAACACTATCTACAAAATATCAGATGGACTTTCTGAGAAAGGATAAACATATACCTCAACCATTATGGCACATTCAAAGATTTCTCATAAGTATCATTAGTATTTGCATCATTCTTTCCTTGCTCAGTGGATGTACAGAATAAATTTTAAAAGAAAAATCAGGTCAAGGTTTTTTGCAGAAAAGTTGAAACATTCAGATTTATTTAAAGCGTATTGACAGTATTTATGTATTATCCTGGAGAAAGAAGGGATTGTAGGACAGAATGTTCTTTTCTTCAAATTGTGAAAATCCGTATTTTGTCTGGAGAATTAATTTTGCCTGCTGATGAAGGCTACGTATGCAGCTAAAATTTTAACATGAAGGATACTAGAATTCTGCATGGTGTGGTCATCAGAGGCTTACATTACAATATATCAACTGATATGAACAGAATATCTGGTTAATGAGGACTCCTTAAGTCCATGAAGGAAAGTCTCATTTGCTCCATGCCCTGAACACCCTGGTAATTATTATGGTGGAAGCAGGATCTATGTTCTACTCTTTCCTGGCTATGATGTTCATCATTTCAGAGCCATTCTGCATTGCGCTGAAGCTGCTGGATATGTTTAAATAACCAGCATTGTACTGAATTAGTGGGTACATTTAAGAGGGCAAGTAGATATGCATGGCTCAGATTTTTTTTTAATTAGTCTAAACACTTGTTTCACCTTTGATCACTTCTGGAAAGCCTTTATTTAAAAAAAAAAGAAGCATAGATCTTTCCTCTCATGCTACTGAAAAAAATGCTAAAAGGATAAGAAATATGGTGAGAACAGTTGCATCTTTCACTTTTTTAATATAATGGCTATTATAAACTTAAATACTTTTTATAATCACACTGAATATTTTTCAAGAATCAGAGTTTGAAGAGACATTGAGTAGATTTTAAATCAGCATTGCACAGCATACCAGCTACATCATAGGGTCATAAATAGAGAATTGAATTATTTCCTTGATTCTTGGATTGTAATAGCATTTTGGTGCGGTGTCTTTTTTGATGAATATAGCTAGGTGATTCTTCTTCTGATGAACTGTGAGGTAGCTTTCTACTGATTCTTCTATTGATAGAAAAATAGTACTTCTGGGAATGTCAATTTGAATAATTTCTAATCTTTCTGATACTTTGATTTTTTGGCATGCATTATTGAATGTGGTTAAGGGACATTTTTCACACTTTCTTTTTTCCTGTGTAGCTGAAACAACTTTTCTTAGTACTTGTAGTATGATGTGCACTGACTTTTAAGTTGTATCTCCAAAATTTACTTTAGCTGCAGCCAACTACTTCATGATTCTACAGATACTCTACAATTCTGCAATAGGGGAAACTTCCTATAGGATTTTGCAGGACATAGATACACTTGTATAGGGTATCATCCACTGTTTGGGGTAAATTGGTCAAAAAGTAGCAGATCCTAATCTTCAGGTCTGCTTCCAAGAGATTGCATTCATGCAGCGGCTTCTTTCAGCACAATCTACTGCATGGTATGGGTATGTTCCACACCTGTCCTTCACAATGGCCACAGCTATGGTTATGT
>JAOXNG010000001.1:36095880-36113401 GCA_028566535.1 Scolopax minor | reverse complement strand
GTTAGACAATGACTAGCAGACCTACCTGTAAAATACATTCTGTTTTCTGTCATGATAAAAAAATAAGCATTTTGTCAGATTTTTAGTACTTGCTGATGTCAATAATGTCAGGTTTCTTTCTTTGTTGATTAAAGACAGTCATATTTTGAAAGGAAAGTTAGTAGTCTGGCGGTAGCAGATCAAAGCATCTATATGTGATATAGAAAGCTCAGAATAGAACTCAGTAAACTTATCACTTCAGGCAAATAATGTTGTGTCTGTTCACTCTACATACTTTGTGTTAAACCACACCAGCACATTGTAGCTAGGTACTATCTTAGAAACAGATGTAACTTTGTTGTGCCCCCGCAAACCATGCTAAAACCTCAACATCCTCATTTTACTTATGACAACAGACTTTATGATGCATACAAATTAATCTGTTTTGTGACCAGAATAATTTCTTCACATTGAATAGGTCAGAATTTCATCCCAAACATTCTTGAAACATTACAGATACATATATATCCATAGAAGACTCATTTTTTTTTTTTATTTTCTCATTTGAAAATATTATATGGATAGAAAAAAAATGATAATGCAGTTCTCTGCCTTTTGCAGTTTAGGAATCTTTAAATTTTTGCTTTTGTTCCATATTTAGTTTCTTCAATAAATGCCAGCTTTAATTATGAGGTGTTGAATTCTGGCTTTGCATATTGGAGTTCTCCATGTGAAAATAAAAAGGTACTATTTTCTGAAATGATTGCCTGTAGTCTGTAAACCTGAGTGAGGGGTGTGATCCATTCCTTTACATAAACAGAATTCCTGCAGGCACACCCTTCAGGAAGCAGGATCTGATACAGGAAGATCCAAAAAATTTCAGGTGACCAGAACACTTATAAAGACAGTATTTAATTTTCTTTTTGCTTTAAAATGTGGCTATGTGATATCACATTGTCACCATTATAGCACGAAAAGTTCCTCAAACTGCTCTGTGGTCCATACCTCGAAATTTCCTCTGAGCATGAGGTTCAGCCATGGTTTCTTTTTTGTATTCTTTGTAAGTGAAGCAAGCTGTTCTGTGAAAAGCCTCTTAGCTATGCTGAATTTTCTTAATGTGTGAAGAGTGCTAAAGAGAAGCTCTCCAAATCATTGAAAGCAGCACAGAATGATAGATATGAGCTGGAAGCATCTCCCTTATGAAAAAAGGCTGAAAGAACTGGGGCTCTTTAGCCTGGGGAAGAGAAGGCTGAGGGGAGACCATATTAATGCCTATAAGTATCTAAAGGGTGGTTTGAAGGAGGAGGGAGCCAGGCTCTTTTCAGTGGTTGCCAGTGAGAGGATGAGGGGCAACGGGCATAAGTTGGAACGTAGGAAGTTCCACTCAAATATGAGAAAAAACTTCTTCACAGTGAGGGTGACAGAGCCCTGGAACAAGCTGCCCAGGGAGGTGGTGGAGTCCCCTTCTTTGGAGGTTTTCAAGACGCTCCTGGATGCAGTCCCGATTGACATGCTCTAGCTCTGGGCAATCCTGCTTCAGCGGGGGAGTTGGACTAGATGATCTCTTAGGTCCCTTCCAACTCTAAAAATTCAGTGAAATTCAGTGAAAATTAATATATAATCTCCAAACCAAGAATTTGCCAATACTTGCCAAATCTGATTGCCCAAAAATTTAGGTTCATCTTTCTAAAGTTCTCAAGGCTTTAATACATCACCATGGATCCTTTAGTTTTACTGCCTATAGAAACCACATTTTCTCTGCAATTATAAAGGATAATTAAAATTGTAGTTCTTATCTAATTATTGAACTCTTTCAGAGAAACATCAAATGTCAAGAAAACACTTGTGGAGCTATGCTTGCTCCACTGAGCAATAGGGTACTGAAATGGAGGCACACTGCTAGCAATCACAACTGCAAATGATGTAAAGAAGAATATAAAAAGAGCAAACATCCTTTACTAGATCAGTGTCGTAAGAACAATTTTCACCTTTTACTGGCAAGGACTGTTGAAAATATGAGGCAGAAAGCTGCTAAAATAAGATATAATTAACAGATGCAGAAGGAAATACAAATACTGGCTTAGACTGTGCTTTGTTTCTCTTCAAGTTGTGAAAGCTGCAGTGATTTTCCAAAATTATAACAACATAGAATGAACTGGTGGACTCAGTATCATAACATAGTTTCCTACAAATCTGGCAAATGCATAATAATTTCATTTGGTGGTGATGGCAGTTCAATACCTATAATTGTGACTGAAAAGGTATAGAAATATTATTGTATCAGTCTTTTCTTACTAATGTATGTACAGTATTATACCCATGCTCTAGTAAATTATAATGCTCCCTTATTAAAATTAAATCATGAATTCACAGAAACAACATTCCAAACCTTTCTATCTCACTATTTATCTTCAGAGGTTTGGGTAATTTTCTGCTGTCTTTCACTTATGGTTCTTCCTATGTTGTACTAGCTAATTCTTATTCTTATCTAAAGACTCTTCAAGTTTTGCATATTTAGAGAGTGCCCTCTTAGTATGGGAGACACATGGAAAGCCTTTATAAGACAGCACTAAAAGAAGTGGAGTGGACTGTGGGGCTCTTGTGTGTTACCAAATTTAGATTGTTATTGACAGCAGAATAGGTATTACTTGGCTTACTTCCTAGACAGTTCCAATTAATTATTATAAGATGAAGAATGAAATTAAAATTAAAAAAGATGTCTATCATCAATACTACAAACACTGGCTGTAACCCCTTCTTTTGAAACAAAATGCATGGAATACTGGCATTGTCGTGTCTAATACCAGTCTTGTTAGTGAAATTGTTATGAAAGTATAATGACATAACTCTCTTTAATACCGAAATACAAATTAAAAAAAAATAAATTATTCCACTGAGCATGCATAAGAATGCCAATGCAGAATTTGTTAGAAACAATTAATCCTATTGTAAATATGGTAACATTTGAGGATTTTCTCAGCCAGATCTGTATTAGGGAACAAAAACCATCTTGAGTCAGATTTGATTTACCTTAATAAACATCTAATTTAAGGATATTTTACATTGCTAGACTGGAATAAAAAAAATAAATTAATATGACCTTTTTTTTTTTTTTTTTATAAAGCCCACCAAAATGTACCTGGGCTCAGTCCTTAACTTAAGTCCTCTCTGCAAGGGCAACACGAAGCCAGTGCCTTCCCTCTGGGCTAGGGAATGTAGGGGATCTTCATGGGGTGGGCAGGGCAGGTCCTTGGTGGCCAGGGCCTGTCCCACCTCCAGTCACTAAGTTCGTAGGTTTTGCCTTTTGCCATATTGTCTTCTGTTGTTCAGCTAAAAGGGTCAACCTACGCGCCTCAAAAGTGTGATTATTGGTAGCTTGACTACCAGAATCAGGGAAAAACTGTCAATAATCCATTGCCTGAGAATGACTGGTATGGAGCCAGTAAAGTATCCAGTTTGACAGCTTTACAATGAGTTGTATTTTCCTTCGACAGTTGAGTTGCTTGTAAATTAGGTAGTACTCAGTGTGAAAAAAGACAGCAAAGCTCTTGTCTCTAATTTTCTGCATAGAAAGACAAGGGATTTGCTGTTCCACAGAAAGGAACAATTCACTGAGTAATTTGAAGTAATTTATTCTGTGCTCTATGCTCTAAATTAGGGGGATGTACTGCAGGTAGCTGTTCCCTGATTTTGGCACACAAACTGTCCTTCCCTTTGCTGTGGTGTCACGGTAGGAATAATGGCCCTAAAATGCAGATCAGAACTTGAGAGCCTCCTGAGTGACAGGTCCCTTTCAACATGCCATTGATGTTTGCTGAGGATCTGAAAATGTTTTTCAGATTAATCACCACCAGAAGGGCATCTTATCCAAGTATAAAATAATGATGATAATTACCTCCTTCCTCACGAGATTATAGGCCTGCATCTATATTAGCAAATTGTTTATCCCTACAGAAGTGATTTTGTAGACCCAAACTGTTGTTACTCAGTGCACAATGTCCACATTATATTCTTTTAGCAGAGAAGTGGCTTGTTTGTGACTGGCTTTTGTCCCCAGAACTGAACACCCCTAAATTGTTGGAGCATATTAGGTCCACTCTCAGGCTCACCTTCTGCTATATTTTCATCTAAAAGGGATACGTTTCGTGTCTTTCAGAATCATACCATGATGTGATCCAGATTACAGTACATGGAGACAACTGGAAAATTTGTTTGAGAAGTGAAGTCCAGCTCCAAACTGAAATGCTAAAATAATTGCACCTCCTAAGAGCCTCTGATTCAGGGTGCTAGTGGAACAGAACCCTATTTATTAATTTGTTTTATCATTCACCTTCCTGTTGTGCTCTACCTGCAAATCCCAAGCTCCATATCATGCAGCAGGAAGCTGGGTGTAAAGTTGTAGGAAGTGCAGGTTATGACTGCCTGTTTAATGAGCTCCTGGCCATTGTAAGGCTGGCATAGTACGTGCCGAAGTGAGTGCATTGTATGAATGAAACTCAGGACTTGGATGAAACTCAGGATTCTATGGTCAATATGGCTTTTGTATAGTTGCTGTTACCCTTCAAAAGAGGGTGTTTGAAAAGGGGCTGGGCAGTTGGTTTGATTTTTCAAGGAAGACTGGTTGCTATTTAGATATTTCAGCCATAATTATGCAAATCCTGACTTGACTTGAATCCATTCCTAGCAAGTCCTCACAGGAATACTCTGATTTTTTTTTTTTTTCAGTATGACCTTGTTATTAATGATTTCTTACTGTTTCAGAACACTAATGCAGAAATAGAGTCTGAGAGGAGACTGTGTGGCATATAGCATCTTTCTCAAGACAGCATTAGTTACTATACTGTATGTGACAGATTATATAGCATGCCAGGCCCAAAAAGCCCACCAGTATTTGCTAAAACCGTGTGCATAGACAGAAAAACTGCTGTCAACACGTAAGTTAAAAATTCACATTTTCTTTGTGTGCCTATGTGGCATAGCTCTGCAGAGCACAAGGCTCTAGGTTAGCTGCTGGACTGTATGTTCTACTACCCTACTCGTAGCTGAAGGTTGGTTGTGCAGCCTGGCTTCCTTTCTTTAGCATTTCTCAGAGTGAAAGAAGTCCTTTCCTATGCATTAGCTCAGGAACAGAGATTTGGATTATGTACCAGATCCATATTTTGGAAGAATCTGGTCTAGCATTGGTCTCATTTTTTTTTCCCTGGAAGTGATGTCTGTGGTGGCTCTGATGAATGAGCATGTGTTAGGACTTGACACAGCAAGAGTGGAGGAATATGTTCCAACTGTGTTTCAACTAGGTTTACTCCCAGTCGACAACTCTCCTATCTTCCTAGTGTGTTATGGCAGCTCTTAGAGTTCTTTTGGTCATTGCACAAGCAAGCTTCCTATTTTTCTGTGATTTGAGCAACCTGTCATTTTTTATTTACACTTGAACCCTTGCTTTCAAGTGTAGCCTAAAAGGTGTAGGAGTCAGATATAAACCATAGATTCAGCTCAGATCTACCTATCATTTGTCAAAAGTGCTACTGTGCCTATTGACAGATATAATTGTAATGAAAATAGCAGGAGGGAACTTAGTTTGAGTTTTACTTCCCTGTTCATCTGCAGAGATATATCACAATGTTATTTTCCAGAAGAATTCTTTGGAAAAACAAAATTTAACCTTCAGCAGGGAAGTCATGCAGTAGAATCTGAGTGGTTCCTGTGAACATACTAAATTTCTAGTCTGGCAAGGTCATGTAATACAACCATATTCTTACATCCATGTAAGAACGCCGGAATTAGTCCTCCAGTATTGCTTGAAAGACATTACGTTTAAGATGGTAGTCACTTTAAATGGATTTGTTAGTAACAGAAATTTTAAAATTCATTATTCATACTCTTAAAATCCTTCTAATATTATTGTTTAATCTGTTTTTCTCTTAAAATGCTTAATTAACTTTTAAAAGTATGTAGTTTTTGTCTTCTACATGTGTACTCTTGAGGCAAACAAAACTTCATATCTTGAGAATTGTGATGCTTGCCAACTTCACAATTTCCATGATGGTAATGTTAAAAAAATTATGACAATAGGAAGATTTTCAATTTAAAGCAAGAGTTATAGAAAAGAGTGAGTTCTAAAGAAAGTGATGGAGCATTAATCATGTAATGGTCACACAGGTTCAACAGTATGACTTTGATTCACTGAAGTTACTCAAAAAGCAATTTTAGTACTGAATACCAATAAAGTACTGCGACTGTTTGAATCATCTTAAATGTCATAGAATTTTAGAATCTATGACACAGAGGTGGCAATTATGCCTTGAAGATCTTGAAAAATAAAGAGGAATATTAATCAGATGTTCATCAGCATGGCTAATTTTTGTATGGAACCCGACGTGAGTTCAGGTCATTAGTGAGAACTGTCACAGTTTTTTTTTCATACAGGATATCATAGAGAGATGCTGTGACTTGTATCTTTTTGAGAAGAGTGGAATGACTCAGAAAAAAACACTACACTAATGCACTTGGAAAGAACTTGCTTATTGTTTCCTTTGTACAAAAAGCTAGTGTTTGACTTCCTGTACTAATGTTAAAAAGAGGATCATGATATTGATGTAGAAAGATGTAGAGAGAAAACTGGAAGAGACTTCCTGAATCACAAAGCTGAGCGTCTTGATCCTGCTGGCAAGATACCTTCTAATTCATTTTTTATGGATATCTTTCTTGCCCTCACTGTGTTTATTTCCTTTCCTCGATCTCTGTTTCCATTCATCCTTTGCTTTGTTCCACAAGACAAGCTCTTTCAAACTCCTGCTGTGGTAGGGCTATGCTCCTGAAAACATCATAGAAGAATGTCCCCATATGTTTTGTGGGTTCAGTTTTTCTTTTGTGAAGATGTTAGGCCAGAACTGTGTAGATTATTCTGGGTGATACTTTAAGAAGATGCATATTCATCCTTCCGTGTCTTTTTTAGAAATATATTATTTAGTAAATTTGCCTTTTTCACATCACATTGATACTGATGAACTCTGAGTGATCAACTGAAATAAAGTAGTTGTTTTTTACATGTGTTGTTTCAAATGATGAATTCCCAATTTGTAGCAGAAATGCTATTAATCCCTGGTACTCCCTTTCAGTACTACTTGCTCTTATCACACCTGGATCCACCTTTCAATTCTTGTAGTAATCCACAGAGTCTCTGGCTTAATGTGTAAATTACAGAGTGACACTGCAGTTAAATGCTTTATCTAAATCCAGACAAATTATATCTACTTCATTTCTTTGTCTGGAAAATCATTTATCTTATCAAAAAAGCTGTCAAGTTAGTCTGGCACAATCTACCCTTGGTAACACTGCTACATTTTATCCTATGTTCTATTTACTTCTCTGTCTTTAATTTATCTTTTTCTTCAAAGCCCGTTCTAAGCTCTTACAAACTGAAGAGGTCAGACTAATAGGCTTACGCTTGCCCAGACCATTTTTGTGCTTGCTTTTAAATATGAGCACTTCAGTTGCCATTCTCCACTAATATTTGATGCTTTCTCTGCCTTGATAGATTTGGAGGCTTATCTCTGCCACTGCAATGGCCTTTATGAAATCATAGTATACCTAGTGATTCAGGTCTCAGTGAGACATTTTGTTCAAAGCCCATTGAACCGTTATCCTTATTTTTCCAGTTAAACTTTTGATTGATTAGTGAGATGTGAATAAAGAAAATTTAAATAACCATCTGCAAGAGGATCACATGTAAGACATAAGCAAATACTACTGCCGTGATGATTAAGTGAATAGTTGCCCCCACAACTTAAAGCTCGTTTAAGCAGTGAAACTGGGAGCGAAAGAGTTTAGAGAGGCATAATAATATCAGAGAAAATTATGTGAATTGAAGCCTAAGTACTTTCTAATACTGAACACTTAAATGCGAGGGCTTATTTCACAAGGGTGTAGGACATCATTGGGCAGATTAAAGATATTACAATATCTTGGATGTTTAAATATTCTGTAATATTTTATGTTAGCATTTAAAACCACAATGAATGGGATGTGCATGTTTAATGCTAGATTATTACTATTAGTTTTATATTTTCATAAATACATAGAAATACAGAATCTAACCCCCCAAAAATTCATGGCATTTTCTTTCTGTGTACTTAGTAATAAGTCAATGTTCATCAGGTGAACACTCTTTTGCCAGTCCTGATGAAATGACCAAGAAAGAAATTTAATATATGCACAGTTAAATACATCTGTATTGTTTGAGTTGAAGCTGGCTAACAGGACAGTGCATTTCTTGTTTACTCTTTGTTTTCTTTATTGCTTTCAGTTAGGTGTTGCATCTGAAAATTAATGAAGGTGAAAATTACAATCAATTGTGTCTACAAAGAACTGGTGTTAATCTGAAGCAGAGGAGATTAACATTGATAGCAGTTTAGAGGGAAGGCCATTCATCAGCATCATATGAGTTTTCAAGGTGATACCATCACAACCATACAAAAGGAAGAAAAAAGTTTTCTCCATAATCTCCTGGGCTTTTTAGCTGTGAGGTAGCATGCAGCTAGGTGGCTAAAGCATTTTATACCTCTAGCAATTTAAGCATCCATGCTTATCAGATTTTGGAAACAATAATATATATGTAAATTTCACATCCAAGTGCTATGAGATATTGCAGGCAAATGTAATTACCTGTATGTGCCTCTGTCTTTTACTTCCCACTGCTGGGAAACTAATTGCAGTATGTAAAGAAAATGTTTTTTTGATTTCTTGCATATTTTCTTATTTTCTGTAACTTTTTATTTTTCAGGTATTTGATATTTTTTTTTTTAATCTGTCTCTTCTTGTAAAAGCTCGCTCACTAGTAATTTTCCAAGAACTCTTGTTGTGTACATACATCTGTTGGGGGAAGTATGTGCTTAAGTTTAAGTATGTACTTAAGTCACAGTGATTTAAATCAAAGACAAGTGTGGGCATGTATGTCAATCACATGCATAAGTACTTTTAGGAAGAAGAATTAGTTTGCCTCACTGTCTTAAATCTCTGCACAGGAGCCTTTCAAAAGCACTCCTTATGGCAATAAGACTAAAATTCGTCAATCTGCTTCTACTGGTACAATTCAGCTGAAAGTAACAGCTGAATTGATCAGTCAGCAATGCTTTCGCTATTTCAGAGTATTTCTCAAAAGCAGGGCTAAGCTCTCTAGGGCTACTTATTCTGCTACTATTCTGCTGATTGACACTGGTGAACGAGAACTTTTTGAAAAAAACCCAACAAACTCCACCCCTTTTGCTTGGCATACAGAGATTTCCTGCATGATTCCTATGTGAAACCTGGGTGCTTTGCTAGGCTAAATGACCATTCTTTTTCTTTCCTTGCCCACCTACATCAAAGAAAGTAGCTCATGAGAACAGGCCTGGGCTTTTTCCCTGGCTTCATTTCAGAATCAGAATGCACTTTGTGTGTGTTACAGGCTGTGATGTATGAAGCAGAAAGAAGATTGATTTTCACAAGCTACCTTGTACCTGAAGTAATGAGAGAGGCAAATTACTTGTTCACTGAGCAAACATGACGGGAATGTCATAGAGGGAATTTATATATATGCAAACACACAGGGGTCACATCGATGTTACTTTTACAAAGTGCCCTTATCCACCAGTGGGGCATTTTTAAATCTGCGTTAGCTTACACAGGAAAGGCTAAATAAAACTGCAAATACCTGCATTGCGTGGGATGTAGAAGCTAACACAACTAATAAATAATGTAAGATTCAACACAGTACAGAACATAATTTAAATGGCTGCATTATTTCTGTAAAAGAGACTTGGGGTCAGAAGTGATTTCTGCTACTCATTTAGGGTTTCTCTAAAGTAGCAAAATATTTGTCATAAAAAGAAAAAGAAGAGAATGTGGGACTAATTTTCTATAGGGTTTTTGTCTCAAACATTTAATGAGGATTGAGTAGAGAAATAGGCTTTCTCTTCTCTTTATGAACACTTGCATTCACAGGATGTATGTGTTTGTAGACGACAAATGGATCTTACTGACACTGAAAGTTTCTAATATGTAAAGCAGGAACAAATGAATTTTGAACAGCTTCACAGAAGCTGATGTTTGTAAAGAACAGAAAGAAAAGGAGCAACAAAGAAAAATGCTGTTACTTGTAGGAAACAGATGAGAATTTTATTTGTGTATGAGCTCTTAAGGGAAGAAAGCAAGCTATTATTTCCTTATATTTTTTTTTTCCTTTTCTGTGCAACAATAAAGATTACATGAGGTTACACTTCATTTAAAAGAGGAAAGCAATGCAATTTAGCACTGGCCATACAATGCAAGGCAATTCCCATGTTATTCTTCTCTATTTCTGAACTATTGGAAAGGTGGCTGATCTCAAACCCAGAAGCAAAGAAGGAAGAAAGTAGAAACTGAAAAACTTATGGATGCTGCATTGCTGCAGTGAAATTGAAAATATACATCTGCACATGGCAGTTTCAGTAGAGCTGAACAGTTGGGCCACATCTACTGTTGGGAGGGGGCTGAGAGTGAGATGATGCAGTGATGAGGAGAGCCTCTGCAACCTAATAGTGTATTCACAGTTTGCCTCTGATGAGCCACGGAGGCCCGGAAAAAGGATTTATGCTTACACATCAATCCATGAAGCTTCTCTGCAGCATCAGATGTGGTTTCACCCTGGGAAAACATCCTGCAATTTTTAACCTATTTTTGTGATTATTCACCAAAACATGGGTCCATGGTGCCAGACTGGTGATGGTCTCATGGAGCATACTTCAGGGGAGAGGAATCTAATGGAGCAAAAGCAACAAATCCTTAGTTAGCGAAGAGCTAGTCATGTCAGAGTCATCTCACACTCAGCCACTGCCTGTTTGAATTATGTGGGTGACATCCTTTTGTTTTATTTTGAATGTGTCACTGGAACCACAAAAGGAGCTTTTTTTCTTTTTCCTTGCCTCTAAGCACATTGAAAAATGAACTGAAACGTGGCAGCCTTTCTTTTCCTCTTTTGTGTGACAGTACCGAGAATTCCTTGGATTTATTTCCAATATGTTTGGGTTAGAAACTGAGGGAATTTTTTTGTTACACATAGAGTTTGTATTTTTGTGTAAAATTGATTTTCACATGTAGACATCTCCTATGGCATGGCTATTCTCAGTTTTGATCACCTTTCGCTTATATATTGAAGGCAGTAAGGATCACAGCAAGGGAGAGGTTCTGCAGAAAGGTAGGTAAATAGAAGAAGAAAATGTGTTTTCTCAGAGAAAACCATTCAGGTTAATAGCTACAGTTTGTCTGTGGAGCTCTGCATCACCTCTAGTAAAAGTAGACCTCATTTCAGAGCTCATTTGTTCTATTTAACACAGCCTGTTATTTTAGAGTAATAACAGTACAGTAATGGGCTGAATTTTATTTCCTGGATACACTTACTTGACATGGATCAGGGTTGAAAGGGCTAATATTTACATTTCAGAGCAGAGGGCAAATCCTGTCTGGTTCTAGTGTCTTCTCAATGCTATAGCATGGACGACTTTTCAAATCCACAAAAAATACCCTGCATCACACTTTCTGTGCCCAGGTGATAACGCATGCACTCAGTTACTGAGCATATCTCATGGTCTTCCCTTGTTATCCAGCTCTTTGCCTGCTTTGCTGGTGAGATACATCCATCCCAATCCATTCTTAGACAACAAACTCTTCATTTTTTATTTCCAGGGGTCCATTGGTACAGTGTGGCTTCTGTGTGTGTCCCAGCACTGCTGGCAGCAGAGTGCTTCGTACCTTGTTTGTTCTTCTGCAGCCACTCATCTGTCCTTGTTAGTGACTGTTGTTAGTGGCCAACACACATAACTGCAGGTCTAGTGTTATACTGCATAATTAGTTTGAAAATGAACATCATCTTCCAGCTCTTTATTTGAGCTGCTGTATGTTATGAATGCTTTAACTGCTGAGATTTTTTTCAATACTTGTGCTGATGGCCTCTGAACTCTTAATCCCAAACTAGAACTGCTACTTGCACTGATTTTGCTGTTAATTGCGCCTGTTATGGGACTGCAAAAAGACAAAGTTATGTTTTCTGTCCTTCTAAAGGTGAATACCATAAATAACTAATGCACAATAGTGTAATAGACTTGTGGTACAGAAAAGGTGTATTGTTTTTCTCATGACTGGAAAATATGGCAATGGCAATGATCCCATATTTTCTGCATCAAAGCTGAAACCCTTCCTTTACTTTGCAGAACAGCCTCTTCTATATTCAGTACTGGCTTATTCCTCTTTGGTGTGCCAGGCTGTGGACAGAGGTTTGTATCTTCAGTCTGCCACCTACCCTGAAGGCTTGCTGTTCACAGGCAGATAGGTTGATTTTCTCTCTTTCCCCCTGCTGCTACTGTTTTTTCTTATGTATTTGCATTTTTTGCTGTGCATTTGCTGCCAGCTTCGCAGCACAGTGAGTGAATCTGGCATCAGCAGAGTACAGGAGGCAATTGTATTAGATTCAACTTTGCTTAATGGTGCAAGTCCCACTGGGTTTTGAGCAGTGTTGGGTAGGTGAGGAAGAAAGATTTGTTTTTAATGAGAGATTACTTGGCACCAGCATCATAACAGGTGCAGTAAGAGAATCTGGAAGTGAAAGAGTTAATTCATATTCAGTTCACAGAGAGAGCTGTGAAAGAGCATATGCTGAATGTGCATTCCAGTTGCATTTTTTTGTTCTTATTTACAGTGACAAATAATATATTTCCCTTTAGCTTTGAGTGCTTCATAAACTTGGAGCTGGTGATGAATATGCCGTTTACACTCCAAAGGCACTGGAATCAGTGCAAGAAGGCAGAGCTTGGTGTGGTTCACAGCACACTGTGACCTCCACTGTGATTATTAATCAGTCAGGCTTTCAGGGGCACATCCACCATCCAAGATACAGCACTTGCTTATTCCTCTCTCTTTTTTCCTGATAAATGTGATATCTGAACCTCTGGGAAACACACTGTAGATGTGTGATTTCTGTCAAAGGATGCTCAGTTCTGTTTGCACTAAATTCAGGTTTAAAAGGGTTTGGTACACTCCTCAGTGGGTTCTTAATTTGAGTCATAGTGTTTTGTTACACACAGCCTGGTGTAGAAACTTACCAGTGCTTAACAACGATCACATCAATCTTCTGGAGAGCAAGATGGGCAGTTTTGCAGGAAGGGGTCTGGTTACAAGTCTGGAAATCATGAGTGGAGTTGTGGGGCGTGTGAGGGGTTGCCTTATCAGCGTGTAGTGTTCTGTTAGAAAGCAATTTTCTCAGAGGAAGGGAATTGCTTTGAAGGAATGGAAAGAGATTTGGGACTTGTCTACCTGTTAATTCTGTATCAGAGCAGCCTGCCTTCTACAGGGTTGTGGTTGCCCAAGATAGTGTTGTAAACAAGCAGAGCAAAAGAGATGCTTTTAAATTCCTTTAGGCTTCTTAGGAATAGTATCCGAAACAAATGTGCAACCATACTGAAGCAGTGCAGGGTTTTTCTGCTCAGAAGGGCACCCTAGTTCCAGGTGTTGCAAAATAGCAATAATTTCGTTCAAGTGATCAAATTTACAGCTTTACTTGTATAATTGTTTTGGAATAGGCATCATTGACCTATTATCCTATTGTCTATCAGCAGAAACATGACCATTGTGCAGAGCTGTTTCTTAGCCAGCTCCCTGGGCTCTTCTACAGAGAATGAAAAGTGAGAGAAGGTTTCATTATTATACTTCTTGCCATTCTCTGCACAACTGTAATCCTTAAGCACTACAGCCTATGCTCCTGAACTTGTCTTTTTGACAGGTAGAGGGGTATTTTGTCTTTGGAGGAGGTTACTGAGAAATAAGTCATGTGTTGCCTTGTGCTTGAGCCACTACGGTGGCTTGCTGTCACAGTGAAAACATCACTGAGCAATATGAGGGTACCTGTGTGCAATTTCCCTTGGTGCAGTAAATCAAATCTTTTCATTACCCAAAGATAGACAGGAGAGAGTGAATCTGCCCTGCTCGAGTCCATGTTTCTAAACCACCCATGTCATCTTAACAGGATTTCTCTGTGGGATGGTTGATAAATGTGCCAAAGGTATATTTAAGTCTGTTACCTCCTTATGACTTGCAGGGACAATCCAAAAAGAGTTGCAATCCTAAAAGCCAAAAACTCCACTATATGGTCAGAGACGACCACATTGACCATGTGGAACTGCTAGTGGACACACTAGTGGAACTGCTCTGTTCATCCAAACAGCTGCATGGATTCATACTTGTTGCCAGTTTAGGAGTCTGCTGGAGTTAGGAGCACTGTTTCTGCCTTGAGAGAAACATTAAAAGTGGACGTGTTGAATTCTCTTGGTACTGACCAGGGTGGAGGGATGCTGGAGGACCAGGGAGAGGGGGGTTATGCTAACACTCTAGATGGTGTACCTCATTTAGAGCTAATCAGAATTTAAGACTCAAGGGTTGTCAGCCAGACTCTTACAAAACCTTTCTGAATTCTCCTTAAATTAAGACAGAAATGCTTTTTAAGGAAGTCTTATGATAAATACTTACTTTTGCGTGTTTTTGTTTTCAGGATGAATAAGAGATACTTACAGAAAGCAACAAAAGAAAAACTGCTAATAATAATATTTGTTGTAACGCTGTGGGGGAAATTAGCATCTGGGGCAAATCATCATAAAGGTAAGAAATTCCCTTCTGTTCTGTTATACTGTTGTGTCTGTGGCTTCTGTCAACAAATTCAGAAGTGTCCAGTCTATGCAACTTTATGCATTTTTGTGACTCCTGTACTCCTAATCAGTACCAAAGAAAGAGAATTTTCAGTGGATAGATTTCTATTAATTTCTTGAGAATTTAAGCATTTCAGCCTCATTTTCAGCATTCTCTAATTTTAGTATCTTGTTGATAATTTTGTAATAATGTAATACAGTTTTGTAAAACTGTAAAAGCTGTGAAAGTAAAAAAACCAAAATCAAATAATAAAATCTTGTCTCATAAAAACAGATATATCAGATAACATGTATGTGTGCCACAAGTGAATTCCTGCAAATAACCTCAGAAAGAAACAATTTTTAGTAACATGTATGCTGCTACTGTGTGCAGTATCTGTCAAGGCTAACTTTGTGCCTAATGTATGCTGAATGTGATTGTTTCATCACCATAAAAAGACCATTGCTTTGCATTCTTGTCTGTTTTCCATGTTACATTGCTAACACTGGACCAGGAACTTTAGTAACTTGTGACAATGTGAGATTTGTTTGTTCTTGGTCATTCCAGCCCTTAAAATCTATACACAGAAGCAGAATGTGTGATAGTATATTGAAGCTTGCAAAAAGCTCTCCATAAACCCCTAATGCAAGGAAAAGCCTGTCTGGATTCACATACTAATGTCTTCTTATAAGCTAAATAACTTGAAATGCAATCTGCAGTATAATACGATTTTGAAGTCCGCATTCTCATAAACAGCCTATTGGCTGTTTATCCACTTATTCAAGATCAGAATAACTCTAACTAAACTCGAGTAAAGATGGGACATGAAAATCACTGAGAGCTCAGGAATTAAATAGGATACCAATAAAACCAGTCAGTTCATCTCCCTGTGTTCATGTTCATTTTATAATGTCCCTTCTGAAGACAAGGTTTTATGATCAGGTATTTTATATATATACAGCTGCTAGATATTTTTTCTGCTTTGTGAAGGTATCTTTTTTCAAAATTCCTCACTGATTAAGAACTTCAAGATGCAGAGGCACTTTCTGCAAAGTCTTTTTTGAGTTGTAGTTTTGGTGCAGACAAAACAGATTCTGACGTGGTCCTGCAGGCCACCGAAGATGGGCATCATGCCAGACAGGAACCATGCTGATACCCTTTGCTCAACCTTTGTTTCCCCTCTGAAACAGAATATGGATTTGTGCAGTGGCTTGCCATTTCAGGCATCTGATGAAAAAGAGCCAAGACATCCTAGCCTGGATTCAGAATTCTTTTGCCTTTGATTATCTTTCTTTAAAAATCAAAAAACTTATCATCTCCAGATCATTTTGATTTCATCCACAAAAGCTGGTCAGGCTGTGTTTGCCTCAATCCAATTCAAACTTTGCCAAAGTATGCTTGCTATTCTTTTTGAAAAACTGATGAGTAAAACCTGTCATTAAGCATTTCATGGAAATAAATTATAATCCTAAGAACTATTTGGGGAATTAGTGCCTCATAACTGAGAATCAAATGATCCCCCAACAATTCTAGCTTTCTAGGTACATTCATGCAATGGGAACCCCAGCAGAGCTATACCGTTAATTATCTGGACAGTACTTGGTGTTTGAGCCAAAGCCTTAGACCAGAAATATCTTGATAAATATTGAATTTTGTGTTTTTAGATTAAAAAAATACACACATGAGCCCCCCTCACCTCCTCCACAAAATTCAGGTTATTAGGTTTAGGAATTTTTTTACATTCTTGCAAGTTAACAAAAAGCTTTGGTTCTTTAAGTATTAACTTTTCACGCCTTTAGCAAAATATATAAAGTCTTGCAGGGAACAATAATAAGAAGAAGCATGACTTGAGTGTTTAATTTGGAAAAGCAGCTATTGTACATGTACAATTTCTTTTGGAAGGAAAAAATATTCAGAAGGATTTTGGCTTGTGGATTTAGTAGATCTGCAGATCAGCTGCACTCACTGTATATGGGGGATTATTTTAAAAAGCCCAAATCAGAGTTATACAGCTCAACTACCATTGATTTTCAAAGAAACTGGGAGTTTAACTTCCTGTTGTGTCAAAGAAAATTTTCCTCCTAGTCTAATAGCAGAATTGGAGCTAAGCTACATTCAAGGAGAATTTGACACTGTTCAGCCTTGCATGGAGTTTCCAAATACTGAGAAATATGCAAGTTTCTTAAGCGATAATTATCCCTAGCATCATTAATCTTAATCTATCGAAATCCTTACTAACATACTGACATGACAAACTCTAATGACTTTGAAGGAGCCCTTACAATTTCAAAGATCAATAATCTACATTTTAAAGTCTTTACTATCCTATTGACTTAGTCATATTGTGTATCAGTAGCACCAACTTTTAAACCCTTCTCTTTTTCTGAAGGCTATTGTAAAAGAAAAGAAAAAGAACAAGAAGGAAAGATCATCAATGTGTGAAAAATTGTTTAATGAGCATTCTGCTCTCCAGAAGGACTTCAGCAGGGATATAAACTGCCGACTCTGACAGGACATCTCTAGGCTTGTTGCACTTATTTCAGGGATAAGGCACCAATGAGGAATCCCAAGTCAAGAAAAACAGAGACTGAGGCAGGGCACAGGGAACCAGGCTGTGGGGTCCAGATGAGCAACCACGAGTACAAACTGTGATTTCAGTTTTTTCAGTGTCAGGTGTATGAGTGCCAAGCCCATCCTTCTTTCCCTTGAGAAGACTGGTTTGAAGACATGTCTGCCGCCTTTATCTTTCATCAATCTGGACAGAAATTCCAAGAGAAAAAAGAGATAAGCAATCACGGTGTTTAAAACAAACTGCAAAGATCACTATTTTCCTGCACACAGGATTATGATTTCC
>JAOXNG010000001.1:36076477-36091988 GCA_028566535.1 Scolopax minor | reverse complement strand
ATCTGTGAGTAAATTGCATGTGTTCAACATGCCCCTTCTGGTTGTGTGGGCCTGTCAAAGGATATAAGAGTTCTGCATATCCCAGGTTCTTCACTGGAGTTAGGTAGGAGAAAACTGCC
This sequence comes from Scolopax minor, assembly GCA_028566535.1. Classification (NCBI taxonomy): domain Eukaryota; kingdom Metazoa; phylum Chordata; class Aves; order Charadriiformes; family Scolopacidae; genus Scolopax; species Scolopax minor. The sequence continues at coordinate 36,091,869 of JAOXNG010000001.1, read as the reverse complement.
TGATATTTAGATGAGGGAAGTTGCAAGCACCCAGAGAAATGTGTGCAGATGCCTTGGGTGCTACCAAGTGAGGCTGGAAGATGTCAGTGGGGTCTGTCACAATATTAGACGGAGCCATCTACTCATCTATTGTCGATCTGTCCGTCCTGCTTCATCAAACTCTCTTGTCATATTTGGTAAATGTCTCATACATGGATAATCTTATCTCTGTGGAAGTTTGTCCCAGAGCTAGATTCTCTTAAATGAGAATGCTTTGTGTGCAGCTTTCACTAACTTAATTCTGACTGTAATTAATGTTTATATATAGAAACAAAGGAAGATGATAGTTATTTTAGCAGACATTGGGAAGAAAGACGTTCTTATCTAGCTTGGGCATTAATTGAAAGTTTCAGTTATATCATGATCAGAACCTGATCCCAAAATTGCCATTTGCTTGGAGATAAAACAGTCAAACACTTTCATATCAGTATCTGTCACTGAAATCTAAAATGTTAATACAATATCTGTTGGAATTCAGTAGATGACATTTGTTGGCTTTTTGCCAGGATATTAAGGGAAAAAAAATTGCTCTGCCAACGTGCTGATAGTTCTAATGGTTCACTGGGACATGAGTGCAGAAATCATGGCAATGGCAGAGTTATGCCTATTTCTTCTCTGTGCTGCATGCTCTATCACAGCAAATGGCTGCCTTCATTTATCCTTCCATTCCTACCCACCACCTGGGTGATGAAACTTGGCTGCCATGGGGAGAGATGTTGGAGACTCACAATGAGACTCATGCATTGTCCTTTATAATGATCACTTAGAAATATTTCTGTCTATATTTGTCCAGTATCACGGTTTCTTGATGTTTTTCTAAGACAAGTAAAAGGGAAGTGCATAGCAGATCTTTATTTTGGGCCTGATCTTATAATCCCAATTGAAAATTTTTATTACCTTTTCATGAGTGACTATCCAGGATCTTTTTCCTAAAATAATTCAGATTTTGTGTTGCAGTGTAAAGGAGATGATTGCACAAAAGGTTATATTAATGTAAAATTTACATAGTTGATTTGACAGTTAGAAATGCCAAAATTTGTAACATTTTCAGACCTATCATTTATCAGCAATGTTATCTTCCCTTGGATAGCTGGCCCACCAATCAGCTAATTTTTGTTTTGGAAGACTAAGATTTCCTTTGCTGTTTTGTTAGGAAAATATTGTAAGATGTTAGGACTGAAAAAAACACTGATAGTATGTTTATCCTGCTGTTACTTTTTTGCTACCATGAATAAATGTTGTTATTTCCCTAATACTGGAATCAGATCTACTTTTCCCGTTATATATTCTTAATTTCAAATTAGTCCTGTTGGTTTGTTATGCATACTAAGTAATGCATTCTGATAGATGCCTATATCCTTCTACCTAGGAAAACAGAGTGCTTACATTTGCATGCCACTAAACCCATAAAAGGGATTGTTAGCTCCACAAGATAGTCATCTTTATTCAATTAGTTTTGGTTTAATAGTACCACTCTCTTGGATCTGCTGATCAGCATTTTCCTTGTTGCTTCATTAACTTGTTGAGTGCTCAATTAGTGTAGCGTGTAGTAGTATGTTTTTGTTAGCATTTCCAGATTAAAAATAATATTTTCTAGGTTAGCATTTCCAGATTAAAAATATTACAGTTATGTTCTGAATTTTTCATTTGCTCAAATGTATATCATGTCATAGATAATGCCTTAAATAAACTTTTCCTTAGAGTAGAAAAGGAAAGCAATGGATGTTAGACGGAGCTGTGATCAGGGAGGAAGAGAAGGACTGTTTAGTGACCTGGAGACTCCTGTCACACACCATGAAGCAGGATGCTATGCCACAGTGAGCCGATGGGATTGCTGCAGCTGCCTGTACCAATCCCCACGCCCTTCTCCCCTTCTGGAAATATTTTTACTCATTGACTACGCTGTCCTTAAAGAAGATCCTTCCAGCACAGACAGGTAGTATAGGAATACTAAATGGGAAAATTATTACAAATTTTTGGTGGTAAATGTCAGAGTGAATTTACACAAATAAAACCTTTTGAGGAAATGCCACTCTCTGTCTGTTTATATAAATACATAATGCTAATAACAAGAGTTTACTGAGTTACTCCAAAAGTATGAATCCTTATGTGCAGGAAGGCTCTGAATGTATCTTCTGCTTGAAGTTTCCAGCCTTGTAATTTGCCATGCACTGCAGAAGAGCTGTGTCTGCGTCTTCTAACTGCTTTGGAGCTCAGATGGTAGGATTATTTTAAGGTATATTGGAAGGTCAGGACTAGTACAAAGTTTATGTTCAAGACCCTGAAAAGATTTCTTTGGTGGAGAAAGTTCTGTAGTGGTAAAACCTTTTTTTTTTTCCTGTTTTTTTTTTTTTTCCTCAGAGGAACATTCAAAATTTTATTGATGTCTGGGACTATCAAAATAGACTGTAATTGAAAAGAAAATCTGAATAGTTTACAGTTTCCCTTACATTATGTTTTCTTCAAATTCAACATGTTAAGATCACATAATTTTTATAGGCCAAATATAATGGGTCAATATCACATTATAATTAGAGTCTGATCCTTGCCACTATCCAGATGTGTGAAATTACTATAATGGCAGGATTCTATCTTCAAAGTCTAGATCTGTTTCCAGGTATGGGGCCATATATCCCAGTGCTGTTAGGGTTTTTGGTTATGCCCCTCATATTTTCTAATGTACATTCCATACATCCAATATAGATTCCGTACATGCATGACTGCCCCATAGATTTGCTGGTAACTACTGCACACCCCCATTATCTGACTCAGGGTTTCACATATTAAGGTTGGGAGGTTTGTGCCCAGAAAATCACATCCTCTGTGGAGATTATTTCTGTAGCATTCAGGGAATATGTTAATCTAACTTTCATGTGCATTAATTTTCTGCTGATGATGTCTAAAGACTATGCCCTTCTCTCTTGACACTCTTCACTGAATTTACTCTATAGCATTGTTAAGTGATTGCTTGTACAATGTCATATTTTAGAACAGCTGTTCTTTAGTCATACAAGTGCCAAGGAAATGTTCAGAAAGAGTCAGCTATTCTGGGGAATAGCAGGAGAAAAATCCTTTAAGTGTTTTGGGTTGCAGTTTACAAAGTTTCTTTCTGAACAAATTTTTTTATTTCTGTTCTTTGGTGGGCTGAGGGGGATTTACCATTTTAAGACTCTCTGGGACAGTCTTCCACTGTACTATCTATTTAGAGTTATGAAATTATAGAATTGTTCAGGTCAGAAAATACCTTTAAGGGCATCAAGTCCAACTGTAAAGGACTCGGTGTAAATTTATAGAAGGGTCTCATCTTTTCATAAGTTAAGGGAATTGATCTGAGCCTATGCTGCACAAACCAGTAGCTCCAGAGCAGCAAAGCTGTGCCTGTAGGCATGCATATGTGTATGCATATGCACACAAAGATATGAGACACCTGGATGAAAGAGAAAAATGCAGGGTCATCATTGATGAAATAGCTTACGTGGACCATTCTAGTATTTTAATAATGATTATCATTTATTTATGGGAGCTTCACAAAATACTAGGTGCTTTTTGAACCTAACTAAAAACCCTGGGAATTTTCCACAATATCCAGCATCCCTCTTAGGTGCTCTGAAACACCCTTCAGAGTTCATTCCTTTCACAAAATGGGAACTCAAGCTTTCAATGTAAGTATGAATACTTCTCTGAATTCATATGCCAAAGAGTTTGTAACCTGTTGGAAACCTTCTGGAACTTTTGGAAAGTTTCTTAGCAGGAGAACTTAGTTCCTTTATCTGCCTAATAATTCTCTTCTGTAACAGGGTCATAATGTCCAAATAAAATTGTAAAGGTCTTATTTTATTTCTACTGTTCAAATGGAGTCTCATGTTGCAGTTCAGAAGCCAGTGAAATTTGATCTGTGACAGATTCATTTATATCTGCATATCATTCTGCAAATGCCATTCTGTTGTGTTAAAAAAGGTTTGGTTATAAAACCTGGTTTTGGCATTTGCTCCATTTCTCCTTGTTGAGCTAAAATACACAGAAAGTCAGGAAGAATTCTTGAAATTTGCAGAAGGATAATGAAATTTTGACCTTCCCATTAAAGTGTGAAAGTGCTATTTAACTGCAACCAAGAAAAATGCACTTCTCCACATAGATGGGAGAAAATCCACGGCATACTTCCTGGAGAATGGAGGCTGGCTGGGGGGTTTAGGTGACAGAAAGCAGGAAAATCATAAAAGAGCAGTCTGCTTTGTGCAGCACTCTTACCAGGCTGAGCAAGAATTCTGTCTGTAGTGATGAGGAGGCTGAGGCAGGAGCTGCCAAGTCTGTCTTGTTCTTTTTTTCCCCATAGATTTGTATAACTCTTGTAGTGAAATTGTTCTCAAGTAAATGCTGTAGACTTGGAATTCTTTTTTTGCAAAATACTTCTGGCTTCAATATCAAGTGCCCTTGAATGACTGATGTATGAAGCTGAATGTGTGGGTTATTCTGTGTGAATGCAGAGCTGTTGAAACGATATGCCTGAGAAAAGTGTTCTGTTAAGACCAACACAAATCTTGGGTGCATCGTGCCATTGTATTTTTAGGTGCAAGTTATTAGAATTGCTTCAGCTGAGTCTGTGCTCCAGGACCTCGTGCGAGAGGAGAGCTAAGGCTTGTAGGAGACTGGCTGAGTTTCTGGGAAGGTCAGAATTGTTCTGGATCCAGAATTTGAACCCAAGACTACGCATGTGTCTGATGAGAGGAGAGCAAGGATGAAGCAGTTATGTCTGTAATTCAATCTCAGTGAAAAGAATGAATCATAGAAAAGACTGAAATAATCATTCATTATATCTGAAAGACAAAGGAAAACCAAAGTTAAGTTTTAAAAACATGATAGCAGAAAGTATTGTACCTATGAACATAAAAATTAAAAGATGTAAGTATAACACTTATTTAAAACTTTGCTCAGTTTTGCTGTGTTATGTAAATTTACTACTGATAGATTTAAAAAAAAAAAAGATTACTGGTGCTAAACTTTCATCTAAGATGCATTGGCATGTGTCAGATTAACTGTGGAAATTTTGTTAAATGGAACCCAGAAGGTGTGCTAACTGCTAGACACCGCAGAGTGGAAAGTAAATATATTTCCAGTGAGTGAATATTGAGAAAATAAGCATCTGGAAGAAATGAGAATTTTGGATTCTTAATTGCATCATTCACCCCAGAACATCTGCCAGAGATATTAAGAGCAAATATAACTGTATCTGAGAGAACATATAAGTTTAAATAAGGAAGGAGGAAGAGTAATATTGTGCCATCTTGTTACCCTGCTGCATGCTGTGTGTATGAAGGCTGTATAAATCTCTCTTCTCCTTTGAGTTTTTGTTCAAAAACACCTTAGAAAAATAAAAATACGTTTCCAAGTCTATGTTTGCTTTTCAGAACATGGGAAAATCCAGAAAATGTCATTTATGATAAGTAAATAATCCATATTTTTGCATATTTTGTCCTTCATCATAACAATACAAAGTATACTAGAAAGCTGGGTTGCAGAAGCCAAAGGGCATCCTGCAGAGGTTATGCCCTGGAAATATCTGATAAAATAACTATCCTTTCATTCTACTTGTACCACTCCTGCTTGTAATACCATTTAGATGAGCACAAAGACGTCTTTACTCTTCGCTGTCACACCAGCCCTGGAAACTGCTCTTTGGGAACTGCAGAAATGAAGTGCAGTCAGGCCCTCTGCCTAATGTTAGAGAAAAAGATGGGATGGGATGTAAACAGCTAAAATGTGGGGAATTAGGAGGATGCCATTATGACCGTTTAAAGACAGTGCTCACCAGTCTTATCATCTCATGCCTTTCTTGACTTTTGAGTTTTTGCCCTGCATCATTAGATGTGCTTTCTGCTAAATGATTTAAGGACAGCACATATTTCCCACCCTCCCTCTGTCACAACATTACAGTCATTATATTTTCCTGGATGTAGTCTGAAAAACAGCTTGTGTAGAGGAAAATGTCAGAAGAAAAAAGCTTACCTATCAGAGGGGGGGTTAGGCATATTGTTTTCATTAGAGAAAAACCCCAACTTTTTAAACCAGTGTAATTTTAAATTTTCTGTAAAAATGCCATATTCTAGAACAACTGTTCTTTAGTTACAGAAGTACTTGAAAAATTGTTCAGAATCACACAGCTATTTTTGGAAATAGCAAAACAAAAAATATTTTAAATATTTTGGATTCAGATGTGCACTAATAGATTATAAACTTTTTACATTCATGTTATAGGCATTTAAAACTTGAGCGTTTTTGCTGAAAGAGCAAAATTAAATTTGAGCAGTCTAAATGGCACACGGAAATCATACTTTTATTTTTTGCAGTTCATGTGGTTTATTTCATCACAGGCAATATTTTACTCTCATTATTTTTTCATCTATTTGAAGTAAATATTCATCTATTTGAAGTAAACATTGCTAGTCTGTTAGGCACTATCGATTGGAAGTACTGAAAGTACTTCTAAAAATAATAAATAGGTTAAAACAAATACCTTTCTCAAGTCTAGTTCTTCCTTCTATTTTTCACATATAACTTAGTCTAATGAGCATTTTTAACCTGTATATACAATAAGCCCTAGGAAGAACTTACATTTAAAACTATCACACCAAACAGTGGTAGAAGAAAAATAATGTAAAAAGCCCCATTATCAAACTGATCTTAGCTGCCAGAAAAGATCGTCTAAAAATCTGTTCTGTTGCCTGAAAAGATCTGTAGGAGTGATTATAAACTAATTTGTTCTTCCACTGGGTGCTAGGAATACAACAGTCTACACTTAAGCAGCATTATGACCCACACTAAAAATATGAGAAAATGCCAAATTATGGCTTATCCTAATAGAGTCATTGTAGGAGAGAAGTGTTAAACTCTAAAACATCACTCAAATTTTCATAACAATGCTTACTAGGGGGTAACAATTTCCATAGTTTTTAATGAAGTTTTTATGTTTGGAATTTATTCTTTATCTTATTTATTTTATTGAAAAATCTCCTAGGTTCATGCCTAGCAAATGAATAATTGTAGAGGAGATAGATGAGACACATGAGATTTCTTTCTTACAGTCAATCTGTAGAAAAATGTGAAAATGTTTTTTTACAGATAAACAGTGGGATTTATAAGCTTCAGACTATTTATGTGTCACTTTATTAAAGTGCATTGTCTACAACGAGGAAGTAAATTCGTGACGCATTTTAAATGCAGGAAGTCTGTCTGAGTGCTCTAAGTTTCATTTTTTTTCTTTGAAGGAGAAATTTCTCTGTTTAAAAAGAGCTTTGAAAATCAGTTTAGATATGCTGCTACCAAAACTAGTAACATTTTAAAAGCACACAAAATAATAGCTAGGGGAGTGTTTTCCTCAAATAGCTTTTTGCTTCTTCCTCTGACTTTAGTGTTATATTTGGACCTGAAAGTCGCTCCTCTGCTGAGTCCTGGCAAAAGTCTGAGACCTTAGAGGTCAACTTTACAGTGGAGAATAAATTACTGGATGTATTTTAGCCTGGTTTAGTTTTACACATATATTATCAGTCCCAGAGCAGACATGGTCATAGAGCACTGACCTTCTGTTAGGCCTACGTCAGTATTGTAGTAATGTCAGATTCTCATGAGGGCAATCTCGCAAAAGAAACGACTAACCAGGGACCAAGTCATGTCTCTGCTGATATAGCTCTTTCCCTTAGGGAGGGATATACTCTTGCACACTTAGAACTCAGTTACTACCTCCTGGGGGTGCTTCTTTCTCTGTCACTGCATTGATAATGGAGGGATGTCCAGCTTAGACTACATGCCAAAGCTCTGGACATCCAATGTACCATGACATGTCTTTGTTTTTGTAGAGAACAGTGGAAACCACACTTTCTTTGCTGTTATAATAATGTAATAAATGATGGTATAAAGGTTCAGAAGTGAATAATAAGAAGATGTATTGCTGTGTTAAAGTTTTGGATCCATCTACTTAGAGACAATTTCTTATTATGTCCTTGACTGTGTATGTATGTATGTATGCATATGTATAATACTTGAAAAAAATGACCAGGGACAAAACTCCAGCAAGTCTCTTCAGTTTGTGGGTTCAGATGCTGCTGTACATTGCTTTGAGGGCTCAGAATCACACATGTGCTGCTGAAATTTGATTTCTGTTCATTCAGCTGACAACATATTCATGCAATATGTGTGTTGCTAGACTCCAGAAATGACTGCACAGGAAAGGAAATGTGGATGAACATTCCACTCCCTTGAAGAGGTAAGACAGAAGATCAGAAATAATCTTATCAAAATCAGAAATAATTCTTATCAGAAATAACATACATATTTAAGCATATTTGCTTAAATAAAAATCTAAATGAAGAGCAGTCACAAACCACGAATACCAGAGTAGTTGTGTGTGAACTAAAAGGAAATTCACAGTGTCCATGTTTATTTTTTTATTGTGGATCTTGTTCTGGAGAAACTTATAGATGCCAGTCCTAGGCATTTTCACATGAAGCATTAGATATTAAAGCAGACTGTACCACTGAAGTCAGGAAAGGCTGGCTCGCTTTTCTGCATCTTCAGTTTCTGAGTTCCCCATGTTTTTATTTTGTTTTACAATGCTCTGCTAACTACAGCTGCACCTGGAGGATACACACTAGGATTATTCTCAAGATTTCCCTGACTTGTGAGCCCTGTGAAGATAAAACTCCCGCTAGATTTGTGTATGCGATCAGACAAGGTATCTCATGAATGGCGTTTTGTCAAATCCTACAGTGTATCCGCTCGCTGTTCAGTTTTTAAGGTGGTGAATCGAAGGGGAAGGCAACACTTGTTTTGTGACAGTCTTCCACACGCTAAAGAAGATTATGCTTGGCTCCCTTCATGAAATATCAGTGCTGCCCTGGATAGTTATTTAATGCTCATCTATTTTTTTCTGGTGTGCATTTTAGAACTACAGCAGTAAAAATATTTTTCATGAGTCTGTGTAGATACTCCTAAGGAACTGTGGGTAGTTGGTTATTTCCCCATAACAATTTCATCTAGCCTTGAAAAGAGGCACAGCCCTACGGATATTTATAAATGGCCTCTCTGTTGTCATTTTTGACACTAATGAAAACATAAACCCATGGCTAGGCAAAGCTGGGCTGTAGAGAACTGGAGACTGGCCCTGCTGTGGCATTGCTGGGGCAGGAGCTTATGGCCCTGGGGGGCTGGCCATGGGCAGGGTGAGGGGAGGTCAGAAGGGGCTGGTGAGGGACAGTCAGTGGTGGAGGTGCTCTTGGGGACCTAGTGCCCTGTCAAGGATGAGAGAGATACCACTGTACTAGAAAACCCAAAAACTGCAGTTACTATTTCCAATAGATTTTAATTGGTGAACCAGGTAATTTCTACTAAAATAGACAGGAGAAACTGTAATAACTAAAAAAACTATTACTAAAGACAAATGCATTCCCACCATGGTTTTGTACTTGCATTATAATAACATGAAAATGCAAGTGAGGTGTACAAAACAAACAAAATCAGCCTTCTTGCTGACAAACCACTCTAAATAATATGGTTGTGGTTGATAACCTATCAGTAAAAGAAATGCTGCCACTCAAGAACATTGCAGCTTTTTTTTTACAGCAATTTGTAACATGCACAGTGAAACTTTTCATTAAAAAGCAAATCAACAACAATGAAAAACCCTCATCAGCTCAAAACAGTAGAAATAGTTTCAAACTCATGGTGCTATATTAAAATGAGTTCTTTTGAAATATGTGATGATGCTGTTTCTCTGAAACTGCACTAGTTCAAAACTAGTTTCACTCAATTTAACTTCCTATTGATCCTTCAGAATTGCAGATATTAAAAACTTGGTTTCACAACAAACTTAATGAACAGTTCTGAGTCTCTTTATGCACGGCCACTGGAAATGCATGGACCAGTTGGAATCAGAGATTACAGCAATGTCCCATTGGCCTGCAATTTTCTGGCAGCTGAGAGTCATTGCCTGAATACATATAATGGCTTGTGCTGCAAGTTTTTCTCCTGAGAGCTGAATCTAAACTGGAAAATCCTAGCTTCAGAGAATAAACCTACTGAAATAAATAATTCTATTTCTGTGAGATGTGTAAAGCTGTAAAGAGGGGTTCAGTCCAGAGGACAGGCATTTATGTTAAGACCTTTGGGTAGATTTATGTTCTGAAGAAGAAAAAAGATCGTGAAACGAAAGATTTAAAGAGACAGGAATGTATGCACAGTGGGAAAGAAAGAAAAAGGAAAACTGAAGGCAGAAGAAGAGGTTAAGGCTTCCTGGAACAGCATGGTGATGCAGTAGGTTATGATGATTTCTGTTAAACTAGAAATCTTTGTGATCCCCTCCTTGAGTACAAGCTTATGCTCCAGCTAACCATAAACCCAAACTGTTGATTCTTTCCGTCAAATTGCTGTGGTCAGAAGACTGTGAGAGTTAGAAATAAGGTAGCCTCTCAGCCATGTCTGATATGGAATATTGCCCTGGTTTGACAAATATGGATGGAACAGTGAAGTGTGACTGAGGTGTGGTTACAGAAGGTGCATCCAGCCTCCTTCCAGCAAATGAGTTGTTGCTTTCTGGCTGACATCAGAGCCCATTTGCAAAAGAGCTCTTCCTTTCTTGTTTTCAAGAGGCAGTACAGCCAGCTGGAAAATTTATTACTAGTAGCTGTCTTTTAGCTGAAAACTGTGTGAAAACTCTGCACCTCTCTCTGCACCACTTACCTCCCCCATGGTCAGGTCTCTTTTGGAGGACAGAGAGTTCAGAGAGAAGCATTTAAAGACAGGAAAACCCTGGTCTCAGCTGGGAGGACTCAGTCCTGCAGATGAGGTTGATCATTACCTAGGTCAATTTACTAAACTGTTGAAAAAGATGTACCAGTATCAGCTTGGGGTCATTAAACCAAGACCCAAACTTTAGTCTTTGGTCACAGTTATTGTATATTCACAGTAGAAATGGAAGGGTCAGTTGAATATCTTGATATGTAGTTGTGATTTTATGACTGCAGTTGTGATTTTATGTCCTTCTGTGCGCTGCAGAAGGACAACAGTGGGAGTTGAAGAGCATGAGCCGTATAGGCTCTTCTGTGGTCCTGGCCATGTACGTGGGTTACCAAAATCCCTGCTGATGAAGTACTGTTTCAGGTTCCATTGACCTACCTTGGATACACCTCTCTTCCACAGACTAAAAGTGCCTTAAGAAGTAAGGAATATTTTGTAGAGGGAATCTTGTGTGTGCAAAAGCGTGCCAGTCACATTGGTCTAGTTTAAATGATATAAACAGATTTGAAATGGTCCAGTAAAACCAGAAAATTTGGGAGTAAGGTAAGCACAGGAAATTCTGATATACCAGAACAGATTTTCTCAGAAGGCAACCAAAGTTCCATCTTAGGTGATTTAGAAAGACAAGTAAGTAAAACATCTGTCAGGACCAGTTCGGGTATATCCATTCTTGTTTTCAAATAGATAAAAAGCTAGATAATATCTCAAGGACTTTTCTATGGCTATCTTCTTTGGTTCCAGTTACTGGCTGCAGATTGAGTTAAGAGTGATGCTTCCTACCTGCACAAGCTGCAATGGGACTCAGCACCATTTATTATTCTGAAATAGCAGGTGCACCAAAACCAACAAGAGAATACCCAGTATATGTACTGCTTTTCGTGTACTTTTTGTATAAAGAACAGATTGCCTTTATTGCTCCTGACCTTACATTTCTTTGTCAAACATATCAATCACTCCTCCTAACCTTTAATAGGAAAGGCTAAAGTTGTTTACTGCGGCAGTTCCTATTCACCGCAAGGACACCACCTCTATTCTGAACCAGTCAGATTTGCATACCTTCCACTGATTATCCAAAAAGATTGATTCTTCCCCTAAAATATTTGTCCATTTCATATTTTTTTTTTTGCCAAGGAGGTCATTCATTGCCAGTGAGGTTAAATCTAAAAGTCAGCAGTATTTGGCAGAGATTTATGTGGGAATAGATATGGGTCTGTACAGCTCTCAGACTGATTAAATAAAGAATGTCATGGGAGTAGTATGATAGTATATGCATACTCCAGTAAATGAAAGTAATGCATTAGAATGCAGCTTTAGGGTCTAGTTTAAAAACATAATTCAGACACAAGCAGAAGCCTTTAAAATATTGGCAGATATCTTCATACTGTATTTCATATAGAGGACAAAGTGGATTAAAGCTAAATGTAATCCAAATTATGGTGCTGTTTCATTTATTTTTTCACTTATGTTTTATTTCTTTTAAAGAAATTCAATTTGCAGAGAATTGTTTTCTGGGTTTTGATATTTTTATGCAGATCCGCTTAAAAATGTGAGCAGGGGAAAAAAACCCATTCATTACAAATTGATGCTTTTCCTGAGGCAGCCTATGGTGAGTCACAGCCTTTACTCAGCCTAGGTGAAATAAATACTGTTGTTAAAAGGAGCATTTCAATAAGCAGGAACTTTGAATTCATCTGTCTGTCTCCCACACCCTCTCAATCTCATTATTTGTCAAGGTGATTAGGCTTAAATGGTTATTCTCACTTAGGACTCTCAACTTTTATTGTAGCCCATTGCTGAAGGACAGACAGGCTATTATGGTCTCTGCTCCACATTATATTTTTCCCTAGTGACATTCTATCAGGTTGGTGCTTTTACAACATTTTTTTTCTTCCACCTTCCCTGCACTGCTTTAGAAATCAGGAAGAAATGAATAAAAATTCAAATGGGGTTCAAGTACGTTGTTAAATGGAGTGAAAGATCATTTCTCAATTCAAGAAAAGTTGGCTGGAGGTTGTGACACATATTTATGTCCTCATATGTCTGAATAGGCAGAGAATTGATCCTAAGTGGAGACCTTCTAATTTCTTTATTTATATGCTTTTGACTACATGGTTGTAACTGTCACAGGGGCACTGCAGCACCTAATTCATTAAGCATTTTTCAACTAAACCCAGAGTTTGTGAATGGATGAGAAGGAAAGTTGTTTGTGTTTCTTTTGAGCTTAAGACTTAGTTAAAGCAATAACATGAACAAAAATATAATGTTAAAATAATCTTGACTGTATTTCAGCTTTGTAATTCCATTTTGATTGGGTTTTGTCCAATCACTGTAGTATCAATTATGCCATTAAAACCATGGGGAAACACTGAATCTCTTCAGTAGAAATAGCATCAGATCATCTCAGCCTTTGACACTCATTGAGCACACGATTGGCTTGATATTTTTGGAGCTAATGAACAGTTGCCAGTGTTCTCTATTTTGAAACAACAAACCCATAGGCAACTTACAATTTAAGTGTAGCATAGAAGCCAAAGGCATTCCTTCTCAGAAGAAAGTTTGTTAATGTTATTCAAACTAAACTGCATTCGTATTTATTTCCCTTTATTATGACAAAGTGGTCTTGGAGACATGCCAGCAGTCAGTGACACCAACAGTAATAGACTTGAGGATATAAGAATTACACCCTTTGTACCATGTCTTCTATCAGAGAACTTCAGGATTTACTACAAATTCTAAATGGTCAAATCTTAAAACTCACTGTAAGTATTATCAAAATCCATCAGCCTTACAGTTGTTTCCCAGCAAGATGGTATGAAGCAAACTAGGACATGTTCCTGAGGTAGAGGGCATGTAAAACTCCTCTACTCCTCTACACTTCCCCTAATTCAAAACAATAAAAGAGCAGTTGTATTTTGAATGGTGAGACTAATTAAATTTTATAGTAATTTTCTCATTCAGAAAACAATGTCTCTGTTCCTGATGTGTTTAAATTCAGACAGAGTGGTGTTTTTCTTATAAAGATGAATTCAGGAAGAATGAATTTGGCAGCCCAGAAAGCCAACCATATCCTGGGCTGCATCAAGAGAAATGTGGCCAGGGAGGTGAATCTGCCCCTCTACTCTGCACTCATGAGACCCCTCCTGGAGTACTGTGTCCAGCTTTGGAGTCCTCAACACAGGAAGGATATGTAACTGTTGAAATGGGTCCAGCGGAGGGCCACAAGGATGATCAAAGGGATGAGGCACCTCTCCTGTGAAGACAGGCTGAGAGAACTTCTCAGTTGGAGAAGAGAAGGCTCCACAGAGACCTTATAACGGCCTTTCAATATCTGAAGCCTACAGAACCTACAGAAGAGCCTGAGAGAGACTGTTTACGAGGAATTGTAGTGAAAGGACAAGGGGCATCAGTTTTAAATTGGAAGAGGGGACATCTGGATTAGATACTAGAAAGAAATTCTTTACAGTGAGGGTGGTGAGACACTGGAACAGGTTGCCCAGGGAAGTTGTGGATGTCCTATCCCTGGATGTGTTCAAGGCCAGACTGGATGGGGCTTTGAGCAACCTGCTCTAGTGGGAGGTGTCCCTGCCCAGAGCAGGGGGCTTGGAACTCGATGATCTCTAAGGTCCCTTCCAACTCAAACAATTCTATGATTCTATGATTCCAACTTAAAGAGGGAAATCCTGCTCAAAGCTTTCTGCTCCCTGTTCTGCAGAGGGTCCAGATGAAGTATCACGAAGACTCCTTGGATCTTATAGTCATACAAAGGTTGATTGGCAGGATTCTCTGGAAGATGCTTTGTCTAACATTATGCCTGAAGCAGAACTATTACTAGTTAGATCAAATCAGTCATGGCCTTGTCTATCAATCTTACAAACCTCCAGGAATGCAGAATTGAACCATCATGAACATTAAACACATCCATTAAGTCATGTGAGTTCAATCTGATATTATGTCTATGCTTATAGTTCCAGAAGTATCTACAACCAGGAACAATCCTTGGAGTGTAAGACAGAAGATGTAGAGCATTTGTGTCTACAGCATTCTGGATGCATTGGTTTGGACTACATCTAAATGTCCCCAGGACAAACATACTTGGTGGTGTGTTTTGCTTTTTTCCTTTCAAAGCTGCTGGCGTTCACTGGGGTGGAATTTTTGTAGCATGAGAACAAGGATGTTGGCTGCACGTGAGTGTGTGTGAGGTGGCGATGGTCAAGATATGTGGGGATAGTATTGACAGACAAGTGATAAACTTGGCTGAGGGAAGCATGCTTCTCATGTGTTTCTCATGAATGCAATCCATAGATCTGGAAGGGAAGGATTCTTTTTCTCAGAGAAAACTTGCTTAATTTATTCAAAAACAAACCCATATATCGACTAACAATACACAGAGCAGATGAACTGTAAATAGGACCAAGACACAAACCAAGCCAGCAAACTAAAGAATATGATCACTCACCAAGTACACCCTGTAAAATACCCTCCAGTTATCTCTCCCAGATAGTATTATCATTCACTTGCTACATTCTCTTGGACAATTTGCAGACTAATAAAGTGGCCCACCCAGAACC
>JAOXNG010000001.1:36057309-36075272 GCA_028566535.1 Scolopax minor | reverse complement strand
TGACAAATGGGTTCAATGCAGTTTACAATGTTATTTTCTTCTTGGAGTAGAGAATTTAATTGCAACAAATTTGTGTTAACACTCATAGGACATTAAAATAGAGTGGGTGAGATTATTTTTTTTTTTTGTTGGATTTTTCACACAGAAAAGTTATTTGAGTGTATTAAGTTTCCTGGCCTACTCGTAGTGATTCATCCTATGTTGTACTGCTACAGGAAAGCTGTGGTTGGTTGATTTTATTTTTTTTTTATAAGCTATGTCAATATTCACATTTCTATACCTCTAGCCAGAGGCATAGATGCAGAGACTATTTTTTTTTCTTGTGTCACTGAAGTGCTTCATGAATTGTATGCTTTTTAATGATAAAATTTCCCTGGTCTATCTTTTCTAATGATATATTTAAACTTTGTGTATATGAACAGATATGTTTAAAATACCATAGTAAATCAATGGAGAAAAGAGGCTAGATTTATAAACACACTCAAAGGGAAAAATTGCTTACCCTTCTTTATGCTAGGACAAGGCAAATGACTTCATGTCACCATTTTCCTGGAAAGCAAGTCACAGCCGACGATTAAATCTCAGTTATTCTTTCTTTATTATTGATGTAGTCTCTTAATGTCAGCTGTGTTCCCAGTAGTGGAACAGTGTGTAGTTTTTATGTAATTCTAGCATGATCCATTCCTTATCTTACAGTATCTTGAGCCTTCATGGACTGAAATACAAAGAAATGGGAAAATGGCTAGTGATCTTTTATGATGTGGTGATACCCTTACTGAAAGAGGAGGCAGCTTAACATTTGTTAAAGAAGCCCTGTCCAGGTTCAGGATTGGCAGTGTGTAGAAAGCAATCTTATTTTTCCTGCCCAGTTATACTGAGCATGTGCTGAGGAGGTATCCCTGGCACACATGAAAGAAGCATCACTTGTCAGTGCTCTCCAGCTGGATGTGGTTGTTCTTGTCTCCACTGCATTGTTGTTGTGCTGTAGATGAAGAACAGACAGCAGATGATGGTACGTGAAAATTTCCACGACTGAGCCTCAGCACATGACATCCCCTTTGCATTTGGACTGCTAAAATGCAGACATGCAGAAAGTTTCCACTAGCTCGTATTGCCTTCTTATCACAGAAGACAAATATACCCTGGAGAAAGCATTCTCAGACAGACTACTTACAAGCATGAGAAAAAGAGAATTGTGAATAATTCCATATGGGAGGGGAACTTAGATTCTGAGAATTGTACCCTACATAGGTGGTTCTGATACATCCACTCGTGGCATCAAGTGGGCATACAAAGTGTGCCTGCATGCGGCTGCCCAGGTGCCTGGTGAGGAGCCACAGCCTTAGGCTGAGAAGCGCTTGGGACAGTAGGAAGGCATCAGGCTCCTACCAAGGAGGCCCCACAAACTATTTCCTACAAACTCTCTACAAACTAATTCCTGTAAAGCAAGATATTTTTCTTTACTGTGTTTTTCAATCTTGTCTTATAGGCTATTTATTCTAAAAATTATAAAACCGAACACAATGTTCATTAATTTAGTTATCAATTCTCATTATACCCTCAGCATCATTTTAGCTCTGTAAATCACAGCTGTGTGCAACTTTGAAACTTTTACAGTTTTAGCACACTGAGCGTTATCTGTTGTGTTTGAGGGTTGTTTTCTTAAATTATGCCATGGAGTGAAACAGTGGAACTTACACTGTTAGGAAAAGAAAACATGCAACTTTGAGAATTTTTTTAATTTTTTTTTTTCAGAAAATCTGCCTCAAGAAAAGAATAGGATTTATCTTTTAAGACATGTACAATGCAAAGCACTATCTTTAGCCTTGTCTTACCAGTAGTTAGTAAAAATGTAATACATGTGCTGAAGGTGTGAATTACTTCAGATGCTTTCATTACCTGACAGTTTTTACAAAGCATGCTTCGGGAGTTCTGGGAACTGTGGTATTTTTGCAGCTTCTGACTTTGGATAGCAATGAGAGTGCTATATATGTTTCCTTTCAACAGCTTCTATGAAATGGAGTTCCTTCAGAAACAAATGCCGGGGATTCTGCTAGGAGCATCTTAAAAGATACCTTTTCAGCAAGAAGAGATATCTGCAAGTACTATCTACTGGGAATCCTTGAGCAAAAATATTCTTGATTGCACAGCT
This sequence comes from Scolopax minor, assembly GCA_028566535.1. NCBI lineage: Eukaryota > Metazoa > Chordata > Aves > Charadriiformes > Scolopacidae > Scolopax > Scolopax minor. Next base: position 36,073,120 of record JAOXNG010000001.1, on the reverse strand, counting down.
CTGAATGGCTCTCCTGGCAGTTTCTCTTTTACTTTGCTTGTTGAAATGTGCTTTCTTTTCCTCTGTCTTGAAGAATAGTCAGCCTCTTCCCAGGCAATCCAGTTTCAATTCATAGACTCTGTCTAGATACTTATTGATTCATCATGCCCATGGCTTAGAGACTTGCTATTTATATGGAATCAATAATGTAGAGGGAAGGTTGTAGCAGGGGAGATCACTCTAAAAGAGGGGATTTCACAGGACTAGACATGTGCCTTGTTAGCAGTTTTTTTCTAAAGGCCTGAGTTAAGTTCCTCCCTGATTCTGCACTTCAAAGAGCTTGCCTGGGGCTCTACAGAAACAAGCTGAAACTTAAAATCGAGATCTTTCTCAGATGGTGAACTGTGTGCTGGGACATCCTACAGAGTTTCTCTTAAAACATGTGGGGGAGTCTGAAGCACCGTGGGGAAGTTCTAGAAGGCAGGAGTGGAAAAGGAAAAAAAAACCTAAACAGTTATGTAGTTTTCATCATGTATTTCATTATAAAAATACATTACATAATTAATCAAACTTTAAATTAGCAAAGAGATGTTATGTCATGAAAATAGATAAGGCAAAGCAAAACTAAGCCTAAACAAACCCCAAAAGAAAAAAATTGACACACCAAAATTCTATCTGTAAAAAACAACTAGCCAAACATGCAAGCAAGCAAACATATAGAAGAGTTTAAAAGTGGAATTTAAAAAATTAAATGCTTTCTATAGATAAGTTATGTTAAATTTCATCACATATATATGTGATGAATGTACACATGCACATGAATGTAAAAAATATTTTCCAAATCTTATGGTATGTTTTTATTTAAATATCCTTTCTAGATTTGCACAGGGGTTCATAGTTGCCTATCTATATAAAAGAGATACATAGAGTGACTCAGTGTTCTGAATATTATGTTTAGAAACATTCTGCACAATGGGAATCTTGAAGTTGGCAGAATTTTTAGAAGTTGACCTTGACCTCACTGAGTGCTTCTGTTATATTCTAGGTTTCATCAGCTTAATAGTCCTTCGATATAGATATTTAACAAGTGATGTTCACAGTCATCCTCAGAAAAGAATCTTTGTGGGGCTTACTTTGAAAGTAAACTTTCTCTTTACTCTTCTTTTTCTTGGTGGCATTTGTTAAAGACTTTCCAAATAAATCTGGGGGACTGTTACTTTTCTAACCTTGAAGAATCGCAGCATGGGGTAAATAAGGGGTGCTAAGCATAATTTTTTAAGAAGAAAAGTTGAATGAAGGATAAATACCATGATAATGGAATTCATGGGGATATTCATGTGCTTAAATATGAATTGACCTTTTTATTACTGAGATATATTATAAAAAAAAAGCTTCTGATTCTTAATAATGAAATAAATACACTAATAATGGAAGGAAGATCACACTTAAGAAGCTAGATGAGTGTTGAGATGGAAATAGAGCACGGGGATCTAGCCATGTGCTTTTTTGGGTAAACCATGGGTGCTCTTCCCTATGCTTCAGCTGCCGTCTCCAAAGAGGGCCCTAAAGTCCACTGCGATGCTTGAGCTGTTTTCTAATAAGCATGAGAAGCCTGAAAGTAGGCTCTTCAAAAGAACTATTGAATTTATCTCTCCACCTTGTTACAGTAATCCTATTTCGTAGAGACTCCCATACACAGCACTTCTCTTAAGATGTTATTTCAGGTGAGCGTTGTGTGCCAGGGGGTCATTCATATACATGGGGTAGAAAATAAAATTAATAATGAGAGTCATCTAAGGAAACAGGCAAAACATATTCCCCATAAACCACGGGCTTCTGAAGCCCTGAGACTGAGGAAAAAATGTGGGGTTTTTTGTATTCTGTCAGATGCTGAAGGCTGCTCTGAGACATGTGCTACTGCTTCTTGCTGAGTCGAGATATTTGGCAGAAGGCCCACAGAGAGAGTAGGAGAGAATAAAAAGTCTTAGTGCCAAATGTTCTTTTGAGTGCCTGAGAGCTGGATTGGTCTTTTTTCTCTGTGAAATCATATAATTAGTAATCTCAAACCTCAGCCTGTTAATTTACAAAATGTCTGCACACTTTAATATATCATTTGCTTAACATGTTTGATAACAACCTCAGAGATACTGGGGCTTTTGACTTCTTGTAGTATTTATAAACTACGCCTCGCCCTGGGTGTTTCTCTGCCAGCTCTACACAGGCTCGTCTCGTGGATGGTCTCAGCCCGCAGACTTTAGAGAAGAAACGCGGGAAGTATCTTGCCTGCAAAAATCAAAACGTCTCCATTTCTGGCCTGTAGGGAAACATGCAGCCTTTGCTGCCATCAGCCTTGTCCCCTGCCTGTTCCACTGCTCAGCAAAAGAGGTGCCTATGGTAGAGCAGGTCCACCTTGCGCACTTGTGGTGGTAGGCAGTGAGAGACCCAGGGGGCTGGTTGCAGCTGGGGAGCTGAGCATATCGTGAAGGCTGGGCAAAGGTGCGAGAGTCTCCTCTTCTCTTCCTCTTCCAGCAAGCAATCATATAAAAAGCTGCAAGATCTAGAATAATTGCTGCTTGAGATCTTGTCTCTGAACCCTCTGTGGTTTCATGAGCCTAGCTATCATCTGATTTCAAATTGAAAGTGGAACCTAGGGAGGGTGACACTCTAGGCTGAGAGGGGGTCTTATGAAGAAGAGGAAATTATCCTTCAGACTACTTGGAAATTAGTTGTGTTTTGAGTTCCTGTGTCTTTTGCTACAATTATGGCATGAAGGCATCATTTGTAGCCATTGTTGTAAAGGGGCTCTGACTTTTGTGAGAGCGGAGATAAGCTTATTTGAGTAAGACTGGCTCTCTCCTGCCAAAAGACTGATTGAATAAAACTAGCTTCAGTAAGGCCAGGAGAATAAAGTCAGATGGCTGCGAGCTCTCCAGATCCAAGAGATCCTACATGAAGTGCTCCATCTGCAGTTTTGTGTTTATAAAGATTGTGTGACCAGCTGGGACTGCGCCAGCTTGCTGTGTTATGCCAGTAAGTCTTTTTCTCTCTTAGTGGACATAACTCAATCCTTCAGTCTGTTTCAGTGCATAGGTAATGCCATGGAAATATCTGAGCCTTGATCTCACTGAGCCATTAGCGAACTCTTCTCAGGGGAATGCTTACATTGTAGTTTTCCTTGATTTTTTTCCAAAAGGGAAAAACTTCCCACACAGATGGCTATAACTGGTGGCTGGCAGACAAGCTGATGGATGAAATTTTTCCTTGGCACTGTGCAGAAAAGTATGCTTGGCAATGTGACTGTGGCAAACCATTCATTAGCTCGGTTTTTAAAGGCTACCAGAGATGCTGTCTGTATAGTGTTGTCATATGAACTCTGCTTACCATCCGTCACCCAATTGGACTAACCGGGTTAATTGCATGGTAGAGGCAGCTTGATGAGAGGATCTGGGCTAACATCTGCAGAATAAACACTTATCAAGAATTACTCTTGGTATTTTAAAATGGTTCTCTCAAGAGAGAAAACACCACATGGAATCCAAGAAGCCTGGGAGGGGCTGTGATTATTGTGTATGTGTTACCTACAGGTGGCACTGCAAAAAGAATCTGTCCAAGCAATTAGCTCCGGTTTTTAACAATTCACCAGAGAACCTGTCCCAAGATCCAAGAGACATCAGACTAAAAGAGAAATGAAAATCAGTGGTGTACTCTCAAGCTAAACTGGTTCTCCACTGATCTAAGTAGAGCATAGTCTTTTCTCCGTCTATCTGGACTTTTTCAGTGCCCAAGATGACCAAGTGACTTTTAATAGCTATAGTTGAGGTGCAAGCCATGGAAATGTGAATGCAGTAAATAGGACCTCAAAGTCCTGTCAATAAGGTTGAATTTTAGGTTTAGGAAATATTTTCCTGGGAAGGAGTTGTCCACAGCATAACATTACCCAAATCAAGCAAAGAGAAAGATCTGCATGTCCTCTGGCAGGGGATGGACTGCTCTCATTGAACAAAGCAACTGTTCAGCTTGACTCACTACAGTGTTTTGGGATGTGCTCCTCGACAGCTATTGATCTGCTGATCTTGCGAGTAACCTGCCTAATATGAGAGAATTATCTTGACAGTTTATGTATATTTCTCAGAAGCAAAGGCTGAGGGTTGAATGTGATTTTGCCAAGTGCTGCCTCGGTCTTCCTTGCTTATTTTTTCTTTCCAACAAGGTTTTAATGCTCGCATCTGTTAGAGATGATATTAGTAGATATGTTATTAGATATGTAGATTAGTAGATATGTTAGTAGATATGAGGCTGCTGCAGCTACTTATCCCCAGGTTCTGTCAATGACGAGGCTGAGCATGTGTGCTCTGCTGACACATATAGATGAACACATAGACACTCAGACTGACACGCACAGTACACATGTAGCCAGCCACACAGGTCAGTGCAGGCAGACCAAAGTGCCTTTCCTGGCACACAAGTTAATGAATGTGGCAATCACACAATGGGTGGCCCCATTCTCTTCCTGCTCCCTGGCTGGTCAGGATTGAATTCTGCCAGTGGAGGGAGTTACACATAGATACAAATACACAAAATAGACCACTCCAGTAGCTGGTCTTAGACACTCAGCCTACAGTTGGTCCAAGGTGCCTCCGTATGGCCAGTTGCCATTTGGATTCACGAGCCCATGAGGTTTGTGATCCCATGCCAGTTCCAGGTAATCAGATCTCTTAATCTATCACCAAGCAGCCTGGCTTAAATTTCCCTAACATTTGCACATACCTGCTCAGAGAAGTGTTCACTCACAGAAAAGATAGAAATGGGATTTAATAAGAATTTAGGTAGCTGATCAGTGGCTGTTTATGCTTCACCGGTCCCTTGTATCCTGTCCCATTTATTGAATCGTGCTTGTTCCTTGCCAGTCCACTCTGACATCCTCCCATTCCCTGCCCCTGGTCCTTCCAGTAAGCATCCCATGGTGAGTCACACATGTTTCCATAAAAACTCTGTTCACCCTTCATCTGTTAACTGGTCCTAGACCCCTATATGCAATAACTCTCTTTAGTCTGCAAGGCTTTCTAGGGAGTTAGTTTCTTGTGATGACTCATCTTGGTGGATTTCCTACAAGGCCTAAGGGCTGATGGCATCCTGTGGAAGGCACTGGGAGCACTGGGTCAGAGTGCTCCTTGCTCATAAGCATTCTGGGGCTTCTCTGGACCTCAGGGTCTTCATGTTTAGCCAAGGGCCATGCTAAGGTGAGGGTTATTTGGTACATCCTCAGTTCTCAGTGTTTGGAAAAGGGATCATCAAGAAACAGAGAGCAGCTTTTCAGTACAGAAATTTCTCTCTTTAAGTAAAACTTTGTATTTATTTTTAGTTGTACGTTAATTTTGAACTATGTGAATGTTTTAAATGTGTGTAGCATCAGTGGAATAGATAGCTAAATAAGTTTTTAAGTAGCCATGTGAAATGTAATAATAGAGTAGAATAAGACAGCACAAAATTATAATTTTTTCCTGCTGGTTCTATAGCACAACCCCATGTGTCATCTGGAAAATAAAGCAGCATGAGTGCCTTTCCTGAGATGCACCACAACTGTGGCATGGCTCACTGTTACCACTGAGGACACAGGAATTACTGCTGTGCCTGTAATTGATTTTTTCAGTTCACTGGACAAACAGGGGAACAAAAAACCAAAACCTAAAACAAAACCAAGTAGGTTTTTTCCCAAATAAAAGAAAAAAAAGAAAATATTTGCCTTGCTTTGACAGTTTTTACAATTTTTAAAATCCCTTAAGTTTGTCATAGCCATAAAACATAGTTAAAAAATAAAATTAAAAAAATGTGGAAATAATTTTTTTTTTGCCCTCTGTGAGGAAGTCTACTTTTAGCTTTAATGTCTAATAAAATTTGACTAGGTTTCAAAAATAGTTACACTGCTTGGATACTGTACTTTTAGTAAGTTAACTGTTCAATGAAAAAACACATGCCAATTCTAATGATGGTTTAAAACATGATTTAAAAATCTTAATTAATGATACTTTTCAGTCACATCTACTTTATATGTCATCATTTGCTCAATCACTTTAATGGGTGCTAAATGTGCAATCACCACAATAGATATCTCCGTTGCAAATCCAGATGTCATTTTTATTGGCAATACAAAATTTTAACTCTATCATTGAAATTCTGATCCAAACCCACTGATCACATCAAACCCATTTATTTCAAAGGGGTTTGAATCTGATCTTTAAAGATCGTGTTCAGTAAGATTCCTGTCAATGTGTATCTACCAGTGCTTCTTTGGGAGTCAGTGGCTTCCTGCATGCCAGAGGTAACACAATTATTACTGGTAGGGGAGACACCTCTGCTTTTCCTGATTTCTGTGCTGCTGGTTTTCCTTCTGACCCATGGAGCTAAAATGAAGGTGTGCTTTTGTTACAAGTTCACACAAACTGAAGCTTGTGTTCCCAAAAGTTTGTCTGTTTTTTTTTCCCCAATTTCACTTAATGACAGGACAAATCAAAGATTTTACCTCTAACAAAAAGCTTCACATTGCTCATGTTATTAGTATCACCACCAATGTTGTCAGAGTATGAATAAACCAAATTCAGGTGGATAGAACAGAAAACATTGAAAAATATTGAAATTAACTGAATGCAGGAATTTCAGTGTATTTCTTTTCATAAGTCTTTGTCTGATGTTTAAACTGAGAAAGCTTAGTTGGAAATCTTGGCTTAGCTGTGGTTGCATAAGATTTTATTGCTTAGATGTGGCAACAACTAACACTTATTAAACTGTTGAAAAAATGAACCAATATTGTCTGTGAGCATGGGGGTTTGTGTGTGAGAGATTGTGCAAGTTTATTTGTATCCTTCCTATCTGCAGTGGAAGCACACTGAGACTGATATGACATTGAAATTGCTGAAGTGTAGCAGAAAGATAACCTACATTTGTTTTCCATGTCAATCAGTACAAACAAAGCAAATAGACTATGTGAACAAGAAAACCCACTTTTTTCCTGGTCACTTAAGAGCAGGACAGTGATTTAGAGCCTAATCTGGAAATTGTACATTATAACCACCAATTTTATTTATTTTTCTGGTATCGCTAACACCCTCCCACCCCACCCCTGCCCTTGTTTGAACATTGTACAGAATAGTGAGTGATGGCTCAGGAAAATGGATGAAGCAGGCTGATAATCTACTGAAATATTGTTTGTTTTCCCTTACAGATGGCTATTAAAAAAAAAGTAGTTCCATTATGTTCCTTAATGCAATTACTCATGTGGATATTGTTTACATGAATAAAGACTACTTATGTACTTACTTTGAAAGACTAGCTCACTGTAGTATTTCATATGGGACATCTTCCTGATTATACCCAAGAAGACAAAAAGACCAAAGTTTATATAATACTCAATGTGATTCGGATTGAAACTCATGGCTAAGAGCAATTTCCATTCCTTTTCTTATTGCTGTTCTGTTGCTTCGTGTTTTAATTAAAGCTTTGTTTGTCTGAAGAGCTTTAAAAAACACACATACACAGGCAAAGCTTTGCACACTTTACATAATCTCTCTGGCCTCAGAGGAATTACCTGGAATGGAATAAAATAAGATATATTTATTCCATATAAGAGTGCAGAGCTGCTGTGCTTGTAAGCTGATATAGGAACTGGTTTCTGCAGAAGGAGGTAATCATGTACCTGTGGCTGCCAGCTCTCTGTGGCTGAAATTGCTCTTCACTAGTCTGTGCACCAAGTTGTAGGAGCTAAACCAGTAGAGAACTAACATGACTAAAAAGGGGATAGTCTTCTGCCAGTCTAAATCCCCGATTTACCATTGTCACCATCAAATGATGTAAGCAAGGGATGAAACACAAGGAATCTTAATTTTCTTCCAGTGGCTGTTAATTGTTATATGGGTTTCGCTGTATCACCCAGTTGTGCCCCTGTCTTGGCAGAGAACATATAATAGAGTCTTCTTGATGATTTTTTTCCCCTGTTTGTACGTGGCTACTGCAAATGATAGGGAACCTGAGGACAGAAACAGCTGGTGACTCTATCTAATCTCTGGCAACATGATTTCTTCTTTTTTGTTAATGGCCAGTGCAAGTATTAATGCATGCATGACCTGCAGAGGAAAGAAAAGATTCAAGTGGTCAAACAGATAGGTGTCAGAATTGAACATGGATGTAAAAGTGGCAAGGCTTGGAAATGATGATCATAACAATGGAATTCAGATTTTCCTTGATTTAATGCTAGGTTTCTTTATAACACTACATCTATGCTAAATACCCTATAGTCACATTTGTGAGTTGCAAAATAATAATCTTCAAGACTGACTTGCCTTCTCACCTGGAACAAAATTTCCACAGAGGTAGGGAGTAAGGGCCATGACTGAGTGTCAGATGCACTGTGCAGATATGACTGCACCTGACTATTCACCTGAAGGAAAGAAATGTAAAATTGCCATGAAGGAACAAAACCAGGTAGAATTTATATATATTAAAGGTTTTTTCTGTGTATGTTTGAACAGACTCTTTAGGAGCATTAAATTTTATGTAAAATGAGAAATAATTATTTAGCTTTATTTTTTCCAGGAGCATGATTTTGATCACATAACTTTTTGGCATACCAATATCATACTGATTTATGAAATCGTTATTGATGATTTCACAACGTGAAAAATGCTCTAAAAGTGGGAGGTTAGTTACAAGATATACCGTTAATGGGTGAGATATGGTTATGCCTTTTTCCAAGTTACGCTCTCAGTGTTACATCTCCTGCAACATAATATACACATATATTATGTTATGCATAGTCATCAGGAAAACTTCATAGTCTGTACACATATATATCTTTGAGTCTCTTTCTTCAGTCCTTCTTCACATTGATTTCAGGAAGGATTACTTGCATTAGCAGAGAATGCAGGACTGAGTGTTTGCCGTGGTTTCCAGAAGTGACATTCAGTTCCTCAAACATTTTCTGCAAAGCAAGCAGCATACTTTGAAGTCTGTGCTAGGAGAAAAAGAAACAAAACCAAAATGTGAATCTCTTAAAGTACTATCCTCCTTTCATGGGATGGTTCAGTGGCTTAATGAGGTTAATTTGTATTAGGCTGTGGGAAATCCTTTATCTACTGTATAGAGGCTTTCATTTCACATGAATGTGACAGATACCGTACTTACTGCACTGGAACTTAATTATTTGATAGCATAAGGAGCTGAAATCCCTACATTTTCTCTCAAGAAATATTCATTGCATACTCTAGATGGTAAATAGAAAGTAGAGGAGGGTTGGCCTACATTTTCAATGTCTGAAATATCTTTGTATACTTTTCTAGGTTGTTTTGGTTTTATACCTAAAAATTTCAAGCTTTATTAAAGATTCCTCGAATACTATCAATAGTATGTGATTTTTTTTTGCTGTCTCCCATTCTTCATATATATTTTCACTCACATTTTGAAATACCTTTCTGTATTGTACATGAGTGTAACTGACCATTTCAATCAATTCCACTCTCTTTCCACAAAAGTTTCAAAACGCTTGATTTTCTCTCCCTAATTACTACAAAACAAGCCTTTCAAAAGTTTTATTTCAGTTTGAACATTTCCCTCACAGAATTTTACAACAGATCTTTTAACTGGCTTCCATTCCAGATGGCTCTGGTGCACACTGTACTTTGTTTTCTCTTAGTAGGTATGTTATGGCATTTTGGTAGACCTGGTAGAGCTATGTAAAGCTATTTAGTAAAAGAATGAGAGGACAACATTTCAGGATCAGGGATACACATCAGAATACAAATAAGGACTCAAAACTCATATAGTGAAAGATTAAGTGTGAGGAAGTTCACATCCTATCACTAAATTTACTTTCTTTTGTAGATTCAGTGCCTGGGTTTTTTACGTACCTCTCATAAAATACAAATTAGTGAATTTGTGTTGGCATGTGTGGGTATATGTGTAATTGCTTGTCAAAATAAAAATTTGTGTGTACTTACAAAAGCAGCGTGTGTTTTTTCTACTATAAATTATACATTTGAAATACATCCTAAAATAATTTTTTTCTATATTCACAAATAAAAAAAAATTATAACCGTTTTACAGAGAAAAATGAATATATTTATTTAAATTGCTTTATTGGCATATGAACCAGTGAAATTGTTTGGAAAATAATTAAAAGTGATTTTTACAGCAGACTGTGCTGGTATCTGTAAAAATATTTGCTCATCATCAAAGGTATGAAAATACCAGAGGCTGCAAAGTTCACATAGAGAGTATGAATCCTCTATTGAATTAAAAGTGAAAAATAATAAAAAAAATAAAGAAAGCATTTAAATGTAGTTTTTTTCTCCTATATTTCTGATGTGTATGTGACATTTCAGTGCATCACAATATGATAGCCTACAGGTTAATTACACTCGGGTAATTACGGGTTAATTACGGAAATGTTATATCATTTCAGTTGTAGTACAGCATGATGTGATAGAGTGTAATCTAACCTGACATAGCACAATGCAGTGAGTGACAACAAAGATCACAGACTGTTCAGTGGACTTTGTTCTACTGAAAAACACATGCCTGCATGAAATGTTTAGTAATTTATGTTTTGTTGATGAAGACCCAGAGTCTAATTGTTGCCTATGGTTTTTGCTTCTAGGCACATTCTTGGGGTCCATAGAGGGCATGAAGTTTGTTTTTCTTCCTCTGGCCTTTTGGGAGCTGATAGTGTGCAGTAAAAACTGAGTGAATCCAGAGATCAATGTTGGGCTGCTGAAAGCCTGTTAGCAGGACCTTCTTCTTATGGAAGCTCTCGTTCATTGTTTGCCATGAAAGATTTAAAAGATAGCTGAAGCATTCAGTACATAAGCTTTGCATAAAGCATACAAAAAGTTAAACAGCAGCAGAAATAGAGGACTTAGGAGTATTGTTATAATATATATTGCTTTGCATAATGAATATTCATCCCTGTACAATGCTATACGTCTGTACCAGCTAAAAATACAGATTTATTTCTGTCTTCCTTCTGATGGAAATGAACTATCCCCAGAAATATCTGGTCTTGAATCAGTAACCACTGAAAGTTTGGTTAAAATGATTTTTTCTGAACTCCAGATTCTTTGATAACTGGCTGTTGAACCGGAAAGGTCCCCTCTTACCAAATTGGTCCTCTTATAGGACTCTATCCTGCCAGTTTTTCTCTGTTCATCTGTAGGAAGGTTTTGGGATATCATATCAAAAACTGCATATTCCCCTGACATAAAGCTATGAGACATATATTCTGAAAACATATGCATGTATGGGTATTTTACCATTGAAACACTTCAATTTCAAAGTTTCTCCCTTAGGGAAAAGAAAAAAAAATCTTGGTAGAGATACACAGCTGTTTATGGAAGTCCAGAAATTAATGTAATTTCTATGTTAGTTTTATAATGTTTCTGCTTCCCACTTCACTGGATCAGTCCCATATGCAGCCTTCTGCAATTGTTCTTCTTTAGCCAGTGTTTACTGCCTGAGATAGTTACACTACATTTGGAAAAGAAATCAACTTTATATTCTACTGTTAGTACCATTGTAATTCTAGTTTCATGCATGGCAGATTGCCTTACAGAGCCAAGTTTAATGCATTTCTAATTAAAAAAAAAAAATCACAAAACCAAACAGTATGATGCTACATTGCAATGTTATCAAACTGCTCATCTTCTTATTTTCACAGCTCACCATGTTAAAACTGGGACCTGTGAAGTGGTGGCACTCCACAGATGTTGCAATAAGAACAAGATAGAAGAAAGATCACAGACGGTGAAGTGCTCCTGCTTCCCTGGGCAGGTAGCGGGTACCACCCGGGCAGCCCCTTCTTGTGTTGATGGTATGAGTACTCTATTGATTCATTTCATTGCATGTTCTTAGGGGATTTTGCTGCCTTAATGTCATCAGTGAAAACCACTTCATTACAGGTAATTATTTAAAATAACAGTAAGAAGTCTTCTGCATTTTGAAGGTCATGCCCAAGGTGAACGGGAGGAAGATGGGAAAAATGAATTATTTGCTATTACTCTGTGGAAATACTAAGCAAAATTATCAGATGCCAGTGAAAGACACCTCTTGAGAAGCTTAATTTGATCTAACTGAAAGAGTGTCCTCAGTATTGTATGAAATTCACTTAATTAGAAGTGTTTATGCAAAATCTACAAGAGCATATAATTTTCATGTGCTGCAGTCTTACATTTTATTTATACATTTAATTTTTGTCATACAGGAACATACAAGCAAGCAAACAGAACACAGTTCTGACTGTTTTGTAGTCTTCTTAGACCAATGCTATTTTTCCTATTCACAATGCAATATTAATGTTTTAATTAACAAATGTGGAATAGGCTCATATGTTTTATTTGGGAAAATACTAGCCGATTTTTCACATCTCTCTCTTCTTCTGAAAGAGGAGCAGGATGGATTCACCCTTTACATGATCTCTTTGCTGTTGATATGTTGTTGGCCATCAGAGAAGCTGTAAATATGTCATCATTTGGGAATAAATTTAATCAGGTTATGCTAGACTATATAGTAGATCAGGCAAAATACACTAACTCAAAAAAAAGATATTCTACTTAAAACTTTGAAATCTGGTTGAGCAAGAACAAAATAAGGGTTGGAGAGAGATCCTGTGAAATTAGTTCCTAAATTGCCATAAATTAGAAATTAAGTTAGACTTTGAAGCACAGACACCTTGTACAAATTGAGACCTAAATACAATACAGTAGACTAGAAACAATCTAGGAGATTCCTGCAGTGTGTGGAAGATAACTTCCTGATACGGCTGGTGAGTGAGACAACTAGGGAAGGGAAGGTGCTTTGCTAGACCTGTTGTTCCCAAACAGAGGAGGACTTTTGGGTGATGTGATGGAGGCTGTCTTGGCATAGTGATCACAAAATCACAGATGTTTCGATTCTTGGGGAAGTAAGGAGTGGGGTCAGAAGAACCTTGGGTTCTGGAGGGCAGACTTTGGCCTGTTTAGGAGACTAGTTGACAGAGTTCCTTGGGAAGCAGTCCTGAAGGACTATTAGGATATTAGGAGAAAATTTCACTGTAAGTGTTGTCAAGCATTGGAACAGGCTGCCCAGGGAAGTGGTTGAGCCCCCATTCTTGGAGATATTTAAAAGACATGTGGATGTGGTGCTTAGGGACATGGTTTAGTGATAACTTAGCAGTGCTAGGTTAACAGTTGGAATAAAGCTGGATCATAAAGGTCTTTTCTAACCTAAGCGATATTATGACTCTAATTTCTTATGAAAATTCTGAGCTGGCTGAAAATCACAGAATAGCTGTCAGTCAATATCTTTCTAATGTTTTCCTGGAAAATAAAAGAAATGTTGCAGCATAATGACATATTAAAGTGTCCATTTCAACAACGTGCAAATGTGCTTGTGTTCCTCTCTTGTAGCTTCAATAGTGGAGCAGAAATGGTGGTGCCACATGCAACCATGTCTTGAAGGAGAGGAATGTAAAGTTCTTCCAGATCGTAAGGGATGGAGCTGTTCCTCTGGGAATAAAGTAAAAACAACGAGGGTAGGTATAATACCAAATTTACATGTTACCAACAGGTAAAAAAAAAATGTGCACAGGAAATTGGGTGCACAGAGAAGACATCTGTTGAGAAGACTAACAAAGTATGTGAAGAGAGTCATACTGGGATTGGACTTCCTGGTCCTGCACACTTTTCTCAGCACACTTTGCAACATGGTAAGCAGTGTGCCAGACCTTCTCAGGTAAGCAGTTGATATAGCAGAGTTGACCTCTTTTTCAGCTACCAGTGGTGATCAAGTGTGTTATTGTCTGGTAGGTATTTCTCTCTGAAAACAGTGCACAAAGTCTATACAACCTGCTAAGCTCTTCATTTACAGGATTGCAAACAAGTTTATTTTTATCAATAACACGGAATTACCATATTTCTAAATAGAAACTGCTGAGAATGTTAATTGTCTGATGCATCATCAGACAGTATGATCTTCTGGTTCTTTCTGTCTTGTATGACTGGGATTTGCTAAAAAATTTTGACAGAGTTTCAGTGAGTTCCTTTTCTCCATTTGACACTTTGTATATTATCGGTTCAAAATTACATTAATAGAAATACATCTAACATTCATCATATATAACACCTGAAATCAAAGTAGAGCTGCCGTCTTTTCAGTGGCTAACAGAAACAGGAGAATAACAAATACTTCACATAAGCATTAGGCACTCAAACTTCCTAAAACTGCAGTGTTACATCTCTATAGGGTCAACACAGTTGTTCATCAACATAAACCAGATTAAAACATACTGTGAGCACACAAATATGTGTGTGTATAAGCATAAGCACCTTCACCCTTACACCCCACCACACATACTGATGACTGGTTTTGCTTGCAGGTATTTAGTAATTGTTTGCAGTGTCAGGCCATAATTTTCTAGTGCAGTGTTTACTCTGTATGTGTGTTTGAGAGTCTGTCTCATTTGACTGAAACCTTGCTTGTATAGGCATTACATTTCTGGTACAGCTTTGGTTTAGTGAAATGTAGTAGGCACCGAGTGAATTACATTCCTTCTGTTCCACAGAGAGCTCTACATGTCTCAGTTTCTGTATGTATACATCTTTAAAACATTTTGACATTTTTTTAAGGAAGGGTACTTTCTGAATGTTTGATGTGCTATTCCACTCATGAATCCTCTTTCAAATGTGTTTCTTCTGAAGCCAACCTTGCTTGAATGCTGCCCACACAACTTTGTACAAGCTAAGAATATGCATGTAAAATTTGCGTGTGTGTATATTATAAACTAAAAGAACTAGATAGAATTTAGTAACAGTGATGGAAATAGAAAAATTATGTGTGTGTGTGTTTTGGAATTTGTCCTGGCTAGAACTCCATGGCATTCTTAGTGTCAAAGAATGCATTCCATTTATATTTCATGTGAGTGTTTAACAAGCAGTAAGTAAAAATGTGGGTCTGGGTTATCCTTCTATAGAAAAAAAGAGGTCACAAAATAGGGAGACATCAATTAGAATCACCTGGAGGAGATTTATTCCTAACATTTTGTCATAACATGGGTTTTTCTACATTAGTCAAGGTTATAAAGTTCTGTCCACTGTTAGGAGTCTCCAGAAGCCCAAGGCTCTTGTCCTCCTGGGCTTATGACTCTGTTGGATACTCATAGGTCTGGCTCTTTGCCAGAGTTGGACTTTTGTTGCCCTCCATGGATGGTGGCAATCCTCAGGACTCATTTCATATCTCTTCAGAACCGAAGCTCTGAAAAAGCCCATCCAGTTTTCTATTTGCCATCGTACGTAGCAATCCACTACAGTGGCTACTGTAACCTGCTTGCAGACCTACTACCACTAAAATGAAAACACCAGTCCCCTTAAATCTCCCACTATTTGTTCTGCCTTCCAGTTTGTCCAGATACTGCATGTTTGCTGCTGCTTTCTTTAATTTCCTACACAGTGCAAAGCTGTTTTGAGGCTGGCAAACTTGAATTCATATTTCTGATGGAGACTTGGTCTCAGTTACTGAAACTAGGTGGCAGCGAATGAAGGTCTCCATCTTTCCAGATGCAGGAGGCTGAGATTTTAATGAATGTCATTCTAATGCCTGGAAAAATATACATTGCTGTTAGAAATGTGAAAGAGAATTGCTTATTATCAAAGAGCAAGTACTTTTTCCTAGTATGTGTTCACTACAATATTTTTGTAGCTCCTCTTTCTACTCGCCAAAGTCTTTATAAAAAAAAAAGGAAAAATTCTAAAGTGCTCTTTAGAGTAGTAGTAAGGTAGTTCCAAACCCTCCTTTTTTTTTTTGCGTAAATAAATAA
>JAOXNG010000001.1:36025971-36043728 GCA_028566535.1 Scolopax minor | reverse complement strand
GAGGTGTCCCTGCCCAGGGCAGGAGGGTTGGAACTTGATGATCTTTAAGGTCCCTTCCAATTCAAATGATTCTATGTTGTCCCAGATCGCACACAGCTGCCAGGACCCTCCTGAGCTGCAGAGAGGGTGGGAACTACACAAGTGGAGCCACCCAGATAGACACAGGTCAACGTATTAAATGCAGCCGCCGTGAAAAGCTGTTTTGATTCAGTGTTGTCAGAAAGGCTTGTTTCCACCAGAATACAAGAATGGGCCACTTCCTGATGGTGTCTGGTTTTGTTCCGCGAGCCATTCTGAGACTTTGATTTGCTCTTTGCATAGGATGGGTACAAATGTCCAAATCTGAGTCTGAGCAACTGCTTTAGAGGTGGAAACAAATTTTTCCATTGCTTTGGATTAAGGGACACTTGGGCAGCTGTAGGAAGAGTTATGTTACCTTAGAGAAACCCAGCATAAAGTTTGGTTTTGTGGGGACCACAGCCCATTTTTCTCTCTCCAGGCTTCATTTGCCCAAGCGAGGCAGAATGGGTGATAATTTGAGAATGATCTGCAGACCTTGACCCCTGCTAGGTAGAGTAGACTTGTGAGGTCTGCAAGAACCTGTGTTTCGGCTGCATGTGCTCTGACACTGTGGCAAGGTATGTTGCATGAAGGCAATTTCCAGACTGGAGGTCTCTGGTGCTGTTCCTGTCCTGAAGGAAGAGTATGAAACCAAGAAGTTTCTTGAGCAGTGCATCAGTGGATTTGGTGAGGGCCAGGGCCATACTCAGCGTGGCAATAGAGAGATGCCATTGGGAAGAGCTTCCTTTCCTTCCAGGTTTCCCCATGCCTTGTCTCCTCTCCTACACCTTTCTCTTGGTGGGGCAGCAGCTCAGCTACCTGCTAGCTGGGACCAGCAAGGACTTGGGCAACCAGTGTCTGAACTCAATGAAACCCACTAGAAAAGTGTGATGTGAGTATGGCGTGTACCTGCCAATCTCCTCTCTCCCCCCAGGCGCTCAACGGCTTCGTCCTGGTGGTGACATCAGAAGGGCTGATATTTTACTCCTCACATACGATTCAGGACTATCTGGGGTTTCATCAGGTTTGTGGCACCTGTAAGCCATGGGAATGCAGTGGCTCCCACAAAACCTCCAAAGCGTACCTATAAGCAACATTAGGGAGGGCAAGAAGGTTGTGCATGCAAAATGGAGCCCCACATGATGTGAAAAGCTTCTGCTGCCCAAGGAAGAGTCCTGCTGAGTTGCTGCAACATCATCCACCCCATGACCTTTTGAAAGAGGATAATATGATGTACATTTGAAAGACTAATGAATTAGATTTAGACTTGACATAATTCATATGTCTTCATCAGATATACACTAGTATAATTCTCCCAGTGAGTTGTATCAATTAAGTTCATTTTGTAAACTATCAAGTTCAAGGAAATATGAATACAGAGTCCTATTAATTTGTTTCATAGTATTTGAATGTGTAGAGATTTTATTAAAGCAATGAGTTATCAAAGTTATGTTTAATCTTGTAATGTATGTTTCTAATGATCTGCAGCATGCTATTTGTTACAAAGCCTGAAAAAAAAGAAAAAAAAGGAAAATTATAATCTCTTTGTAAGCATTATTTAAAGAATTTTATGTAATCTTTTGAGGTGCTGTACAACCCTTTTAGGAAGCAATCATTATCAGCATGTCCAAAAACTATCTCAAATATCTAGATAAGGAACTAGATGTCTGAATTGCACGTTGTCTTTTGAAATGTGTCATCTATTATTTTATGGTGTTTCCTGTAACCTACTGACCATATAATTGTCTGTAAGTAAAATACTCCTCAGAATGCTCACATTTTTCCTACTTTAAAGTTTTGGGGGTTTCTGGAGTTTTTTTGGTTTTGGGAGTTTTTTGTGAGTTTTGGGTTTTTTTCTGATTTTGGGTTTGATTTTTTTTTTTTTTTGTTTGTTTGTTTTACTGTAAACATATATGGGAAGAACACACCCAAGCCTTTCATTTGGAAGGAATCGTATTCTGACTTCATGGTTCTTTTCTGTACCACAGGTCTATCCATGGACTTATTTTCAAAGAACTTTTCAATTACTGTTTTAGCATAGTTAAAGATTGCTAATTTACTTGCAAAAATGAGTGTTAGTTATCAGTTTCTATTGTTTTTTGGTGACAAATCAATGAGCTTGAATTTGAGTATGTTTTAACCTATCCCTTTAGTGTTACTGTGATATCTTGGGGAGGTTTTTGATGCCATGATCTTTTGCTAAGAGAAGTTGTTCTGATTCTGTAACATGTTTTTTTCCTGTCATTTGTACTTTACTTTTCCTTGTAAGTTAAAGAAAATTCCATCTATCCCAGTTTTGTTCTATGTAACTAATTCCATAACAGTGTAGTACTTGACATGTGTTTGTTTCTTAGGCAAACGTGTAAAACTCCTCAAGTCGGAATGGAGAAGTAGAGAAAGGAGGTTTCTGCTGTGCCTGATGACAATTTTTGATTTTTCCACACACACAAAATATTCTGGCTCCACGTTGGAGCACTAGTTGTGATGAATCCTAGTCTTGGTCGGATTCTAAGGAAGGGCCAGAGCGTTCGTTGAGGAATAAAGAGTCAAACCACTCCAGAAAATGTGTTCCAGCCCTGGTTTATTACTCACAGAGCAGCAGGTGTGTACAAATACAGGTTTACACAGTATTAACAGGAATTGTTGTACCTTACTCCTCATTGTAGTTATTTAGTTTGCTGCAGAAGCCCAGGAATCATGGCTTAATTGGGCAGAGCTTCAGGAGGGTGGTTGGAAACACTCTGTATTGCACTCCTAAACAGCCTTGTCAGTCACATGTTTCAGGGAGCCGTTAAGTGTCTTCACTCACTTTCAAAGGCAGACCCAGTTGATGAACTTGAGTTACTATCATAGGAAACAGAAGCTCTGGAGAAAAGACCAGCACTTAGAAAGGAAGTACATCCTGGTAAATTCAATTAGGTGCCACTTTAGTTGAAAGCTCAGCATTCCATACTGGATTGGGAAAGGGGTATTTCTACTATATTCCTAAAATATGCTATATGTTGTCTGTTTAATCTTGAAACCATGTTTAAGAGGAAAAACTCTTCCATTTTCAGGAATATGCCATGCTCTAAAGTATTTTTCCTTTACCTATTTTTCTTGTCCTAACTTTAAGATTATTTGGAGCAAGCGGAAAGCTCAATTTATATGTGAAAGGTTTCCGAAGCCTTTCAGTTTTAATTAAAATTTTTAACCCTGATTGTCTAGGGTTAAAAACTTTTTTACATCAAAAATCTCCTGCTGAAATCATTGAGCAGTGGGAAAACATGAAATAGAGAATTATACTTCAAATGCCATTGTGTGAAATAGGTTTTCAACATGTTTGTTTCTCTTTAATGGAAGGTCCAAAGCACAGGAATTATCACAAATGCAATTCTGATTAGTCACAGTGCAATAAAACTATGAAAGAATTAAAAGCTTTAGACTCTGGTGATTATCAAAGACATTGGAAACTTTTGAGCCATTTAAGTGTACTGGGAAATGTTCTGTTTAATTTGTAAAATGAGTTAGAGATGTTTGATGAAGGACGGACCTAAGGATCTGGAGTTCTAAATTGCTCTATTACAGGCTTGGGAACATGTTTAGACTAACATTTTTCATACTGCTGTGCCTAAAATAAAGGAAAAACTGAAAGCTCTTGAGTCTTAATATCAAAAGTTAGGTAGGACCAAAGGTTTATGAGCAGGAATGGAACATTTGAAGCCTAGAGAAAAAGTCTATCATATGTCACCTTCTCTGAAGGTAAATGAGTCCATATAGTTGTTAAATATCTGTTTTTCAAACTGCTCACAAATCACTCAGATTTTACTCTTTGTCATTAGCACAAGTCAAATAGTGGTCAGTGATATTGAATGAAGAGCCTGCTTGCTAACTCACAGTTCTCTGCTGTATTTACTTTATCCAGCATACCCTTGAGATATGCTTGAATCACCTTAACATTTCTCAGACTTTTGAAATGGTTGCTTGTGCTCCCAGAAACTTAGATATCTAGCATAAACATCCAAATCTACACCTATCTTCTGTTAGTGAATATGCATTTAGGTGCCCTGTTGCAAAAATGTCTTTAACAGCTCTTTTTGCCCAGCTTCCCCCCTTCTTTAGAAAACAAATTTCAAATTTTTCAAAGAATAAGGAAATTGTGAGTCTGTCCTTTGTTAATATTTGCAACTTACTTTTAAGTATCGCTGGCATAAGGTAAGCACCTTCCGAGCTTACAAGTTGAATCGTTTCAGTGAATAAACATGCACAAGTGGCAATGCAAACTGTCATTTGCTTTCATAAGCCACATATGAATGAGAGTGCATGGCAAACACACTCTATGGATTTTGAAGTTCCAGGAAATAGTATGCTTCCATCTGTTCAAAAGTTTCATTTCCAACCTCGACCTCATTCGCAGAGGACATGAGTGGAAAAAATGCATTGGCAGATGTTTGTTTCTGGTTGTATGGGCCCTTCTGTTTCTGCATTGTAATATTCATATTAGACTTTCACTATCAAAACAAAGTTATTTACATGAGGGAAAAATATGACAGATATAGCCCTCCTCAAGTCCATTCCATATTTGGAAAGGTTTGCTAAAGAATCACTTTGTTGACACAAATTTTGTTCTGTGTGTGGTCTGCTTCTGTACAGTATAAGAATATAAAAATAAGGACATAAAATAGATGGAAATGTACTGCGTACAATTAAAGGCTGTCTTATCTCTGTGTCTTGGAGGACAATCCGTATCTAGGCATTTCTTCAAGCAATTTCTTAGGCCTACTTCTTAAAGCATTTATTTAGGAAATTCTTGTGACATTACCTGCTTTTCACTTATCTCATACTGTACATTAAATATATTTGTGAGAACCTTTTTATTTTTTCAATAAATACCCCCACCATTTTTATTTCTCAAAAGCCCTTAATATTTTACAAGAGTGCTAGGGGTGCCAAGATGACTTTTCTTTGTCTTGTGAAATTCTAACTTAGCTCAGGGTAATTACTTTAAAGAAAATAGTTTCCTTTCTCTGTCATACATATCTCAAGAAAAAGAAGATAGTTTGATGATTCCTGAGTATGCTGATGGAATGCAGACTATGACCATATGCACAATTCTATACAGTTTATTGAACACTTCTAATTAAAAAGAACTGGTTTTGAACAGTATTATATTCTTTCTGTTTATTGTGTTTATTTATATTCTCTGGTGGAAACCTGGGACAGTAGGTTCATTATACTGCTGGATCATCTGTGGAGGGAAGAAACATTGGCTTAAAAATTGCATTGATACATAGTCCTGATGACATTATAATAGGCTTCCCTCCAGCACTCAGCACTCCCCCCTGACTAAATTTTGTTGTTTACTGTGCGTGATGGAGAATGTAGAATTGGAATTGCAAGGGCACCCATAGAAAGGCAAGTTGCTAACTTTCAAGTGCTTGACTTCTCAAACTTGTCTGTTTTTAATATGGGTTTTGTGTATGGTTTGCCATAAATGTAGAACAAAATTGAGAGTTGCCAGTTGAAAAAATACTAATGTACAAAGTTGTGTTATGAAATGTTCCAGCACACACTGATTTTAATATAGTGTATATTGTTCTCTATTTTCTTCTAATATTATTAAATAATAATTAATAATGTGCCTCATTTGCTTGTATAAATTATCCTATAGTTAGCAAGTAATTAGTGATACATTTGTTTTTCTGAAGAAATAGAAGATTTGTGCTATACCTGTCCTGATCATGTGATGTTTAGGTACATGAAAGTAAGGAAAAGCACTTTACAATTCAGAGAATATTCACTCAACTATTCTTCATACGCTATAGTCTTGATTTTCCTCTTCTAAAGCAAAAAGAAGTCTTGAGTAAAAGTATCAGGCTGAGTTTTTATTGGGAAACTATTCTTAATGAATAGATGGTAATATCTGCTGTATTCATCAGCTTTGGGGATTTCATAAGTGGGGACATTTTTCACCCATTGTCAGCAGCACTGGAATGGAGGCTGTCCAGAAAACCTCTTGAGCTTGTAGCTTTTCTACTGATTTTGAAGACTTCTCATCACTGGTCCATTCTGGGTTACCCTGGCAAAAATGCTATACCCAAACAATTAATCTGGTTGGAACATTTAGTGAGTAGAAAAAATGTAGAAAACTTCAGTGCACTTAATTATATATTGTTGCTTTAAAATAAAACAAGTGAGTTCACATACAATTACGGCCAATTTACAGCAGCCACTCACTAATTTAAATTAAAAAGTCTGCAACTGCAGAGTAATTATACTTTAATTGCACATTTAGTACAAGACAGTGGAAAGAGTCTAATGCATTGTATTTATGATATAACAAGCATGTGAAAAAATATATTAGCATAAAGGGAGCAATTATGTTCCAAGAATGAACAAATTAATTCAAATCAACACCTAGGATGCTAAAGGTTTTATGTTCTTTTTTTTCATTTGTATTGTTAAACAGCAGCAAAGTTAATTTTCCGTACATATTAATTATTAACTGAAAAATTGATTAGCCTTGATTTGTACTCATTCAGTGTGTTATTGTTCTCTTAGGATTTTAAAGATCTGACACATACTGCTCTCACTACTCCTTTTCCTATAAAGACCTCTGTTGTAATACCTTGTTTCTGAGCCACTCAAACCAAATAGCTGTTACTATATCCAAAATTAGGCATTACAGGAAATACCATCACTAGATATTAGCTAAAATTTCATTGCTTCGTTATGAAATTGCCTTTAACATCTGGAAGGTCTATTCTCCCCCTAATGTGTATGGATATATAACTTCCATTAATGTTAATGGCTGATGTGTGCTTGCAAATAATAAGTATTACCTAAGTTCTTACACGCATGTAAATGTGAACCACTATGCATGTTACTCAGAGTAGCAGTGCGTGTGACCTGGAAGTTAAGAGAAAAAGAAGAAAAAAAAAAAAGAAAGAGGGCAGGTGGAATAATAAAAAATCTGGCAAGGGAAAGTAGTTAAAAACTCCAATCATGTAATCGTAAAAGCTAGGAATATGCAGCTTGACTTTCTGTGCAGGCTGTATAAACAAAATGACCCTCGTATATGATTAGTCAGTTCTTATAGAGCAGAGATTTGAATGGCTCTCTGATTATTTTTTTATATAACTTTTTTATTCTATGTAACAGTGTATTTTGCTTTTATAGGGATTTATTCACCACACGACTGTAGAGCTAGACGAGGGGAGCAGACAGACCTCCAGATTATGATTTTACTGAGTTTCTTTATGACTGAAAAGAACTCTGTTGTGTGTTCTTTTCACTTCCAAACAGCTATATAAATGAGCAGTCATTTATGTGTGAAAATACTCTTTTGCTAGCTGCAGTTTATTTCCTTAGCCCATGCATTGGCCGAGCTGGAAGTAATAGAAATAATAAATTACAGAACGGTTGGAAGGGACCCCTGGAGGTCATCTTGTCCAACCTCCCTGTTCAAACAGAGCCACCTATAGCAGATTGCCCAGGACTGGAAAGCTTTTGAGTATCTTCAAGGATGGAGACTCCACAACCTCCCTGGGCAACCTGTACTGGTGCTCAGTCACTCTCACAGTAAAAAAAGTGTTTCCCGACAGGGAACCTCCTGTGTTTCTGTTTGTGCCCATTACCTCTTGTCACTGGGCATCACTTGAAAAGAGCCTGGCCCTCTTTTTCTTGCACCCTCCCTTCTGGTATTTGTAGACCTCTTCTGCAGGATGACTAGTTCCGTCTCTCTCAGCCTTTCTGCATATATAAATGCTCTGGTCCCTTGTTCACCTTAGTGGCCCTCTACTTGACTCTTCCAGTAGCTCTGTATCTGTTTCGTACTGGAGAGTCGAAAACTAGACACCTACTGCAGGTGTTGCCTCACGAGTGCTGAGCAGATGTGAAGGATCACCTCTTTTGACCTGATACAATACTTTGTCTAATGCAGCACAAGATACCATTAGCCTTCTTTGCGGCAAAGGCACAATGCTTGGTGTCTCAAAAGTCAGCTAGTACCCTCTCTTTTTAACAGCCAAAGTGCTCTGTGGGTGCATTGACAGAATTCAGAATTCAGCTGCGTTCCAGCGACTGCTTGTCTTGTTGGGCCTCTGAGGAAACCATCCTCTGGTTCTTCTTTGGTTTTGGTCTATTCTGTTGTTTGGAAAAGTAAGAAGCTTTGACCCTGTATCTACATGTCTTCTTTGGGAGTCTTACATCCTTTGATCTGTCTTCAGTGTGCTTTGCATCAGCTGATTTACCACAGTTTATATACATATATATGTATAAAGTGAAGCTAATAAAAATTTACCTGCAGATAGAATCAGAAGATATGTACTTTACATTATGTATCTCAGAGGCACCTTGGTCCATGAATAGAATTCCAACTTGTTAGAATAAAGCAAAAAATAAATAACAATAAGATGCTGTGTCAGCCTTTTGAGCTTTGGTGCAGGGCACAGAAATATGTTACCTGACTTTTAAATTAATTCTTCATTATTTTTTCAGGCAGTCTTCCACTATAGAAGGGGCCACATGAGGCTGTTTCCAACAGCAAGAGCAAAACAAAACAAAACAAGAGCAGTGTAACAAATAAACTTATGTATCATAAGTTTCACAAAGCACAATTCTATTATTTCCTCCTTAAGTGCAGTATCTAGAAACAACTTGGTGGAGAAGGCAAAGTGGAATAATGAACACCTTGAAAAGTCCTTTTAATATTCGGCTCTATGTTTGTGCTCTGCAGAGCCGATGAGAGCTGTATACAAAGAGTTTTTGCTGAGGGCAAAAGTATGTTTCATCATTAAGGAGCATGACCTTTCTCTCTGTAATCAAAAGGAAATGCATGTCATAAAGTGTTATTGTGAGCGTTACAATGGGTTGTTCCTCAAGAGTTGGGATGTTGTCCCTGACACAATTTTACATTAAAATGTTACATGATCATTAATTGTATCCACTGACACAGCAGAAATATTCCTCAGTTATGTTTCTTTGATATGACAGGTTATTTTTTTCTTTTTTTTTTTTTTTGTCTTTTAATGTTTAAACCCCAAATCAGACACAGGGAAAGTCCAATTATTGTGAAATGCTTTGTCTCCCCCTCTTTCTCTGTGGTCCTTCTGTTCCACTCCTGTTTCATGTTAGGCTGGGTGAAACCACTCTAAGTGAACTCCTTAGTAGTTATTTTATACCTTGTGAATAACAAGATATATCTCTGTCTTGTTTATATATGCATGATTTTTTGTCCTGTTTCTCCATGAAGTGATTATTGCTTGCTAAGGTACATTTAGCCCTTAACAGGACATTGCATTTTAATGTAAAGAACAGAAGAATACATCTCCAGTATCAGTTACGGTTATACTCAATGGCTACAATTTTAAAAGCATAGTTGTTACCATGCTTGCTCTAACTTTGAAATGGATCAACAAGATACAGAAATATTTCTTAAAACCAGTGCTTTTGACATTTGTGGGTTGGTAATTTGTGACCTTCAGGTTTTTTTATTATGTTTTTAAGCATGGTCACATTTCATTTTCTCCTTGTCAGGTCCAATTCCAAAAAAGCACTTAAACACACAATTTAAATTGGGGAGCAGTCCTATCTAATACCAGTGGAATTATTCACTTATTTAAAAATAATTGAAAGAGCTTTGCTGAACAGAGGTCTTATATCTCAGTCTCAGTTTCCAGTGCTTCAGAAGTAGATTCTCTATGTACAGTTTTGATTTTCTGCTTTTCTTTTTCTTTACAGGTAACCCGATAGCTAAAGACAAATCAAGTTGGTCTCAAGGCTGATAATGTTAAATACAACACATAGGAATTTCATTCCTCCAGGCAATCCTTGAAGTGAATTTTATACTGCTGGGGTGTATCCTTCAGAATCAATTGTTTCAATGAGAACCTTGCTTGCAATCAGCAACAGCCTTGATATCAAAACTGCTGGAAAGTTATTTTGAACTTCTGTGTCACAAAGATTTCAACTGTTTGAACTGTGTACACCTGTAAAATTGCACTTGCTGAGGAATTTGCAGCTGTAATCACAAGAGCTGATATTCAAAAGGTGCAGAAAAGCAGCAATCTTTCGGATTCTCCATTCCAGACTGATGGTTTTTCATCTTGATGAAGTTAACCTCCAAAATGTATTGGTTCCTACACTCTAAAATGGTCCTTGGTCCACTGTTCAGATTGCTTGTGGGACTGCACACTGCTTTAATTAAATT
This sequence comes from Scolopax minor, assembly GCA_028566535.1. Taxonomy (NCBI): domain Eukaryota; kingdom Metazoa; phylum Chordata; class Aves; order Charadriiformes; family Scolopacidae; genus Scolopax; species Scolopax minor. Next base: position 36,033,479 of record JAOXNG010000001.1, on the reverse strand, counting down.
TCTGTTGCAGAAATTGTCCTCCGGCATGGCGCAGTTTTAGACATTTTTATTTGTATTCTAATCTTGGAGCTCTCAAAGGTACATATTTCAACATCTTGAAGTTGCTTTTGTTTAGGAATGGAAATATATATCCATTGTTAATAATTATTGTTGACAAGTAATAGTTATCTGAATACATCAGTCATATTAGAATGTATAGTCAGATTGACATGTTTCCCTAAGGCTAACCAACTACTGCAGCTCTTTGGCAGTTAAAAAACTAGTGGTCAAAACTCAATTACCACTTCCATTATAAGGCATTTTATACCTTTAAGATATACATTTCCATTTAGTTTGAAGGAGATGAGTGTTTCTGGTATGTACTTTACTTTCCCACCCTTCAATTGATTGAAACTCATGGTAAGCAGTCAATGACAGTATTTCATCCCTTTTTATAAAGGTAGGCAGGGATGTAAATGAGTTTTGCAATTATGAAATTGGATGGTAATCATTCAGAATTTTTGTCTTTTTATTAAAAAATAAAATCTCTTGCTTGAACCCAAGTACCATTGGATGCTTATGTAGATGTCTGCTCAGTCTGTTTGCTATAAAGGAAAAAAGTCCTAGTGCCCTCCCAGATTTACAGTTTGTGGGTATTTTGCTTGCTTACAGTCACCCAATTCAGATCTGATCCTTGCCAAAATCACATTTACTTTTTAATTTTTTGTTTCAGTAGCAATTTCTGAACATAGTGATGTGCTGTTACATGAAAAAATCCTCAATATTTAAAGGCCTTAAGCATCTATGAGCTTTTTTTCTAAGTTATTACAGAATGTATAATTTTATACTCCATTTAATGTATATTGTACCATCTGTAATATTGATACAACAGAAATTTGGCCATTCCTTTTAGTGACACTGCATAAACATGCTGACTGGGGAGGGTGAGGGAGTGCTGACTGTATGCCTTGGTGCATTGAAATGAAAACCACACACAGTAGTCAAAAATATATAGGTGCAAGCTTATTTAAGTAAGTCCTGTGTGGTTACCAGACTCCCAGAAAAAAGAGGGAAATTATTTTATCATTGCAAGCCAGTGACATGGCTAGGTAGTTATATATAAAGTTTATGATGGATGAACACCCTGGAGTGCTCTGCCTGTCACAGTAGCCCCTGCTGTTCCAAAACCATTTCATTACGTCTGCTGTATTATTGCACAGGAGAGCTTAAATAAAATAAATGACTGTTGGGAATAAAATTGAGAAGTATATTCTATCATTCTGCTGAGAAATAATAAAAATGTTGGCAGGGAAAGATATTCTTTTCTGATTAAAATTTAATTAGAATAAACTGTTTGTAGCAGCCACTAGGTATCTCAGTATTTTAGGATGGATTAATATTGTATGGATTTGTGCTAACTGGTGCAGAAGGTAGCAGGTCTGCAGGACAGAAGGTAGCATCTTAAGGAGATGTCCAGGACAGTGCAAAGTGTAAATGTACTGTTTTGTAAAATCTGAATTTGGCCTCTCTTTGATCAAGAATCTACATCATGCTTCTCAATATTTGTTTTCTTTGTTTCTTTGTTCTTAAACCAACACTGAAGATATTGTATTATACACAAGTGTATCACACGCATATCAATAAGTGAAATTAAATGGATTTTCAAATATAATGAATAGATTATCTGCAGTAGATTAATGTTGTGGATATTCATAACAAGTGAATAAAATTGTAATATAAAATAGAGTTCCCTGTATGGATGTGCATTTTGGAGATCTATTCTGTTTACCCATGGAACAAAATCATTTTTTCAGTGAATAAGAATCTCAAGGGTTATATTAATTTTGTATTTCTTCAACAGAGCATGGTATATCTCCTATCACTCTGAAAGGTCCTATTCCAAAAGAAACTAATAGCTAGCACAACTGTTCTAGCATTGTCATGGGAAATTCTGGTGGGCGCACTGTTTTTTTCAGGCCAGACTGAATAATATTTTTTTTCTTCACAAAATGTGAATCCAGAAAAATCCTCGTTTAGACTTTTTAGCAACAGAACTGTAGACATTTCTGAGAAGATAGTGGTTTAGGTTAATTGTTGGACTGTTTAAAAGAAGATAAAATAAGCCTGACTAACAGTGAACTCTGCTTGTGCATCTCAAAACAAGTTGGGAACCATAGTTCAGCTATCCATAGCACCTGTTTCTGTGCTACCTTTGAAAAATGAGTACAGGTGACTAGATCAGCTGTGGGCATTCATGTTACAGGCATGTGAAGGTAAATCCTGCTTCAGTTACTCCTTTATTTCTTATATACTACTTTGCAGATTATTTGATGTACCCAGCTTCATCCAGTTACAAAGATCAGGCATTATAATCAGAAGGAAATCCATTTTACCCTTTGAATACAGTAATCATCAAGAACTCTGAACGTCAGGAGAATATGGGTTCCTATTTTCCTATTCTGCAGCTGCTTGTGGTGATGTATTGCCAAGGAAAGAAAATTCACTGCTTTGTTCAAACCTTTCAAAATGAAATGTATTGGATCAGTTCAACAAAGCAGCTATAATTAATCTAAAATAGAGCTTAACAAACATTCAAGACTATATCTTGGTTGTATCTGGCTTACTGGTCATAAGTGCTAACTTTTGAAACAGCACTGATGCAGATACCACTGTTATTATCTTTAAATCCATCTATTATCCTATATCCTTTAAATCTTCCTACCTATCCAATATCTTTTAAGTCTTGGCTCCTCCAGCTCTGCTCAAGAACGGAAAGTTACCTGTGTAGGGTTTCAGTACATCACCAAGCCAATGCAGCTTTGTTTTGTATAGAATCTATATGCTTTACAACCAGAGACAGAGTGCATCAGATGATGGATTTGTTTTGAAACAAAATCTACAATAAAGCTTGTTATGTTGTTAGGTTTCATAAAAATATATGCAGGGTTTTTTTGCTCATTATGGTTGTACAGCTGGCTTTTATAATTTCCAGGTAATGCATGGATGTCTCTAACAACAAAACAGAAAGATGTGATTGGCATCCTTTTGTGTTGATTTACTGCCTCCTCCTTCATAGCTTGAATTTTACACATCTGTAGTTAACCAATTTATTTGGCAAGGAAAAGGAGCACTCTTTTGGATTGTAAAAGAAGTGTTGCCTTAATCTCTAGTTTATTTTTGCTAGTAATTAGATAGCTCTTTATCAATCATGCCACATCTGAACAACCTGATGGTATTAAAACATTTCTCATGGTTTCAGTGGTATTAAACTGAATAATGAGAATCAACTAATCACTTTGCTAGTCTTTATAGCACAGTTTGTATCCTGAGAAACTTTTCTGTTTATTCTTTGCAGAATGAGAAAACATTTCCAAATTACACCTTTGATCTTGTTTTTGTAAGAGGTTATGTAACTTTCTGATACCACTTTACAGTCAGTCACTGCAAATATTTTAGCAAAAATATCTTCCATGGCTGTTTGGTTTGCATCTACTATATTTGTCTGCATTGCTTATGCGGTGATTACAAGAGGTAGTGTAGGAAAAGGCTTAATTTCCCACAACTTTCTTTTGACAGGTGATGACAATTGCTGCCAACATCTCTTAATCCACAACTAACTTAAGACCATCTGGCAGGAGGACCACTGGCAGTGACAGCTGGAAACTATTTTGTGAGGGAATGATAAGGTTCTTCTTTCTCAGACTGTTGTTAGTGGGATGCCAGGCTAGGCAAAACCATTATAGTACGGTTTCATCAACAGCGATGTAGGTTTTGGGCATGTGGATCCTGCATGGGAGCACTGGGGTACAGTCAGCATTCCAAAGCTGGGGCTGAGGTAGTGACAGGAGGTGCTTGTGCCTGTTCTGTAGATTTGTGTAAAGGTCATGTCTTGTGTGTCTTGGGGATTTGGTCCAAAGTCAGACCATAGAAATGGCAAGGTGACTTGGTGATTTCAGTGGAGTTTGGATAAGGACTTCAGGACCAGTTGAGAGTGTCCAGCATTTTACTCAGAAAATTTTGAATGAGCAAGTTTCATTAAAGTTCATATGTCAAATAACCTAATCAGGTTAACGGTTAAAGAACCCTTTTTGCTGTTTTCATTTCCTCCTTGCTAATATACTGGGAATTCTGTGGCAATAGGAAGTGAAACCTAGTTATTCTGTGATAATAGATTTTCTTTATTAAATATCACTAATCACATCAATATTAGCCATGACCAAAATACTTGAAATATATCTGGTTTTGAGTTCTGAAAACCACTTTCTTGCTCAACTAAGTTCAAGAGATATTTTGTGTAATAGAAATAATACTGCCCATATGTGTAATAGAAATAATACTGCCTATATGTAACCCTAACTGTAAACATTCTATATTTTTTCTTCAAATTATAATTATATACATAATTGTAAAATTCTGGTTAGATCCTCTCTAACAGCAAGGCCATTCTTTTTTTCCCTGTAACATTGAGGGAACCTAAAGACTAGTTTTGGATTTATGCTTTTGCTGCTTTAACTGCACAGTTGGGAAAACAACATGTAAAAACACTTATTTTACTTGCAATGCTGAGACATTTTTCTTGACTATGATGCATAGGTGGAGTTGCACCTGTTTAAGTTTACTCCATATCAGCATATTGGTTGAATCTCTTGATTTCTTTTCTCTTTACTCATAACAAACATTACAAAAATGAAACTTGAATTTTCCAACCTTATGCCTTAGTATTTAGATCTGACATCCAGAATTCACAAAATGTACACTAGTTGTTTTAGTTGCTACGCCTCCAGATAAGGGAGGTATTTTATTCTATTGCTCTCTTTATGATTAATTCTGGATGCCTTGCCAATATTTGGGTGTAGAGAATGTAATCCTTCCGATTACTTATTTAGAGTTTGGGTGTCCTTTTATTTTGTTTTTCTTTTTACTTTTCTTTGGGTATTGTCTCTTTTCCTGGGATCCAGTCAGTTCTTAAAATACTTCAGTAGTGATGAGAAAAGATTTTTAATAAATAGCAGGCTGGAACTGAACCCAAGATCTCTGTAGTTCTTGAAGAGAAGAGAAAGAGCAATGATATGACTCTATCATTTTCTCTTAAAATGGTTTCCAGCTTAAAGTATTCTGTCTGAATAGAAGCATTTTTTCCTAACTATAAATGGTCTGTGTTTCAATATGCTCTCTGATCATAAAGCTGATGAAACTGTCCTCTCTGTATGGCAGATTACCTCAGCAGAATTTACAAATGGAAGATGATGATTTTGCTAATGTCCATGGGCAGGTAGACAGAATTTGGTCCCAGATGCTCTCTCTAATGTTCATGGCAAAAGCGACTCACAAACAATGCCTCCATATGCCGTAATTGCTGGAATTATTTCTCAGGCATATTCCCTTGTCATCTCTCATATGTAGAACTCATTAGATTCCTAGTGGGAGAACATATGGAGAGGAGAGATGATGGAAAACATTGTAAAACAGATTGTGTATTTAAATTTATATTATAATAAGACCTCTGTGCACAGGCAAACTTAGTGGAGAAAGTTCAAACTCTTAACACTTCACAGGGAAATCCACATTTATGGAGCTGTTAAGGCAGTGCATTCAAACACACCTATAGATGCTGGGTTAAAGCCTGGCTTTAGGGATACTACTGGGAATTTTGCTGCTAATTTGATGTCAACTCTATATTTCTTACATAATTTTCCCAAATATTTAGTTAAACTATAGCTGTGTAAGATCTTTTTGCTGGTAGGAATGACAAGAAGACAAAGTTCCACCCATAGAGATCTATTCGCAGGATTACACCTTTGTCTGTGGGTTTGTGATTTCAGTGTCCACACAATGACTTTTATGAATACCTTGGTTTTGTTTCACAAAAAAAAAAAAGAAAAAAGGGTAATAAAGTTTCTTTCATCCGGCTCAGCTGACTGATGGATGGGGATCATAGACAGTGCAGAGCTCTTTTAATGACTACTGAATATTAATAATTAATTCTTTATCCTTTCTTATAGTTAAACAAAGCAAAAATAAGCTAATCATACAGGAATTCAAAATATAATATGCTGACACTTGTGATGCTTTTTTAATTATGTTCATGACTCTTTCCTGTTTCATGGTAAATCTTTTATCTTCTTGTTTTTCACTTGATAATGACCATGAAGCTGGTTTCAACAGTATGCTGATTCTGGTCTGGTTTATGTCCTGAGCTTTAGATGAGACAGGTTCTAGAGGTGTACCTTATTGACCTGTGTAAAATTTTCTTTAGAGCTGGAAAGGTAGTATGTAGTCTATACATTTTTACATTTGTTCCCTAGATCATTAGTCCTTTACCTGCACAGGAATGTAACTTTCTGTTGTTGTCCAAACAGCAGGGAATAAGGGCTAGCAGTCTTCTTCTCAGACACTCTGCTTTGAGGCACATGATCAACTTTCTCCTTGGCCCCAACCGGCAGAGTAATCAGGTAATGCTCACATAGCATGTGGATTTTTTGTGCTGTCATTTGTCCATCTTTTTTTTTTTTTTACAACATTTAAATTATAAATAAATACTTTTAATGTGGTAGAATGGACTACTACGTGGATTATTCTGTAAACTTCATGGAATTCTTAGCCTACCTATGTGTAGTTAACATGAAAGAAGCAGCGTTGGCAGAAGTTTGTGGTTTTGATAATAAAATTTTGGCCAACCTCAAAGTATTAGAACATGGTGGTGGACTGTTAAGGACATTGCTTTGGTTTGACTTAGCAGAAGTTGACCTAATCAACCCAGCAGAAGTTAATTAAATCTCTCTTTTGGCCCAAACAGAATCGCAGGTGGAGCTCAGCACAAGCACGTGAGTTTGGGTATCTTCACAACACTGTAGCACTACTTGTTTTGCACTCTGATGTCTCCTCACAAAGAAATGTTGGTAAGAACTGCCTTTTTATATTTTCTGTGCCTTTGCATTTCAGTTACTTTGACTGGGAGTATTGTAATATTAGTGAGGAAAAATACAATCACTTTAAATTTAAGGCATACGTTTGATTACTCTTTGTTTTGCTCTAAATGTACTGAGAGGCTGTGGTAAACAGCATTGCAGGCACTGGGGCTGGGGGAGAATATTGATATTAGCATTATTATGCCTTCTACCTTCCCCCATATGCCTAAAAGGTCTGTGTTTCCTCATGTGAGTAAATCAAGCTGTGTTATTGTTGGCTGGGACAGATTTGCAGCCAAACAGGCTGTATTTTGGTTAGGTTTGTTATGCCTTTTGCTAATCTGAAGGGGAGTAGACAGAGCTACTGAATAACAAGCAATAAAATACTCTCCTAGATATTTCTTATAAGAGACAGAGATATTCGATGGAGGGTAATGGGTACAAATTACTCCTGGGGAGATTCCAATTGGACACAAGAGCAACGTTTTTCACTACAAGAACAATCAGCCATTGGAAAAACCTCCTCAGGGAGTGGTAGATTCCCAAACATTGGACTACTTAAGATTAAGCTGAACAGGGTGCTGGGCCATAGACAGTGCTTTTGTCAAGAAAGGTTGTACC
>JAOXNG010000001.1:36013279-36025871 GCA_028566535.1 Scolopax minor | reverse complement strand
ACTTGATAATGACCATGAAGCTGGTTTCAACAGGGAGCATTGGGAGTTCTATAAAGAGCCCTAGTGCTTGAGGTGGGCACTAGCAGAAGTCACTCATTGAACAACTGGGAGGTGGATAATCCTATGTTTGGGAACACCACAACTTTACTGCAGTGTCTGTTGAAATATGGCCTGTCATCTATTGAAACAGAAATGTTTCTATACATGCAGACATAAGTGTTGCAGAACTCATTGTTCTGCCGAACATCATTGTCAGAAACAATCCTGACAGGATATCTCTTATTGCGTGGAGCTGAATCAAATGTCATACCTAAATGAATATTGGAAAGACACAGAGAAACAGTGTGGATGTCTCTTACAGTGTATCTCTACAGGCCTTAAAAATGTCAGATATGTCCACAGGATATTTCTATCTAGGTCATTGCTTTTCTAAAAGAAGACACAAAATAGCTGTTCAGGTAGCATTTGTGGTAGAGATGTGTGTGTATTTTCTGGCAAATAAACCTGTCTAAAGCCAAGATTTGGTGTCATGTCTTGAGAGAGTGCCTCCAGAAATTCATATCCAACCATCGTCCATTATTTCTGAAATTTGATGGTTTTACCATACTGTTACTATACTCTCTGAGTGTGAGTTGCCCAGTATACCACTGGCAAGCTGTACCACCTTCCCTGCACCTTCAGAGCAGAATAGTTGCTCTGATAAGCCTCAGGAGGAAACAAAACATGCATTACCATACATGCTTTTGTCTTATGCTGACAACTCTGATGTTTCTTCTGACAGCTACTGGATAAATGTTTACTATTAGGTGAAAGTTTAAAATGTCCTATTTGCATGTATGAACAATGCACTTAAAAGATGTACTTTGCAGCTTCTTATTTGTTCATCCTATTATAATTTATTCATTTCTGCTATATATGTATTAGCCTCTCTCTCAGCTAATGGTGGCAACCTTTTAAAAAAGTGTCATCAGTTGTGACTTTTTAGTAACTGCAGGTAAATGCTCTTTGGGTTATAAATCTTTCATTAACATGTTGTGGTTTTCCCATTCTGTCAGTACCAGTGTTAGGAAGCAGACGACAAAGTAGTAAAAGAGTCTTGAAGATATACTGATTTAATTGTTCTCAGGCAAATAGCTAGACCTTGCTCAGTGGTGGAAGTTATAGCTCCTATGTGTAAGATTGTGTTCTGTCAGTCAGAATATCCAGCCCTCTGTCTTGATTCTAATTTGATTATACAGAAATTTGTGTGGTAGTAATATTAATATAAAAGATTACTAGCTACTTGAAAGATGGATCCTTAAGTACTGATTTACGCAATGAAATATCCAGGGCATCTCAAATTCAGGGCTTTACCTAATGTTCCTAATGGATAAGGAAAATAGGAAGTATTTTCCCCATTTTTATGTCTTTAGAAAGAAATATAGATATATTTACTATATACTAGAAGACTAGAAAGTGCTGACTGGACTTCAGTTAATGATTTGTTTATTGCCCAAGTTCATATAGTTTGGATCTTACGTCACATTTTCTTAAAGCTTGTAACAGAAGGACATTACACTGATCAATTTCTGCAATTAGCAGTTCTGAAAGGAAACACAAAAGGAAGTACAAGGCAGTTTGTGCATGGTTTATCTCCACTAAAGATTAGTGAAGTTATTCTCCAAGTAAATCTGGCCTTAAGCATACTATCTAAATAATTTAGACAATTAGGCTGCAGTTAATTTGAACACCTAGATAAAGGCATATGAAATTTCAAGGTAAGAAAAAAATACAGGTGACAAAAAATTGTCTCCTTTACAATTTCACCAGATATCATATTGCTGAATAAATGTGGGAATTAAATGGTCCTGGTCCCATCTCCAACAGAGAAATATATGAAATTAAGTCCTATTCTTTGTCCTGCCATGAAACATATACCAAAGGCAACTTATGAAAGGCATTTAGCTCTTACTCTCAAAGCTCAGGTGCAAGGTCTCTGCTTTGTGGCCATGCTCCTTAAATGCTGAAAACGGAGCTTTCTGAGAGCTTTGCTGGTGACTTAAGCTTCTTATTGGCTTCTGCTCAAGTTTCATACCTGCACCAGTTGTTCCAAAAACTTTATCATTGATTCAAAGTCCTACCTGTCCCCACTTTTGTTGTTGGTCAATATAGTAAAAAACATGCTTTGTAAATATTGTCTTTAAATTTGATGTATTTGATCATCTGCAGAAATTCCTTATTTCCTTATGGCATTTCTTATTTTGTGTCAAACTTGGAAATTGTTAAAATATCTTGAATAGTCATAAACTCAGTCAACTCATTCACAATAAAGAACTGTAATGCCTTAAGGCACATTTTACCAGTCAGAGTATTGCCAAGGTGACCTTTCATGCTGTTTCAATTGCATAGCCTTGCCATTATTTAACTATTAGAATGATGGAAAGCTTGCACTTTGCTATTTGAGTGGCAACTATTTCTAGACACAGAGACCTGAAAGAATGAAGCATATGAGAGGCTATAATTAATGTGCCACATTAAGGAGTTAAGGATAAGCAGCCAAAGAAAGACTAAATCTGGTGGAGCAAAGCAGCTGCAATCTAGTCTTGAAAACTAAAAATCCATTTGCAATGCTTTCTAGAATCCTAATTTCTCCTGCTGGTGACAAGTCGTTAACGGTATCTCATTTTTCCTGCGCTGTGTCTTGACCATCCATCATTATTGAAATTTACAAGAAAATGCAGCCTCTGGAATGGTATTAAATTTCCTCTCAGATTTAAATATTATTGAGGTTAATGCTATACTATATATTTACCTTCTATTTAAAAAAGAGAGAATTAATTTCTATTTGTTTTAGAACTTTTACTTATATATTTATACAAATAGAGTTAGAAAATAAGGAACATCTGAAAGCTCTGGGTGTTTTTTGTGTGTGTGTAGAAATAATAAGTGTAAAACTTTTAAAGCTATACAAATGCCTGCTAGGGACTACTATACTAGACCAGAATTAGTGATACACCACGGGATTTAATATTATCTTGCCTACCCATGAGATACCCACTGTGTAAAAGCTAAAGCAAATAGGACCTGTTGTACACTACTCTCTAAATTCTGTGTATGTCTGTGTATGTCTTCATTGTATGGTAAGGGATTTTGTATAACAAAATACATAAATTTATTAAAAAGAATAATATAAAGGCAACATGAAGCAATCACAGAAGGAAGTGAAAAGCCCATCTTTTAGTGGGGGGAGCAGAGGGATAAAAAAAGGCAAATAAATAATCTTTGTTAGCTAAAATGCAAATTTAGAAAAATAATTTTTCTATTATTTCTGAGTGAATTGAAAAGAAAAACAGGAGTTGTTACTGTACTTTCTCATCAATAATTTAGAAATAAGAGTAATTTGCCTTTTAGGAAATAATTTCACTGCAATCTTAAGTCTGTTCATTGCCATGCTTAAACATAAATGTTTCTTGACTGTATGATTAAATATATTCTGTCTACATGAAACTTGGCTCTTATTAACAGAAAGTAAAATCATTAGAAAAGACGTGGCTGTCGAAAAACCTTTTGTATTCACAATGTATTGGAGGAGGATGAATATCACAGGCTGTGGAAGCTATGTAAGAAGCAGAACAGAAAAAGGTTTCTTTTTCCATCATCGGTTAGGTGATTTATATACATGACTCTCATTAACATTAATGGGAGTTATCTGCCTCATTTTTTATGAGCCCGATGTGAAGTTAATGGCAGTCTTCCCATTGTCTCTAGCGGGCTGTGGATCAACCACTAAGAGCACAAATGAGTTTGGTTGAAATATTGGTGCTTGTAGGCTTAGAATTTCAACATGCTTCATTCACAGTTACAACAAAAAATGCTGTGTGAATGTCTAAGAGTGGGAGCCGAGGAGCTTGATATTGCAGAGTGTGCTGATCAGTGTGGGCTTTGGGGCATGCACACAGCAGACTGCAGAGACGCCTGAGCCAGTGTGAGCAGGAGCAGTAATCTGCTCTGCAGCACGAGCTGGTTTACCTTTCAGAGATCTGAGCAGGAGTAAGTGTAATGGGGTCTGTGGTCCAGACACCATGTGACAGGGGAGTTGCAGCGCTAAGTGATGTTGTACTCCCATCAATAATGTGGTAATATGCCACTCTGCTTTTTTGAAATCTACCCTGAGATCTGTCTCTTTGCTGTGCTCTCCCCTGGTTTGTTTTAGTTTGTTTGTTTGTTTTTCTCTTTTGTTTTGTTTTTAATAGAGGAATTGTATTTTCTTTGCAATAAACTTTTCATTGACTATGTATGCTTTGTGGTTGTAACAAAACTAGAGTTTTCTAGAAAAACTTAACTTTTCTGCTTTTTCTTCTGTGAGGAAGGAAAGGAGTCCTTATATTACCAGCAGAACTGGAAGGACTTCTAGTCATATCCATGTTCCTTACTTTGAGCCAACCACTACAGGGACAGATGACAGCCTCGCCATCAGTGAAGACCATTTCAGGCCACACACAGACTAGCTGGTACGGGATAGCTTGCCTGTGGATTGGGAACCTATGGTGACTGAAGTCCTCCTATGGTGACTCATGTTCATGCTAAAGTATTCCCAGAAGCGTCACACTTCTCCTTACAACAATGTCGCATGGACACATGCATGAAAAATGGCCTTCAGAAGAACTTGTGTTTTGAAGCTGACCATCTATTAATATTAGGGGAAGATAGAATCTGATTAGTTTAAGACACAGAGGGTTTATCCTCCCAGACATGGCCACTGCTGGTCCACATTCCAGTTCCAAGCTATATCAAGGCCGGGCATGTACTTTGAAGATTACAAATACACACTCAATGCAACACAGGTCAACACAAGCAAGAGACCTATGCCTTTCTCAGCACCTACTTGAACATATGCAGAGAATGCACACAGCCACATGCAACACAGACCACCCAAACCCATCCTCCTCTCTGGCTCTTTAGGATTTAAATGTGGTAGTGGGACGTATGTAAACCCCTAATCTCCCAGTTCCAGGTGCTCCCACATCTGCAGGCCCATTGAACCTTCACAAGCTATTGAATGGACATGTGACTGTCCCATCTGAGTCTAGTCTGCAGTGGAGTGAGAGTCCTTCATGACAGTGAAAAATCAGGCCCCTTAGCTTAATCCATCTGGCGTAAAAAAATGGCCGAATCCAAATGCCTCAATGCACCTGTGTAATTTGCTGCAGCTGAAAGGCACAACAAAATGCAGTTAATTATTTCCACTATGATTTTGCTATGGTCTTTCTATCCATGTGAGATCATGAAATGTCAGCTATTGCAGATGGATTGCGTTATTCCCTGGCTCTGGGTTCCTCGCAAAGTTTTCAGATATGAGCAGAGAGAATCAGGAAACATGCTGTATGATATAGGCAATCCACCAGGAAGGGAACAAGCAAGTACCCAAACACGGGGTTTACTAGCTACAGTCACACAGTTTAGGACATGCCCAGCTCAAGCAACTGTAGGAGTAACAGGGCAAAAGCTCCCCACTTGTTCAGCTCTGGTACAGCTCCACACCGAGTGTAAGGGAAAAGGCAGGTGTAGGGAAGGACACAGAGATCACTGCCATTCACTTTTCCTGTAGGAAGTTTTAAAATGTAATTTACAAGCTATGCTTTAGTTTTAATTAACTTTTTTTTTTTTTTTTAGATTAAACATTGTGTGATAATTTAATGAGCAGGTTGGACTGCACTGCTTTGAATTTTTTTTTATTGCATATATTTGTAAGTTTAATAAAGTTCTGCATTTGTATTAAGGACTTGTTTTCTGCTTAATTGCAAGGAAATGGGAAACCACAGCAATGCCAAAGGGTTTTATTAAACTATCAAAAATCAGCACGCAATCTACACAAGCCAATTAAATAGCACTCTGTGTCCCTGAAGTAGAAAGCACAGAGGCTTGCACTCAAATGGATACTTTCTTTGACAAAGAAATCAACCCTTATACAGTCAAACCCATAAAATTTAACAGATGCAATATGATAAGTACGGATTAACAGTCCTTTACCATAGAAATGAAAATAAATTAAATGCACAGTTCTTTAAAAAACTTGTATCAATACAGCATGTTTTAAGGTCTTTTCATTAAAATACATGCATTTGCAATCAATGTGCACTATAGATTTAAACATTCACAGGGGTGCAGAGTTTTCTTGTCTGCATTCATCCTAGGACTCTACTGCTTCTGTGGTGCTTTCTAGGTGCTGTTGTAGGGCTGTGGAGTACACTGCAGCACGTGGAGCCCACTCCACAAGAAAAATTGCTATCCTTGATGATGCAGATGCTTGTTCAGTGCCTGAGAGCTGGTGCAGCCCCTCTGAAATATGGTTCTATGTAATTAACATTGGAGTGTACTTACAGAAATCTCTTCCAATGGATCCTGCTTTTGACTTCACAGCGGAGACATAGCACTGATGAGTGTGCTTAGCCAACAGAAATCTCCATTACACTAAGAGGAGGTCTTCCTCACTGTGCATAGTGTAGCTATTCTTTGTACAGTTCCATACATTATTAGGAAACTTGGTATGGCTCACAAAGCATTCTTGTGCTAGAGGTGAGAATCAGTAGGGATATTTGAATGCCAGTACTCAGTGTTATGTGCTTTTTAGACAAATTTATGAGGACAGGGTAGAAGTATTTTGTGCACTGTCTGTGTGCTGGATGTAGTTTCAGTAAGCCTTTCCTGGCCAGAGAAAAGCCTAGTATAGAGATAATAACCATTACAAATGAGACTAATTCCTTTTAGTCTGGCTCTGAATGTTAATGTGGTTTCCATTTCATTGTGATTTTTTTTTCCCCAGTGGATCTCACAAATTTGTTCACTCTTTCACTCATTTCTATTGGATGAGTGTTTGTATTTCAAAGTCATCATCTTTAACATTTTTTGATGGTAACTTTATCACAAAGTGTAAGGGTAGAATGATCATGAAGTCTTCAGTCTTAATTTTCAAGATGACTATTGTAGGACAGAAGCATGCAGTGCACTCTATGGACAATATTTTTCTAGCACTAAATGTTTCTCCTTATCTGCTTATCCTTAGCTATTAAGTGGATTGGCAGAGTTTTTTAGATTCCAGGACTGTTAATAATCAGCTGTATAACAGAAAGCATTAAGGCAAATTTCACTTAAAATGCTCAGCAAACAAATTAGTTTTTTTTAATGGTTACATTACCACTGCAACTTACCCTTCATGGAAGCATAAGAAATGAGGCTCAAAGAGGGTTCATTTGCCCCTTTAATGTTTAATCTCCTCAGTCCACAAGATGAAGTGATGTAATCTAATCTATGTTAATGGAAAATAGGAGCTAAAGATATTCGCAATTGTCACATCTGAGCAACAAACAGAATATGTGCCATTATCTGATCCACTTATATTAAATAAAAGTTTTAGATTAGCTAAAGAGTAGCCTCCTGTAAGGTGTGAAATTATTTAATTTGGCAGATTTGAAATGCATCAGATTAGAAATTAATATACAAAGTCTGGAAACCAGTGCAGAAAACAGACTTATGTTCAACATCCAGCTGTATTTAGTGTTTCATATGTGCATCTTCTAATATTTTGAACTCCCTATACTGCATTTGTCTTTGCAAAACAAACTGTAGAAATATATAATGTGTAGTATTATATAATATACTTTCTTGGAAGAAGGGGAATAAGAATGACTCATTGACAGGCATTCCATACCATTGTAAGAAAGTTATGTACCATTATAACCATTTTACTGAGATGGCAAATAATAAGACAAGAAAGAGTGTATACACAACTTTTATGTGACTTTCCAAGTAAGATAGTATATTTATCCTTTCTTGGTTCATGTATGTCGACCATTAACAAATGCTTTGTCAAGCACTTTGTAGCTCTTAATTGCCATGGACATAATTTAAATGGAAAGAACAACCTTGTTCTCAGGACAACTGTAGGACGTGTAAACCTCCCACGCCTCAAAACCCTCTTCAAGTCTATTTTATTTTTAACATATTTACTCTTCAGTAGTTTCATATCTTCACAGAGAAAGTATGACATTTGAACATCCCACCAGCTGCTGCATGTTCAGCATAGTGAGAATTTTCCCCAGTGTTATGAATGACTGCTTTTAAAGGGCATCAATTTCTTGCCTGAATGGAAATCAGAATCATGTACACGGTAAGTTTTCTTGTTGTTCTTGTCAATACTCATAATGCTATATTTATAGGAGAGACATCGTTTTGTCAGTAATTGCTCCCTGTTCTTGCATTATTGTACATCTTTTACATTCTCTTCTATGTTTACAGAAAATTTTAAGGGAGGGGTGAAGGAACTTGCAATAAAAATGTGAACTATTCACGAGCAGTGTGGTATGAGCTAACCACACACAATTAAACAGGGACAGCAGGAGAAGAGTTTTACCTATATCTGAGCTTTACTCAGGTGGCGAGATGTTTACAGCTCTTAATTTTTTTCTTCCTGTTGCTGGTTAAACAGTTCCCAAGCTGTGTCTCCTGTTTGTATGTACCAGCTGACTCTATGCCCTGTTTCAGTACCATTACTGCAAACCTTTCCTTCCTATCCATGGGAAGTGGCAATTCTGCCTTCACTGCCTTTCTGCCAATAGAAAGCTCCTTTTATAGACATAGTTCTTGCCAGTTATCAGTGACATTTTCATGCTGCTTGAACAGTGGAAAGTAGGTTTAACTAATAGAGAAGTGCATCCTAGGAGATCAAAATGAACTGAAAAAAATAATGCAAACATGAACTTTGCAGCAATGCTGTTATTGCAACCTAGAAAAGCAAGTACTTCATGAGTCTGCTTGTAGACAATTGTCAATAGAGGAGCTACTGGTACAGGTCTGTGATCTGTTGCCTCATCTCTGCAGGCTGAAGAGGCTGACTCTAGCTCCTCTGAGTGAATGTGTCTTGTGTCAGAGCTTGATGACATTTATACTGACAGATACCACAAAAATAACATCCTAAGATAATTTGGGTTCAGGCTTAATGGACTTTTTCTTTTGAACTCAAAAGTTCTCGAGGTAAAAGCACCTCAAACTTCTGAGACATACACCTGTCCACAGTAGCCTGCAGGAAGAGACACATTGAGATATGACATGTTTACAAACTCTTTAGAACCTGCCTGCTGCCTTGGATGTTTCAGATATGCAAATGAACTTTCTGATGTACAAAGTTTTTTAGGATCACTGAATCACAGGACAATTCAGACTGGAAAAAATCTCACAAAGCTGTTAGTGTAACCTCTGACACTAAGCAGGGTCATCTCAGATCAGTCCAGGTTGCTCATGGAGAGTCTGGTTCATGCAGACTAGTCCAGAGGCTGCACAGCTTTTTAAATAAACGTTCCACTGCACAACTTTTTAAATAAAACTTTCACTGGTATTTTCATAAGGAGTCTAATTAGAAGAAAGGGTTGTTATTTTATCTTTATGCAGGGAAGATTAGTAGAGAGAAAGTTTCTGACAAAATGGACTTGACATCTGTTCCCTCTCCTATTGCTCAAAACGTCCATTTCTATTACTCTTTCCTTTTGTTTGCTTTCCTCTTGTGCAGGCTCTCTTCCATTACATAGAAAATGCTGTGAAGGGTCATGGTATGAGGCATGCATAAATTGGCAAACATCTGGCAGGCTTTCTTTGTTGAGAACTGTCGGGCACCTCTCGTGTTGTATAAATATCACAGTCCCACAGCTTCTTTTCAAGTCGTGGTTGAGAATTTTATTTTTGCTTATGTTGTTTTGACAATACCAGTCAAATATTTGCATAAATAACTGGGATGAGCAAGTAGCATTCCCAAACACTAGTTTGAGCTTCTACCCACTGAGTTTTGGCAACTTTTTATTAAAAAATTAATATGTCCATAGTATTGCACATTGTTGCATTTGCAGTTTTGACAGCTTTGTGATACAGCAGTAGCGAACAAGCATGTACTCAATCCATAACTGTTCTCAGTGGAATACATGTTTTCGACTTTTTTCAAAGCCAAACCAGGTCCATAAATCCTCATCTGTTTTTTTCTGCTTTATTGAAGAATCTTTTCCCATCGGTTCAGAATTTGTATCAATTCTCGGCAGATTTCCCTTCCTTCTTTTATAATCCTGAACTGGCTTCTCTTCTGCCTAATTGACCACCTCCTTCCCATTTCCGAACGTGATTGCCAATCGCTGACTGCCTTCTCCTTGCTAGGTTATGTGGTAAAAGCTGGTCTGCAAATCCAAAAAGGAGCACAGAGGGTGACACCATGGCAGGGTTGGCTGCTGGGTCCCATGGGAGACCACACTGTATTGTGTGTTTGTGTTTGTGTGTGTGAGTGTCTGTGTGAGGGGTTCATGTTCCAGCAGATGGAGTGGGACTGTGACCTCAGGGTCTCATCTGTAGCCAGATGCCAGCAGCTGGGGAGATGGGGGGATCCAGGGGCCAGTTACTGGTCAGAATGGGTGTCTGAGCCCACATGTTGGAGGGGTCTACATGACACAGGCTGCAGCTCTCTTTCTCTCTATGTATATCTATGTATATATTTGTGTATATATATATACATGTATACATATATATATATAGAGAGATATAGGAGCAGGATGAGGCCACTGGTGCTGTCTATTTACATGAGTGCTGTGCATGTTATGGGCATGGTCAGATGCATGTATTTGTATATATGCAGCGCATGCATGCATGTATATATGCAGGCTCCATGGATGCCTAATGTGAGTCCATGCTCAGCCTTGGAGCTGTAGCTGGACCCAGGCGGTGGAGCTGTAGCAGCCTCACCTCCCTTGGGCTGCTGGGTCTGCACTGATTTCTCCTAACATTCCCCCTTTTACTCTGGGCTTTAAGCCCGGCAGACAAGAACACTGCTTTGTTTCAAGAACTTTTTCACTTTTTTGGACATGTTTCAAATTCTCATGAGACGTGGAGCGTGCTGAAGTGGTAGCTATGAATAGGAGAATCCCTGATATAAGAAAAGAAGCAATCAAATTTAGGAGCGTTTATATTGCCGAGGGGATCAGCTGTAGTGGAGGTAAGCAGCGCTGCGGGAAGGGATGGCGGCAAAAAACCAACAAGGAGCTCTGTTTGAGGGTTTTTGAAGCCGGTAGCAACCACTGGTCCCTGCCAGAAGCCGGCTGCTGGTGGGCAGGCTGCGGAGGCAGTGCGGGCGGAGCGCCCCCCCCCGCCCCCGACCCCCGGCTAAAAGCGGCTTCTCGGCAGGCGGGGAAGTCGCTGGGCACCGGGAGAGCAGGCGAGTGGGTAACGGCGTGGCCAGGAGCAGAGGAGCGCCGTGGACGAGGCAGACGAGTCCGAGTCCTCCTGGTTATCCTCACCCCCTTGGTAGGAACTCAGCCATGGTTGAACGCTCAGCCCTAAACAGACTGGATGGGGGAAGCCAGACAGAGGTCCCACAGAAACACGCAGCTGTCCAGGTCATAGGCTGCAGGGAGAGCCAGGACCTCTTACTGGTAACAGAGGATAGCTGTGAGACCCGCTGTCTCAGCTGTGAACAGACAAATGATCTGCTCAGCATGGTGGCAAAACTGAAAGAAGAAGTGGAAAGGTTGAGGAATAATAGGGAGAAAAGCAGAAAGGCTCCAGGAGCCCCTGTAGGCACCCCTGATCAGCCTGAAGGCAAAAAGAGTGAGTGGAAGCAGGTTTGTGGTCAGGGCACCAGACGATCTCCCACCTTACTGACTTCGTCATGTCAAGTACCTCTTAGGAATAGGTATGAAGCCGTGCTTCAGAATGGCCACTTGTGCAAGGAAGTAGGTAAGGAGCATCCTACAACACAGATACCTCCTAGGCCAAAAAAGCACAAACCCTGGATCAACACCACACCCTCTAAGAAAACGCGAAGGGTTATAGTTTCTGGGGACTCTTTCCTGAGGGGGACAGAGGGCCCAATATGCTGGGTGGACCCTCCTCAAGGGGAAGTCTTCTGCCTTCCTAGGGCCCGGGTGAAGGACATCACCAGGAAACTTCCTGGTTTAGTATAGTCATCAGATTGTTACCCGCTACTGATATTCCATGTAGGTGCAGAGGAGGCAGCAATTCAGAGTCCAAAAGCTACAAAGAGAGACTTCAGGGAGCTGGGAGGCTTAGTGAAGGATTCTGGGATCCAGGTGATTTTTTCATCACTCCCTCCAGTGGCAGGCAATGATGCTGAGAGGAGCAGACGGGTTAAATCAATCAATACATGGCTCCGTGGTTGGTGTCACCACCATAACTTCAGATACTTTGATAGTGGCTTGGTTCATATGGCACCAGGCTTGTTAGCATGTAATGGAAGATGACTCTCTTAGAAGTGGAAGACTGTTCTGTCCCTAGAGATGGCAGGGTTGATAGACAGGTCTTTAAACTAGATGTGAAGGGGGAGGGGGGTGATTGCCTCAGGAGCCTGAAGGATAGGTTTGAGGTTAAGGGAATACGGGAACACAGACAAAACACCACAAAGGTGCCACCTGAAGAGCAACACGAAGGAAAGGGAGCCATTCTAGCCAGTAAGTCAGCCCATATGGCACTACAGGCCAATCATGGAGCACATCCTCCTGAAATCTTTGCTAAGGCATGTGGAAAATAAGGAGGTGATTGGAGACAGCCAACATGGCTTCACCAAGGG
>JAOXNG010000001.1:35954443-35965257 GCA_028566535.1 Scolopax minor | reverse complement strand
CAAGATTCTGTTATCTCCTGAATGGATTGTATCTCCTATTTCTATCTGAAATTTGTTTCTATTGCAATTTCAAGCTTTCTCAGTGGCCACCCAGTTCCGATGCTCCATATTATGCCACATACCTTCTTTTTTTGCACAAAAAGTTCCCTTTAAAAGCCTGCAATTGTTTTGGGGCATATCTAGAAGCACATGGTTATTGCAAAGTACACAGCACCCCTTGCAATCGCCGTGACGTTCAGAAACCAGACAGTGTGAGTCCAAGTTTTTGTTGAGAAGAGCCTGATCCAGTGATTTGCTCTTGAACAAATCTGCTGCGTCCTGATAGCTATGACTTTTCCGTGCAAGGAGGTGGTGCACATCTCCTCCTCCATAGGATGGGTAAGGTATTTGGGAGTGTTAGGGAGGTTTCCTCACTCTAGCTTTCCTGAAACAGAGTCTTAGGCAATAATCCAAAGGGCAAAAAAAATGATTCAGTTCTTACCTTCACCGGTGAGCTGGATGCTTCCTGTTGAAATTTCATAGAAAAAGTTTTCATAGATAAAGACTTGAGATTTGTAGGGATAAGACAAAATGTAATGGTTAAAGTACTGTTCTGGGGGAGATGGATGTAAAATTCCACTCAACATTGTAACTTGTGGGCATTTAGAAACATTTACACGTTATTTTGAACATTGATGAAAGGGATAAGGTGAGACTGGAACTTGGATGTCCTTCTCTAATGGGTTCTCCTATACCCAGTGCACGTTCCTCTAGCCCTCTGGAGCATCAGCGTTTTGCTCAGCGGCTCGGCTCCAGGAGGAGAGCACAGTCTGATCTTGTCGATCGTCAGGAGATGAGGGGTTTGTGCCCTTTAGAACAAGGACAGCTGGGAATTCACTCTTCCCTTGGAAACTGTAGAGCGGAGCTTTAGTAGGTATGGGTGGGAAACGTATCTGTTGTTGCTTTACATGTGACTTTGTCATCTTGCTATGAAAAAGCACTTATAAGCAAATATTTTTACCTGTAGGAGGGGGCTCTGATTCCTGTCCAGATGTAGATGCCTATCGTGAAGACCCAATGTGGGACTAGTTCTATGCATAAAAATAAACTGGCACGAGGAAAAGATTAAATATTGTGTTGTATCTCTTAAGAACAGCGTTCCCTTCGAGCAGCCTTGGTATTGGGCTTGCTGGAGAGGCCTGTCCAAGCCAGCAGCACCTCTAGAATCATGTCTTTTAATAAAGCATATCTTGGAATTATCCTGAAGACTGCGTTGCTCCTTCCACTGCTGAGGATTTAGGGACATCAGTTACTTTTTACCTATAAGAAAGGAGCCCCCTATGCTATGGATTTCTATAGTACCCAGGTACCCATTTAAAAACCGGATTAGACAGGATAGGTAAGGGATCCAGGTAACTTTGTTCTCATTCCTGCTTTTTTTGCCACCCCAGGATTTAAGTTGCCTGTATTACTTTTGATAAAGCTTCTGAGTATCTTTAGCTGCTGTTAGGAAGCTTCCTTTTTAGTTGAGTATCTGTGTACATTGCCTGTGTACATAGTGTCAGTGTCTGTCAGTCACTGCAAAGTGCTGTCATCTAGTAATGTCTCTGTGAAATAATATATATTGCTTGCCTTAAAAGGGAAGCTAGACTGACACCTGAAAGTTTTTAGAGCAAGATGTGATTTTTTTAAATTTTTTTTTTCCTCTAAGATGTTGTAATCAGCTGGAAAACTTATAAATTAACTGGGTTTAGCCATATTTAACACTGCCATATTTACATGGTTTCTTGGCAGGCTACAGAAATCACCACTGTAGGTTTTTGTTTGTGTGTGCCTTCAATATGCATGTACTTTTATGTATTTAAGTGTATAATTTTTTTTTTTTATGTTTCTGAGCTTATATTATGTATATAAAGCCAATCTTTCTATTTCTTGATGTGAGTGAATGTTTCGTTTCTTTGCTGTATGTGTACCTCCTCTGATATTTCTGAAAATTTTTTCCTCTCTTATTTATTGTAGGAGAGAGATTGTCCATTAAAACTTTCTAGGCCAATTCAAAAGCTGTTATTTAGACTCCTGATTCCATTAGTGCTTACATCAGTTAAAGTGCCTAGAAGATCGTGATGAACAGTAGTCCCCAAACCTGTACTCTCTTCTTTGAAAAACTACCGTGCGTAAACTCTGTTTTTTCCCCTCTGATGATAATTTTAGGTAGAGGATAAAACGGATGAACGAGCTGAAGCAGTGGGATGAGATAGCATTGGCTGGATTTTATAATGCTGTATAGGCAAGTCTGTTCAGCTACAGAAGGGCCTATATCCTCACTTGATAAAGTGGTCTGTGAGTGTACTATTTTTCAGAAAGGTACGGTGTGTAGGCAGAATAAATGTGACTCAAATATGGTGAAAAGGATTGTGAATGTATATGAAAATGCAATTACTATCCATGAATGTGGCAAGAGAAAATCTAATATTGTGTCCTAGTAAGATTATACTTTCTTTACTTTGTTCATGTTGGAAGGAGAAGTTGACTTTAGGTCTCGTGTCTGTATGCCTTACCAAAATAGCTCTCTGATTTAAAAAGGGAAAGGCTGACACTGTCTAATTATATTCACTAGATCTGCTATTCTACCTACTTACACTTCTTATTAAAAAAATCAAAGGTCTTAGTGAGTTCATCATGGCTTCTGATTAGAAAGCTTGAATTAAAAAGGAGGCAATATCATAAGATTTTGGTGACCGATCATGCAGTCTGGATGCTGAATTCCAGTACTGAGTTCTACTGAACACCAATATTCTCAGTCATAGCTCCTAAGGCTCCCAGAAGCTGGTGTATATGTTGCTCTCTGCAGTTTCTACCCTTGACTTTTTTCAGATTGACCCCTAAAAATGCTCTTGTAAAAAATGCCTAAAGATACTTTCAAAAGTATGGCAATTTAGGCTGTTAAACTGAGATCATAGGCTGTTAAACTGAGATCAACCCCTAACATCTTTGCCAACACTACCTCATTGTTTCCTGTGATATCCTTGCCTCTCTACATTAATTTTTATCTCATATATAGATTGATGCAAGGACAGTGTCTGTCTTGCTGATCTATTTCACAGTGTGTAAGAGAGTAGGATCCTGGTTCAAGAATAAGAGTTCCCTGAATTATGATAAAATAAATCACAATTATTAAGGATCAGGGGATGGCTTTTCAGTGGAGAGGTAGTCAAATGATTTATAATGGATTCTGGAACCTTTGGGACTGAAAGAGGTTTTAAATTTAAAACACCATCTTTTTCTCTCTTCATTTTCTGATCTAGTGTATTCATGCAGGTTTTTTAAATTCCAGTCATTGTTCTTGTGTTTTTCTTTAATGAGAAAATTGTGCTAGTTTCAGCCAGCACCTGAACTTAACTTTGTATTACTAACATCATGCTGGAGGTCACAAATTACTTCAGATAGCTATACTCCAGTGGGTAATTAAATTGTGAAATGTCCTCAGAATATTTTGTTCCTGCACAAATCACTGGGTTGTCCCTTTAGGTTAGTAACCATCCTGTGAATGAAGACCTGGTGAGTACTCAGCTTGCTGCTCTATGTACGAGGGACAGACATCAAATTGTTTCTCTGAATCATCCTCCAAATCATCCTCAGTATTACACTTTGCTAGACTGAAAGATTTACCTTGGGAATACAAATTAAATATTAAATAACTCCTAGGACCCATCGTATGGAGATGTGGCTTCTTATTGTAAGATCACCTTACCTATTGGCATGACGATAAACTGCATTTGACATGTGACATGGAATAGATCAGTAAGTGGAAGGTCCTGTTGCCCTACATATATTTGTTGCAATTATACCTGAAGGATGACAGGAACAGAATGGAATTCCTCCCTTTGGTCTTATGAAGAAACATAATTTGATTATTCAGTTATGGTTAGCATGATTCCTGAGGAAAAAAGGCACAAAGTGTCTAGCTATTAATTTTTTTTAGAGAGAAAAGAAAGAAGCTCTAAAAACCATCTAGAGTGAGCAGTCTTAGACTCTTAATAATGAAGTCTTTCCAGGACTTATACTAAATTTCCATATTTTGTTGTCTTTCTGTCAGGAAGAAATATAATTATGAACTCTCTATGTGCTATGTAGGTAGTAACTTGCCTACACAGTTTACGTAGTTTTGCATTTGAATATTCTTTGCTCAGGCTTTTTGAAAAAGAAAATATTTAGCAGATTCAATTCATTTGAGTTCAGATATGCCAGTCAGAAGGATGCAGATGTAATCAACATTCCCTGTCTCCCTCTTCCTTTCCTCCTTTTCCAAAGAGAAGCAATGTGCTTTAGTCAGCCTGATCATAGCTCACTGGGGTCTAACCATTTAGGAGAATAAGAATCTGCCTTGTCTTCCAATACATCTCTGAGCATTGCAATGGAACCGTATTGCCACTGTGCTATTATCTTCTTTCCTATACCCCACACTATATGTTGCTATCCTACTGGAGTTTCAGTTGAGAAAATTAAATGGAAATGGTAATTTAACAGGAAACTGAAATGTCTGAGAAATGCTGAAAAGGTTCTATTCAGACATGCCTTACTTTACAATGAAATAGTGTCAGGTTTCAAAAAAGGATTCTCCCTCTATTAGAATGCAAATAAACACTGCTTTCCCCTAGAGTCCCTGTCTAGCTATGGAATAATAACTCTAGACAAAAGCTGTATATTGTAATCTTTGACATTTTACCTGTATTATATGTTTAGTTTTTCCATAAATTATAAAATTCCTCAATTATGATTAGATGTGTGCAGTGGTGAATCAGGGATTATTAATCAAAATTGCTTTAAACAGTCACTCATGAGAACAGGCATCAGTGCAGTATGAAATAGGGCATGATGAAGAGAATATCTGCAGTCTAAAAGGCACCCTGTAACAGGATGCCATTTTAAACAAGATGTTAAGAGAGGTAATGTGAGTGTGTGCATTAAGCAGTGTGGCAGAAATCGACTTCATAATGATATGAGCTTCGATAAATTGGCTTAAAGGCTGAAGAAGATATCTTAAGCCAAACTGACAATTCAACACTTCTGTGCTGCTCCTTTTAACTGTAATATGAGAGCAAAGCAGAAGGGAAGAAAGGAGAGAAGAAAGAAGAGTGTGGAGGGAAGGTGGGGATGGAAGACAGAGAGAGAATAAATGAACCCAACAAAAATGTACTGAATATTTGGGATATTCAAGCATGCCTTTCCATGTACTCAACTTCACTGATGCAATCTTTGTCTGATGAAGGAGTAAAAAGTCAAAGTATGACTCAAAACTGGTACTAGGTATCCGCTAAGGATATTGCTCTGGTGGGTGACCATTGCCCCCCCTCCCCAGGAGAAGGGAGGTAGGTTTAAAGCAACCTGTTCCAACTTCATCCTGATTTCTCTTGCTCTCAGAGGCTATACAGCTGTTAAACTTTAGATTGGGGTCTTTCTTACTTACTAAATGCAGTGGCTATAGTCCAAGATCTTTACTACTTGGAGGATCCAGCTAACAAGAATATGTTCTCAGATAGCCAGTTGTAAACTTTTAGTTGTTTTGCATCATCAGTGTATGTGAGGGCACACAATACAGATTTAAATACTAAAAAGAGTGATTATATTTTTTTAAATCAGGCAGTTCTATAAAGAACTACTCTTTTCTTTAAGTCCATATTTTGTTCACTGTAATAAACATTGCACATTGGTCCTAGCTAAGTTTTGTGAGGATTTTAATTTCTTTCTATTGTTTCATTTGTCCATGATATAGTCAAATAGTAGCCAACTAGAAAACCCTTGTTATTTCTTTAGGAACGGGCTTCTGATTTGGTCCATATGGGTTTGTTGGAAAAGAATTTGTTTAAATCATATCTTTGCATCTGTATTACATTTAACATCATATTCATTGATGTGATGTCTTTTATCTTGTATATAATCAGAGGTTCCTTTCTTGACATGCTTGTTAACCTGTGAGTTCAAGTTCTGTCATCCTGCCTTGTATGCACAAGAAAATCCTGTTTATGAGATAAGCAGACAGAATGGCATCTCTGAAATTCTCTATTTATCCATTGATGAGGGTTAAGCACACAATATTTCCCATCATTCTCATAACCATATGTCCCAAACTCCAGCTGTAGGAACTTGTTCTCAAGATTTCCCAAAAGATTAAAAAATTATCAATGATGATAAATTGTATTCTGTGGCTTTTGTTTCATGCAGAATAACTAGATTCAAATGTCACTTAGTTGCTTAAATATCTTCATAAGGAAGTTAGGTGTTCAAATATGTTTTGCAGATCTGAAAATAAACAGAGAGTGTAATCATAATTTTATATAGATCATCAAATCCATTTGATTTTTACAGTATTATTATGTACATATATATACAAATGTAGCATAATAACTTCAATCAATAGATCTCTAAAAAATTCCAATACGTAAAAACTATATTGAGGAAGTGTATTTGCTTAATTTTACTTTACTATGAAAGTTTTGTATATGTATTCATTACAATGAGTAGCTTTTTCTTCCCAATCTGCTATAAATTGGAACCTGGTAGTTGTCAACAGCCTTTAATGAAATTCAGTCCTGGGCTTAGGATCACTCCTGAGCCTATGTAAGCCCTCCGCAGCTTTTAAGTGGGGGATTGGACCTATGCTCTAAACTCCCTCAGCAGAATGGAGCTGAGTGCCAAATCACCCAGCAGACTTGGGACAGCTTACCAAAGAAGGGGGGAGTAGCTGATTAGTGGGCAAAACAGAATATCCTTGAGACTGACAGTTGCCAAGAGAACTTAATCCACTTCACTGTCTATAGTAACAATACTGGAAAGACTGCTAAGGCACTGCTAAGACTTCATGGCTTGAAAATTGGTTTTCAGGCAAGCAGAGAAGTTGAGCAATTTGTCCTCATTTTAGTTTTGCGCAGGCAGGTTGGGTTTAGCTGTTATATACTAAAGGGGACCTTAAATATTTCCACTTCTCTTAACTCATTGGACAGTAAACACCTTAATACAAAGTAGTTTATCTTCACCTTTATGTTTATCCTGTAGCAGATGACAATGTAAAATTTGTATAAGAAGCTAGTTGTTTTCATTTTGAACAAAATTTTGCTCACAGGCTGGTGCTTTTCTGTGATTGTGTGTACTTGTCTCAGTCCATGTAAATACCTCACACAGGGTTAGGCTGAGATGCTTTAAGGTTTTTTCACTGCAGCTTTCCTGGAGCTTCCTGGAAGACCAGTAGACTTCTGTTGTCCAAAGTGTGAATGAGGTATTGATTCTGAGGGGATCAAAGCCTCTGGGTGTTTCATAAATCAAGAAAACTTAAAGGAATTAACAAAGCTTTTATGTCTGGAAGACCTCAAAAGAGAAGTTATTCACTTTCCGTGAGAACTGTTCTAAAGAAATAAGATCGATGCCAATGTTAATACAAAATCTAAGGACTATGGGTGAAATTATGGTTCACCACCAGCAGAGCCAGGAATTGACCTGTGACAGGCTTGATGGCAATCATCAGCTGCAAAACTTTGGTTCAATCTGCCATTTGGGTTTACCATAGCAGTTTGTAATCCCCAGTGACTTCCTTACTAGTGTCTAATATAACTATGATTTTTTTTCATTGTGGCCATTACTGGTGATTCATTTATGCTTCACAAAAACATTGCCTGAGTTCTCTCAAGCTAGTCCCTTAGGAAATCTGCACATAAAATACCTGAATATCAAGGCTCAGACGTATACGGCCTGGAGTAAGAAGTTTCATTAAGTGCGTTTTTAGGTCTGACAAACTGATTACTTGTTATGTCTCTCTTACATCATTCTTAAAACTGCACCTTAAAACTCCAGTAAGAAACTAAACATTAAATGGGATGCTAGCATTTTCCATGCTGCCAGACAAATGAATATTTAGGAAGATGGAGATGCCTCAAGTCACCATAAGCTTAAATAACTTTCATTTG
Organism: Scolopax minor; assembly: GCA_028566535.1. Taxonomy (NCBI): domain Eukaryota; kingdom Metazoa; phylum Chordata; class Aves; order Charadriiformes; family Scolopacidae; genus Scolopax; species Scolopax minor. The sequence goes on along the minus strand of JAOXNG010000001.1, from coordinate 35,957,320 downwards.
GAGGAATTTTCATTCCTCCAAAGTACTATAATAGCAACTTGAATTAAAAATGTATTTACAAAGAAGGCTAGAAATGACTGCTATTTCTTCTTACACTGTGAGAGGAACCTCTTTAGAAGGCAGACATATGCTAGGGGAGCAGAAGGAATGCCGATCCTCAAATGCAATGATGAGTTTTCTGGCCATTGAAAAAGCATGAAGGAGAGATGTGGAGATGAGGAGAACATCTTTTGCTTTAGTTTAAGTTAAGTACATATTTAAGCCTGGAATACAGATGTTTTTCTCAACTGGAAGTTTGTTACTTTTGTTGGATAATCCTTATCAGCACAACTTTTTCTTCAGTCATTAAATAGTTGAAAGTAACAAATAGTTGGGTTTTGCCTGGTTGAGTTAATAGCCAGGCTTCATATGCTAACCAGTGGTACACATTGTTACTTTTTTCACTAGCCATCCTGCCGGAATAACTGAATTTGAGAGACTGATCTAGTCTTGAATCAAACTAGTAGTTTGTGGCTACTGAGGGCTAGAGGCAGAGGTTGACTCTCTTTGTGCAGATCACCTTAGAAAATCTGTGACCACTTTAGGACTCTTTCAAGCCAGCATGAGAGGCAGATTATGTCAGCAGGAAGGAAATATCATAGATTGGAGACTGTGTGCATAAAATGTCATTATTATAAATGTATGTGTATCTCTCCCTCTTTCTCTGTATAGACACACTACCTTCTGTTCTCATTCATTTTGAACATTGACTTTGATGTTAACTCTTCTCTGAATTTGTTCACACTCACCATAAACCTGTCAGCTGAAAAGATAAAATAATCCGACAGGGAAGAAAAATGTATCAAATGACTGATATATCCAATTAAGCCTTCTCTGTGGAGATATGAGATACTCAAAATGTAATGCTGGTAATCAGTTGACAGGGCAGAACTTAGTTATATGAAATATTATTTTAATAAATGAATTCATCTAGGGAACCTTTGATCTATTACAAACTTTTTTTTGTCAACAGGAAAAAAAATTGAAAAACGTAATTTCTGTTTAATACATTCTCATACATACCTTACTGGGCTTAAAATGACAGCTATTATATTATTACGTTTGTGAACTTAATTTTCCCATGAGTTGTTGCTACCCTTTTGTCCTGCTCTGCAGCTTTTAATTTCCTTAGAAAACTTCCCAGTTTCCTCATGTTTCTTTCAAGTTAGACATGTTCTGTCCTTGTACGCTCTCTGTGAATAATGTCTTGAAGATCTCAGATAATTTCTTAAGTATTCATCAGTCTTTGGTAGGAGTGTGTGATATAGATAAGTGCATATAGAGCTGCTGCTGTAAAGGATGAGACAAACACCTGTGCCATTGGCTTGAAATTATTAATTAAATGTTATGGATAGGGGGAAACAATTTCTGTGTTGCAGGAAAATTAGACTTTGAAAAATTATTTATTTTGGTTCTTAAAGAAAACCAGTCCTTTCATCAGAAAAAAAAATTAAGACATTGAAAAATACATTAGAAAAAGCAATCACCCTGGTTTTATCTTTAAAAAAAACATCAAAAAATAAGAATGAAACTTCTTGTGGTATGATTAGGCAGCCATCAAATTCCCAAAGATTCACTAGGTTGCCTCAAATTCATGGCAAATTCTCCAAAGCAAGGGACAGCTGTAGGTGCCACTGAAGCTGAGAACCTATGTACCCTGAGGAACACAGTTTTAAGACTCCAGACCGGGATTGCCGGTTCCTGACTGTCTGTAGGAGCCTGGGTCTCTAGAGGCATGCACACAAATCCCAGATCTCTGGAGATGTGTGTGCAAAGCTGAGAGCTGCCACGTGTCACGCCCCCCTAGTTTTTGGTGAACTTGCTGCTACTTCCAACCTCATGATGTGAAATTGCAGAGCTCCTATTCGTGAAAGAAAACCTTAAAGTCATGAAGTCCTGGAGCTCTGAGGCAATCCTCTTGTCGACTGTAAGTGATTAGGCTTTTTAGTGCCTCACTAGTTAATCGGGTTGCAGCTTATTTTTCAGCACTCAAGCCAGTAAGGGGAGTTCAGTTCACAGGATAACAGTAAAGAAAGTCTGAAGTAAAGCAAGCTGAAGTGCTTTAGCGTGGACCTCAGTCCATCAGTAGCAGTGATGTTGGTTTAGCCAGTAATACAATCCAGACTTGACCCGGCTGGATTTTACAATTACATTCCTTTGGTGTAAGGAATTCCTTGGTAAACTGATAAACACCACCACTCCAAAGTACCTCTTGCAGAGGGTCAGAATTAAATAGTATTTTGTGATAGCAGTTTTAGGGATTATTGCAGGAGAAAATATTTCAGATCTAAGTGTTGTGTACAGGGACTATAGGGAAACCATTTGACAGTGGTAGGAGGATTACAGATTGTAATTTTTCCTTTTTAATTTTGGCAATATAAAGATGAATTAGGTGTGTAATCAAAACCAATAATCCCATCTCATAGGTAGACACCTACACAAAGTTTTGAGGTTTAAATCATCTCATCCTTATTTATAGCCTAATTGTCAACTTCCGGTTCAAACTGATGTAGATTTACAGCTTCCGTTGAAATTGATGCAGATATTTATGTAAAGGAGAAAAATGGCATAGGAAATAGAAGTGATATTTAATACAAAGGATTACCCTTTTCACTATGAATGTCTTATTAGATGCCCACTATTCTTCAGCTCTTTTAACAACAGATTTACTACCTCATAGAAAAAGTTAAAGTGAAGACTTTTCTTTGACAGAAGATGACCACTGAAGTAGTCTCTTCACAGTCGGCTGTTGTTTGTAGCCTTCTCTTTCTGTTATGAAGGAATTCCTTTCCACTTTTCCTTATATTTCCCTCTTAGTCCTGAGGACATATAACATTT
>JAOXNG010000001.1:35925279-35938039 GCA_028566535.1 Scolopax minor | reverse complement strand
CTCTAGCTCTGGGCAATCCTGCTTCAGCAGGGGAGTTGGACTAGATGATCTCTACAGTCCCTTCCAACTCTAAAAATCCAGTGAAATTCAGTGAACTCGCTGCCTGGTGCGTGGTTTGGAGGAGGGTGATGTAAATGTTTGGCTGGTGTGTGTACCTTCGCTTTCTGGCAGCCTTTCCTGATTAACTCCCTCCCAACACATTAGGGGCCGGTGTGTTCCCGGGGACTGGCAGCTCTGCCAGGGCACCCCGGCGAATGTGTCCTTAAAGAATGTCCTTAAACAAATAAGCCTGGGTTTGTTTGAAGCAAAACAGAAACTTTGTTGATCATGAAATGTGAAAGCCTGTGTAGTAGCTAAGGGCTGAGCAAAGAGGCTGAAAGCAGCAGAGCAGGCTCAGCACTTGGAAAAAAAGATCAGCAGTGTGCTCATTAATTGTTCCTTAACTCCTTCAGAGCTGCAGCAAGTCCTTTCTGGCAGAGGTTGCAGAAGTTAGCTTTTAACAGTTAGCAGCTACGAGTTTTGCTTTGTTTTGTGACAGACTAACAGTTGCTTGTCCCCAGTGAGCCACTACAGAGTGTGCACATTATTTTTAAGGCACAGTTGTGGGGTTGGAAGCTTCAGAGGGGAGAGAAGGCAGCAGTATAACTCTACTAGAAACCACACAATAAAAAATACTGGAGTTTTTTTGTGAATAGATAGCAGAAATCCATGCCACTGATTTGATTGCATAACTTCTCAAAGCGTTAATATCTGTTTGGAAAAGATCATGGTGAAAATATCTGTACAGGCAGCAGATGTGCAATCTTACACCTCCTACCTTTTTGTAATTTATCTCGTTTATCTGGCAGAAAATAAGAATCAAATTATAAGTATCTGCGTTGTCTAGTGTAGAAAGGCAATATAAAAAGGGCTTTTGAACAGTCACTCAGATCTTTTTGTAATCTTATCTAATAGAACTAGAAAGCTATTAGTTTCTGAAAAAAATTATCATATATTAAGAAATTGTAAAATAGTTAAGATACAAATGTATGACATGAAAATGATAGGATGCATCATAAGAGACTGAAAGTGTGAAAAAATCTTTCAGCTGATATCTTTTAAGCTCTGCAAAGATCATCTTGCATTTAGATTTGGACCCATGTAACCAACTTCACTGCAGGGTTAATTCGTGTTGCACTGGCCTGTGGGTAATATTGGCTAGCAGAAACTTGCGGGGTTTTTTTCCTAGGGCTTTCAATCCAAATAGTATAAGTCTATTTTTATTTTTTATATAATCAGAATTTCATAATTGCTTATAATAAATTCATAATTATATAGAATGTGTATATAGTGTAAACAGATAATAAATATGTGTTTAGTGCATAACGGGTGGTAAAAATTTCATAGATTTTAACTGAATATATTAAATATTATTATTAGATTAATGAGATAGTCCTGCGTATCTTTTTGAGAGGATGACATCATTAATCAATGCCTTGTTCACCAAGATGCAGCAAGTGAATGTCAAACAGGCAAATTTTTGGCAAATGTAGTTGGGTGAAAGAGGCAGTTGTGCTGGAACTCAGCTATTCCATTTCAAATGTTTCTCTCTATGGTCCATGATGTATGGGTTTAAAATCTGGGCTCAGTCAAGAGATGCAGAAAAGATTTTTACTTGTCAAAGACCTACCTGAAGTCTCCCTCTCACCTTGTATGGCCAGGGAATAGATAGCACTAATGAAACACCAACATCACTCTTAAATAATATTATTATCTCTGAATTATACACTTTTCTTTTTACAATATAAACCATATTTTAATTACAATACAAATTATATGGTAGAGGCATAAAGCAGTAAACACAGAACTAATTTGTGTTCCTTCTGCACTTACCATTTGTTGACTAATTAGTTTCTCTCTCAGGTTCTGAGTGACTCTTGTAAAGAAAAATCTCCTGAGGATACAAAGGTTAATTTTGAAGTTATTACAAATATTCAGATAACATTATAATTAATAGTAATACTTAAAGCATAGCAGTCACCTCCGATTCTAATAAGGAACATTTGCTAATTAGCCAGACTATTGTTATTATTCAGGATATTTAACTTTTCAGCATTCAATCAACTGAGCTCATGAAGCTGAATAATACCTCTTTAAACTGTGAAGCTGATAGGAAGGTTAAACTCCTTCAAATGCTTAAGCATCTAAGCAAATATATCTTATACTTATGTGCTTAATTTTCAGCCTGACAGATGAAACACTTTATGAAATACTGGCCAGATCATACTGTTACTGGATATAAATCTTCCATGGAATCACAAACACTTTAACTCTGTAAGTAAATAAAAAATAAAATGAGTTCCAGACCAACATATTACAAAGAGTAATTTCCCCACCATAGAAATTTAATTTTTTAGTAGTAACAAAAATGATTACAAAGTGAAAGAAATTGTGATATTAGGTGTAATAAAACCTTATTCAGAATTTTAAGATACAAAACATGATATCTTATAAAATGAGTTGGGGAAATAAAGAAATTTACTTATTTAATGTAACAAACATGCATCTTATTACAAGATATACCAGAAATATGAGAATTTCTGGTCAGGTTAGGATTCATCATACCCTATTAAAATCTGAAGTAATTCTGTTAACCATAGACAAGATGTGATACAGAAAATATGTTTCTTTCATTATGACATTCAAAAGTCCTTTTAATTAAATGCAGGTAATGCTAAAGGTGAATTCTGTTCTAAGTGCTGCTATAATTCAGCCTTGAGTACTCAAAAGTCTTTGGCAAAAAAAAAAAAACATTGCAAATACTCATTGCAAATTGGGACTCTTGAAAAAAAAAAACCTATACCACCTACATGTTGCTGGCCATTGCTAGTCCACATTCCTTGTTGAAGAACAAGGACTTATGATGCAACTGCTTGGACTTATAGACACACCACAGCAAAGCAGACAGCACATGCAGCCATAATTTGTAGGTACTTCCTAAACAATTGTTCAGTATGTGTTTCACAGAGAAATTATTTTAGTTTTTTTCCCCTGACTATCTTTATTAAAAATACTCAGTTACTTATATTTACTTGTCATCATTTCAATACAAAGTTCAAACTGGCACATTTTTATTTCCTATTTTATTATTTATTTTTTGTTGTTTGGAAAAAATCATAAAAGGAATGAGTGTCAGAGTTTCCTCACAATGGTCTTTTTTTCCCCTTTTTTATGTCCTTGGCAGAAAAAGAACTAGGCATGAAATGTGTGCATGCTTGACTAATATGAGTCTTATTGTAACCTTTGTGTGGAAAGGTCTTTTTCAAATTGAAAGCAAATCAATTTGAAAAAGTAATAATCTTTTTTAATGTCAAATTGAAAGACAAAACTTGGAATATGTATTTTTTTGGGGAACAGTTTAAAGTTGCAGTAGAAAGAAGGGCTACACAAAGTATAATTTCTTAAATTAATATTTTTAAAAACAGAAACAGTATATATATTTTGTTCTAGTTTTAATAAGTGTTTTTTTAATCAGTCATAAATTCTTGATAAATGAGCAAAAATTTACATACCATGCAAGAAAAAGATGAAACAGCTATTTAGAGATTTGATGGTGTTTGTATGCTAATTACTTTGAATGTTGCATACATATGGAAAATGTCTGCTGGAACCTGACCTTTTCTGTACAACTTGTTTTGTATTATGCCTTTAAAACATACAACATTTTTGGTAATAGTAAAAAAAAGAAATTATTTCAGTGGCAATTAATAGTTTGTCCCATAATTGAGATACATCATTAAATTATAACAACTGAAATATCTCTTTTATGTGTTTGGAATTGCAAAGTTTGGTGCCTTTTTTTAAAGTATAGGAGCTGCTGTGGAGCATGGGAAATTCATATTTTTTAGTTTGTGTTTAGCTTTGAAATAACATAAGAAAGAACCTGCTATTCAACAGAAGATCAAATATCTTCTACAATGGTTCTACAATGGACTGCTGCTATGAGATAGAAAAAAATATTTTCTCTGTAGTAGGCCTTACTATGTCATCCCATTTTAGATAATTCATTAATATAAATATTTTTCTTTATACTTGATGAACTATTTAGTCTAGAAAATTTCTTAAATGTCACAGCTACAGGCAATAAGAGGTTTGTTCTAACTTTTAGGAAAAGGTAGAAACTTACCTGAGCAGTGTTGTAGGGCTATGTGGGGAAAAATGGATATAAAATTTAGGGAGCTTTAAGCAGAAAAGTCCAAAACCATAATTAGGAGGTCCTGATTTGGTTGCCTACAGCAGAGAACACTTGGGGAAACCAAAAGTCCAGCCAATACCTAACGTCCGGCTGTGCCATGAAAATCAACAAAGCAATAACTACTTCCATAGAGATCCTACATCAGAGGTATCTCTGACTATGGATGATGATGTTAATAAGATGGACACATCACGCAAAACAGTTGTGGTTCTTTTATTTTTTTTCCATAATAAGCAGTGGTAAAGACTCTATACAGGAACCAGGAGAAAACTATTCAATTCTCTTCAGATTGAGTCTGACCAAGAAAAATTTTTTCTTTACTTCCTAATTACTTTAAATCTGTGTATATTATTTTATCCAGTCTGCTGTTGCTCCATAAATCCAGTTTTATTTTGTTTTTAATGGTTTGCAGCAATTGATTTATTGAGAATTACAGAAAAGAAGTAGGCCAGGTTGATAATATTTTCCTGATGAGAAATACAGTTCAGAACTCTAAGGCCATGTGAGAAGATTAGAGATATTTTGAAGCAGTAGGGAGGAGGGGTGGAAATAGTTTACAGTGGGCTTTGAGCAATGAGAGTAAAATACTCTGCTGCAGAAGTTGATATTGTATTTATTTGGCCAGACTGTTGTATATATTTATGGAGTGATGACATGTTCCAATAAAGTATTTGGAGCATCTAGACTAATTATGTCATATGGAAAGTGAAAAATAAGCAAGATAACTTTTTCAAATGTTAACACGGTATCAGTGTGTTACCAAAGCAATAAGAGTATAGTGTTAGGCTCTATTAGGCTGGCAGTAACAGCAACCATGACATGCTAAGAGAGATTTAGAGAGTGGTTAAGGCAGAAAATTAATTGTACCAGCAGACTTTGATTATTCTTATGCTGACTCTGTAACAAAAAATGCATGATGCAGACTCTACATTTTAGACCTTCTGAATACTTACTTATTGGAAAAACTGGTACGTTAGCAAGCCAGAGGAGACATGAATCTTGATTTACTTTGTTGTTGTGCACAGAACCTGCTTCTAGAATTGCTTCAAACAGCTGTTGGGGAATCACAATTGTAACGCATCCAATTCAACATCCGTGTAGGAATGGAAAAGAACATAAAACCAAGGCAGCAAATTTAACATGAAAAAGGAGAATTACAACAAAATGTTTTTTGTACGTTATATAAATGCATAAAAATGTAAGCGAACAAGTTAAAAGGGGAGCTGAGAGGGAAAATAATTCAGAGAGAGCATAAAGTTTGTTTAAAATTCTACTTTATAGACATAGTGAAAATATAAAATAATCAATAGACTCTGTAAGGAACAAAAGTATTTACTGGGGTTAGCAGAGCAAACAAAACTGTTAGAAGGAAAAAGGTTTTGCTTCTTTTGAAAAATTAAAGTCTTGTCAAAATGACAAGTAATTTAGAAGACCTTAAATATTGACAGGCCAAAAAAAAATCTTTATCTAAAAAAGTATTTTGCTAAGTCAAGACATACTTTGATCTGCATCTTAAAAAGCCAAAAAGTTAGTTTAAAAAAATTAAAGTTCTTTTAAATGATGTGAAAAATATGTTTATAAATTAAGATGCTGATGCACTGCAGTCATTCTTTACAGAGAATGGATATCAAGAGTAATATCAAATTAAGCTCATACAAGACATTTTAGAAAAAAATCAATACAGTGATCGGTAGGAAATCACTAAGAGTGGATGACATGCTTCTAGAAAGCAAAAGAAAACCAATTATGAAAGTGCTGAACCACTAATGTTATGTACATCCTACTGTTAAAATCAACATTAACAGAATTATTGCAGATTCTTCTCTAAAAAACATGAGGTCAAGACTCAGCTGTGCCCCAAAAATCTGATACAGTGTCAGGAATCATTAGGAAAAGAATTAAAGGGAAAGCATAGTTCTGAAAACAGGTTTATAAGGCACTGTTGCACTCAAATGTAGAATATTGAGTAATGTGTTGGTCAATCCATCTCAAAATTGATTCAGTAGAAGTTGAAAAGTTAGAGAATGGCTCTTAAGCAAACAGAGATCACATAGACTAGAACTGGAAAAATAGTGAAAAGAGCTATGATTGAAATCATAAATGGTATGCATAAAATGAGTAGGAAAAGCTGACAGAAAGGAAGGGGTGTCTGCATTCCAGTAAATTATCAGATAGCTGGTTTAATATAAGTGAAAGGAAATCTTTTTCATTTACATTGTAGAATTTTTTTCATGGAGTCATCCACATGTCAAAACTACAAAGGGACTACAGTAGAAATGACAAAATTTCATGGAGGGTGTATCAGTCAGTAGCTCCTAAGTCTAACAGAATCATAGAATCATAGAATGGTTAGAGTTGGAAAGGACCTTAAAGACCACCTAGTTCCAGCCCCCAACCCATGGGTAGGGACAACTCCCACTAGACCAGGTTGCTCAAAGCTCCATCCAGCCTGGCCTGGGACACTTCCAGGGATGGGATATCCACAACTTCTCTTGGCCACCTGCTCTAGTGTCTCACCACCCTCACAGTAAAGAATTGTGACTGTCCAGACCGAACCTCCGATTCAGAATCCCAAACTTCTAATTGTGAGAAATTGGAAAGGAAGTGGTACACTATTGTGTACACGCTATTGTCCACATTTTTAATAGACTTCCTTCATGTTACAGTGTTGTCACAGGGTGAACTAGAGAGAATTTTGATCTGACAGGATCAGGTTTGTTACAGACTTATGAAAACATGAAAATAGATCCAGAAACTTGTATCAAATGAAAAAAGGAAAGTAGTTGGAGAAGTTATTTTCTGAATAGAACTTCCTATTTTTTATTATTGGACTAATAAAATGATTACAAATTATAAAGGCATGGGGCCACAAATACTAAATATTTTAATTTGGATTAAGAGCATTTTTATTTGACCATATAATTATGCCAATAGCTTGAAGTATGATTAACTTTTAAATGTAAATTTATTTTTTAAAAATTAATTGGGGAAAAAGTGCTTTTAATTTTTTTTTTTATTTGATGTATGTCAGTAGTTTAGCAAAGCAAGATATGTTCTTCATTTCAAACCACTATTACTGAACTTTTTCTGGTGACATTTTATCAAAACTGTGAGTGCCTGAAGAAGGAAGAAGCCAGATATATTGTTAAAATCTATATTCTATAGATATGCTCTCCTCCTGAATTTGGCTCACCCTTGGTTTTGGAAAGATTCCCATCTTCCTGGTTCTTATTTGGATTGTGAGCTGTACATTGTTTGTGTTCATGCAGATGAAAAGCTCTGTGTTTGCACAAGTACTGTTTCTATATTTGCTGTCACCCTTTGACTTCCACCAGCTCAACCTGAAAATTATTTCTGTGTAAGGGAAAGCAGGTGAAAACAGTCATTATTTTTTTGTATGAAAGCAAGGAAGCATGGGATATTTGGCCATTGCTGAAAGACTGAAAAGGACATATAAATAAAACTTACTGGCAAAGTTGTTTGTATTTACCACCATGTCCTGGTTGTCCTCTGCCTCTCTTTTGCTCACTTTCCTATCTTTTAGTTTGATGGTGGAATTAAATTGATGTAATAAGAAAAATTTCTCTGTAAAAGCAGGAGACAACTACTTGTTGCAAGGTGCTAATTCCTAATATTACAGCAACTTTCTGCCAGCTGGTGTGGAGGTGGGAATAGTAGTCTGCTAATGTACTAATGTTTGACTTTTAAGAGCAGTATCTTATGTTATGGTCTGAGAGTACAACAGGTTTCAGACAGCAGTGAAAGCACCTTTTTCTCTTGCAAAAACAGGATATGCTTATACAATGCCAGGTATCATATTGTAATAATAACTTGTTAATAAGACAGTTCTCAATGGAATTATAGAAAGTAATAAGTGTGGTAGGCAACTAGCCTGCCAGAGCCCTGCTTTTTTCCCTAGTTGACCAGAGGGATCAGTTTAAATGCAGGCTGCCTTTCTGAAAAATCATCTCTGAAAATGGCTTCTGCGGAGGTGGGCTGATTGTATAGGTTAGACTCAGCCAATTAGGAATACAAGAAATGCTTTGTCGCTTGGCCCATTTGACACCTACAATGTACCAGTCTCACAGGCAAAATATACTAAGAATGCCAGCCTGAAAAAGCTGTTTTGCAATGCAAAAAGGGAGGGGGGAAGGCAGGGAGAGACAGACAGAAATAAAGGGAGAGCACTTGTCTGTGTGAAGGCCGAGGTGTAAAAAGATAAAGGCAATCTCTGTGGAAAAAAAATAAAAATCAGAGAGAAATATTAATGGTACTTCTCAGATAAAATTCAGGCTTGAACCAGGACTAGTTCTACATAGGTCTAGGATATACATAAAGCTGCTTGCACCTTAGATGTAATCTGCTGCTGTGGAGAGAACTTCTATGGCATACGCTAATAGAGCATGCAATGTTTGCATTTTATTGTTCATTGGAAACCCCAAGACACTGACCATGCTAAAATAACAGGATCCAAAAATACTTATCTTTTATGGGTCTGCCCCAAAAATATTATTGCCTCTTTGTTTATATGTGTTTGCAACTCCACTCTAGTATTCCAAACAATCACTATCTGCTCCTCCATCTATCCCAAAATTTCATCTCTTCAGTTTACCTTATTTTCTTTTTTTGTACTCTTACTCTCTTCTTTACAATACTGTCACTTGTTAAAGATACTTAGTGGTGTTAAGAGGAAGATAGGTGATGTATTTTGTCTTTACAATGTTGGGAAAATTTGATAGTAATTTTTCTTCTACATTTCCTTCAATGCTTTCAGAATATTTTTTTTTTAAATTAAGCATTATTTTAAGTAATTTAAGTAATCATTAGGAACTGATCTGTGCATGTACCTATAATCTATTCAGTTCTTAAAGAAGGAATCTTAGTAGGAAAAATGGAATGATATTTTGCATCATATAAGTTTGTCCTAGTGAACAATATTTTAACTGTAGATATTAAAGTTTACTGTTAAATATTTTCTGGATTTGTTCTTTAGTTTGATCCCCAAATTAAACATTATGATTTAAAAGGATAACGAGCTTCAAGGGAAAAATTAGAGAAAGACATATACATAGACAAGTTAATTTTTCACTCTCCATTCTAACTTTTTAATTTCCTTTGTGACTTTTAGTTAAATATTTTGTTTCTCCTATTCCTGTTTTGATTCAAAAAACAAGAAAGCCTTTCCAAATTCAGAAGAAAATAATGCATTTTGATGATGTCTGAATGATCTCCAATGAACACAGGATAATAAAATTTCCTCAGCTTAAGAATGGATATAGTCATGATAAAACATTTTGTACCTAGCCAAAGATTTGAAATATTTCATTTGTAGAATTTTACATCCTGCTTTATTTTTAGTTCCCCAGGTTTAGATAAAAAAAATTTCAAATTTAAAATTTAAGACTTGCTGAAACTTAAGCCCTTTCTGGGATCTTTTGCAGAGTGAAAGTGTTGTTTTTTACTTTTGACTGTTTCTGCAGGCAGTCCTTCCAAGTCATCACAGATGACAAAGAAAAGGCGGAACTTAGCTCAAACCATTGGTGTTGGACCCTGTTTGGTTCCCAGTGCTGGTGGCAAATGGGTACAGATAAGCCATTACTGCAACCAAGAGCTATGAGTCAGGTTACTGAAAGAGATTGTACTATTTTTATGTAATACATTTATAGGTGGGGAAAGTGGAACTGAATTAAAATTTGTGACTTCTGCAGCCTTGACAGAAAGTCCTTTGCCTTGATGTTCAGGAATGTATTTTGGATCAAGGGAAGCAGGTTACTTGTCAGCTTTTAGCAGTTTACTTAAGTTATAATTAAGTTTCAAAGCTATGTTTGTGATTGCAGTTTAAATGACCATCAAATCTGGGATGGATGTCATGAATGTGGACAGCCAAGGAACACTTCGGGAAAAGTTTAGATTGGCACTGCAGTAAAGACATGATAATAGAGAATGGTATATTAGCTAAAGATTTTCTATTACAATGAAAGCAATTGCATAAAAATGTGCTGTCAGTCAATTATACCACTGTAGCATGAGGAGAAGCAGGCCATGGGGTAAATCAGTCTAGCCATTTGGGCTGGTAAGCACTGACTGCATTTTTTGTTTTAGACTACAGTTTTGTGTATGCCTGGTCCTGTGTATTTCGTGCTAGTTGAGTAAATTATACAAACTTCAATTAATGAGTAGCTTTAAGATGCTCTGTTCTGAGTATTTTGTAAGAGTTTAAATCTGAGGTGACCAGTTTGAAGACTAGAATGTTGCTATTGAAATTTAAAAAGAATATGACAATGATACAGCCAGAAGGACATAACAAAGACTGTTTTATCATGTTTCTCAACAAGGGACTAAAGCCAGCTGTAAGTTGTGTACACCATGAAGCAATGACAAATGAACTTCCTCATCCAGACATCTTGGCATTACCTGTATGTTCTACAAGTATTCCCTGTCAGACCACATTTGAACTGAGCTGCAGATTTTCTCCATACCCCAAGCATGACTAGACACTAGACATAATGAGTTACATCACCTAAATTGTGCAAACTCAGATATCCATAGCCTGTTGTCAGTCCTGTCTCACAAAGTCTTACAGGAACTTTATATGAATATTGCGCAGAAGACATCTTTGAATCTCACACTGGAGAAGTTTTCATGGAGGGGAGCAGTTTCTTTTAACTATGCTTTAAAGTAATTTTGAAAATTCCCCTTGAAATTAAAAACATACTAGAAAATTTTTATTTTTACCTATGTGGATGTAAATTAAGAATTTACACTTCCTTTTAATTACAGTAAGGACTTGATTATTTTTAATCTGACATGCACCATTTAATACAGGAAAATCATGTATAATTTCTAAGAGGCAATGCTGGTAAGCAATGCAGTGGTTGCAGAATGAAATAATGGAAATGATTTAAAGTCAATGGCAATTCACTTAAAGCCATTCTTTAAAGGGACTGAAGCTAGCCCAGTCCTCTCTCTTTTTGTACCTATTAATATGGTATCTAAATGGTTTACAATTAAGACACCAACAGCCTGAAATAGTGTTGCTTATTCTTAAGAATAGTTACACATTTTGTTTCTTTCTCCTAAAAGTCGTTACTGAGTCACAGCCAATACTTATTCTTCTAGATCAAGCAGAAACAAGAACACACTCCTTCTGTAATAGTTGTCCATAAGTTTTTGTACAGTAATCTTTCCAGTCTTACCGGAAAGTCATGTCTATTTTAGTTCAATAGATATTTTAAGCATCAGCACTATTAAAGATAAAGGAGTTAAGTTATAGAAAGAAGTACTCTCTGTTCTTGGATAAAGCTATTCCAAATGGCTTTCTCTTCGAATCATGTCTCATCATTTCCTTACATTTTCTGTTCGTTGTATTTCTTTGTTATGCTTCTTTCTGAGATTTTGAACTCTGCAGACAGATTTCCTTTTCATGTATGTGAACATATGGTAGGTGCTCCATGAACATCACCTCCGACAAGGCCTCTAGAATCCAGCACAATGTCAGTAATAATTAGTACTAGTGAAAGTAGTTAGCAGTGAATATGTGCTGCATTCACCTTATAAATGAGAAAGGACAATACTCTTCAGAAATCTCTTTGATATTTCATGCATAATATGGAACCCTGATTACTATCTGTATGAAACTAGATTTAAAATGTCAAGTTTCAGAAAAATTTAGGAATAAATTTAATTTATTTGGAAAACTTTATTTGCCATGTTTGTAGTCTTTTTCTTGCCTTGTTTGTGGAACAGAGTTTGGTAAAAAGGGAACATCTTGTTAAGACCTGTCAACATTTGGAACACAAGCATTAGCACCTGTTCACATCTTTAGTAAACATATTTGATATAATTATAATACCATATGCTACCAATGGTTGACAAAATATGATTAATACACAATACTAGCTCCAGTCTTCTCATGCCATTTAAATGTTATACAGTACTTAGCAGTGTTTCCCTAGCCATTGACAAGTTTTTTTTGGCTTCAGGGACATATATAAGTAAGTTGTAATAAAAAATAAAGGAGGAACATTGACTTAAATAGATGTTTCAGTTAGCTCTTTTAAAAAAATATTTTAGCTTTTACGTAACTGAGAGAGTATTTTCCCATTACTAGATATCTCACATATATGTATAGCGTATGTGCATGTTTCCCATACATGGTCCTGTCGGAGCATCAGAAGCTAGGTATAAGGGACTGCAAGCTATCTAACATACTATGGACTTTTATTTTCTCTCACCCAAGTGTTTTATAGTTTTTTACCTGCGAAGTTGGCTTGGATGGGAATTCCCTCTGCTGGGTTAAAAACTGGCTGGAGGGCCGGACACAGAGAGTGGTGGTGAATGGAGTTATATCCAGCTGGCGTCCAGTCATGAGTGGTGTCCCACAAGGCTCAGTGCTGGGGCCAATTCTCTTTAACATCTTTATCAATGATCTGGATGAGGGGATCGAGTACACCCTCAGTAAGTTCGCAGACGACACCAAGCTGGGTGGCAGTGTTGATCTGCTGGAGGGTAGAGAGGCTTTGCAGA
>JAOXNG010000001.1:35908662-35923302 GCA_028566535.1 Scolopax minor | reverse complement strand
AAAAGCATTTACAGTCTTGCAGAGACATAATTGAAAAGCAAAACAAAGAAACCTTTAATCATGGGGAGAGGCTGAGCGACTTGGGTCTTTTCTAGACTAGAGAAGAGAAAGCTGAAGGGGGATCTTATCAACACTTATAAATACTTAAAGGGTGGATGTCAAGAAGAAGGGGCCTGTCTTTTTTCAGTGGTGCCCAGTGGCAGGGCAAGAGGTAATGGGCACAAACTTGAACATAAAAAGTTCCATCTGAACATGAGGAGGAACTTTACTGTGAGAGTGGGAGAGGTCTGGACAGACTGCCCAGAGAGGTGGTGGAGTCTCCAGAGAAGGAGAGGGGTAGTAGATTAGAGGGGTAGAATCATCTCCCTCGACCTGCTGGCCCTGCTGCTTTTGGTGCAGTCCAGGATGTAGTGGGCTTTCTGGGCTGAGAGCGCACATTGCTGGCTCGTGTTTTGCAAAGCTTGTCATCTAAAACAAGAACTTTGAAAACCGCTGGCTTTTCATATTTATGATATCTCCGACATCTTTCAAAGCTTCACCCAAATGAGTGGTTTAAGAGACTAAAGGCTAAGGGATTTGGTAAAATAAAATTAAGCTTAGAAAACATATTTTTCCCCCTCACAAATTGGCAAGAAAAATAGTTTTGTTTTTATTTCCTGTATGTGAGTTCATTTATAGTTTCATGTTTAGTTAGCAGCTTTCATTGTGCACCAGGTTGTTTTTGTCTTTGAAGTGTCTGAGTTCCTTGGTATCTTGAATAATGAACCCACTGTCAGTCAACATAAACACAGTCATATTTTATTTGTCAAATCATGCAACTGTAAGTCCACTTTCTGACTTACTGTGGAAATTTCCCTACTTTTCAGCTTTTCATTGCCAGTTAATATCAGAATTACTGTGTAGCTTTCTTGATAATTCTCCATTTTATGCAGATAATGATTTTTTTTTTACTTACTAAATATGAAACTGTTAATTTATGAGTTTTGTCTTTATCAAAAAGCTCATATATTGTGTTGGTTTTTTTTCCCTAAGGATCACAGTGGTTTATAATTGTAAATATTTTATAACTCTTGCAGCATTGATCTGAGTATTCATTTTCTGTAAAGAAAACTGAGTATTAATATTGGCATAAAACCATCATAATCAACAATAAATGAACTGGAAATTGCTCCATTCAGTCAATATTAGAAAATGATATTATTCTTTTTTGTCCAGTTATGAATAGAAGTTGGAAAGTACTGGGAGAAGAAGGCAGAATACAATGTTCTCATAGTGTTTCTAGCTACCTATACCTGACTTCTCTCATGATCACATTCAGCTATTCTTTATAATGCCACTGCTCTTCCCAAAGTCCTGGTGGGGTTCTGAAGCTTTGTCTGCCAGTCTCTTCAAAAAATTTTGGAAACAGTTTTAATCCCGGTCAGCCAATGCTTATGCTGCTTCTGGGACCAAAATGCAAATTTAAGCTCTCCACTGTCATCAGTTTCCACAGCCCACAACCACTTCTAAAGGGTGCTCAGTGCAAACTTGTTCTCTTACAGAATGTCTTGTGGCTCCCTTCTTCATGTAGAAGTTGCAGTCCCTCCCTTCTGTCCTTCTACTTCCCCAGGCCTTTTATGACAAATGTGTGGCCTTAACCTATCTCTAACCTGCTGCTGTCCTCTCTTCCTCTCTCAGGACCCAGTCATGATATTTTAGTCCTTTCCCTGCTTGTTCAATAGGGATATTCAAGATCAGTCTATTTAAGGGTATGCATCTATAGATCAATTTCCTTATTCTAAAGGTTTTATGTGATAAATTCTCCTTTGTTTCTTTAGGAATCTGAACACTCTCTTCAGAACAATTCTGATCTATGTGCTCTGTCTCCTTGTCTCTTCATATTTTTCCTATCTTTTTCCCCAGCAGTGGACTATTCATTCTCTTTCTATTAATACCAGTTTTGCCCATCTTCCCCTGTAGCAGTCTGCAAAAGTTACTGGCTATCCTCAGCTCAGTAGCATTTGATTGTATTACAATCATCCTGATGTTTTACGTAAATAATGTAAGCAGTGTGGTGTTGTAGGGCACAGGGTTCATTTCAAAAGCCCTTTTCACTTCAAAAGCCTTTTAAACCTTTGCTGCAAAACCGTAATTTAAACCAAATCTCCTTCTGTCACTTATATACACTCTTGGTTGTACTAGAAACCACTTTCAAACAATGCCATACAGAGAAAAGGGAACAGCTTATCTAGCAAGAAAAAAAACCCCAATCTAAACTAGTGTTATTATACCTAAGGCACACACTTCCTAATGAACTTTATAAAGGAGGAAGGAGGATACAATTATTAGATATAAAAATATTGTATTGCAACTCCGGGGTCAGTATCCAGAGTTTCCATCCTAGGGTGCTCAGGTTTAAAGTATTTAATCCAAAACTCACGCCCTCACTTTTTTTTGCCACCAGATCTCAAAATCTGTTGCTTGTTAGTGCTGTGGTTTCACGAAAAAGACAAACCAACTGCCACCCCTTCGCTACCCTAGACTTTTTCTCCTTCCATTTGTGCCTTAATAAAGTTAATTTGCTGCAAGTTTACCTGTCTGTGCTGTTTGAAATGGGCCATGCAGGTAAACACCAGCAGTGAGGTAGGCAGGAACTCCTACACAACACCACCTTTCCTACAGCTTATTGCAAAATTGTGCCTTTAGAGATGGCAGCCTCAGCTCCATGTATCAAGGAGAAGAGGTTTATGTTACTATTTCAAGACGTATTATTTATAGGTGCTTAGAGGCTATGATTTTTTTTTTGTCTACCACTTTATAAGTCAGTAGTCACAGTACTGCAGTAAAAACTCAACCCTCCCAATCCATATATCTGTAGAGGTTTAAATGAAATGTGTGCGACTTGCTAAAATGTGGCAATAATGGACTTATTAGATGCACAAGAAAAAATGGTACTGATCATTAAGAAAGGCTAAACAGAAAGTGTGTGTATGTCAGCCAAAATAATTAATAAGAGCTGTGGCTGGTAAGAGACAGCTTTTTTGTAATGGAGCCCCAACCATCCTTATCAAGTTTTTGCACATTTTTTGTATGTATTCTCCACACTGTTTTGCTGTATGCCTATTATTTATGTCTGTTTGGAAAAGCCAATCTACTTTCTACAGGTGATGTCTGTGAATGCACCAATGAACAAACTGGGGCAGTGTAGAGCCCTGGGCAGCGTATATTCCACTTGAATGGCACTTGAATCCCACTGCTTCTGACATGTTCTTTTCTGCTCTCTGTTTGGTTTTGTTAGTGAATCCTAAACTACTTTCCTGGAATATTTCAGCCATAGGCCTGGAAAGAAAGGCCACTGCTTAAGGACAATCTTCATTTGTCCACTGAGGAGACTTTTAAAAAACATTCATGAAAACTTGAAATCAGTACCACATTTAGCACTTCAGTCTTAAAAACAGGGAAATTTAATTAAATATGATTATGCATAGAAGACTTATATCCCTAGAAGTAGAACCTCCAACAGTTTCTATTTTCTACACTTATGAAATAATCCATATTTGCTCCAGAAATTCAAAGAGACTTGACAAAATGATAGCTTGAGTTCAAAGATCCTTTGCTGATCTTTGGAACATTGCAGCTTGTAGAGGGAAAAAAAAAGAGTAGTGGATAGTTGAGTCAGTTATAAAATTTGCAGATGCCGTGAAAAGTTTCCTCTTTCTGCAGAAACAAGACATCTGCCCTGGAGAATAAACCTGGTGTAATGCTGGGAGCCTTCTGAGTGAATTATTTTGGCTGCTGGTTTTGTTGATGGAAAATCCAATTCTGGGTAGACCTGGAAGTAGTCCTGCATACACAGATACAATTGCACTCTTTTTTACGATGGTCCTTATAAAAAGCCCCAGACAACTAGGTTCTGATGTCACATAATAATGATATTAATGGGTTTTAAAATGATTCTTGTAACTTCACTTACAAGATCCTTCTATCCTGTGATTACTTGCTGCCTAAAACTACAAGTTTCCACTCCATGGGCTAAAATCTGTTTACTATGATAATTGATTAATTATATTTGAACACCATGCTCCCAGAAACTACCTAAATTCGTCATAAGTAAGGGTTGTTGAACCTGCCTCAAACTGGAGTGATGATAAATCTCAGTTTACTGCTCTATCTCTGCGTTTCTCACTTCCCATTTTCCCATTATGTTCATCTTTGGAAACAAAAAACTTTAATAGAATTGAAAATGCTAGAGAGAGGAGCTGCCCAGAATATGCATTTTCAGGACATTACAGATGTTACTGTTATCTTGTTATTTTGCAGTATAATTCTGTGATCTTCATTTTTATTGTTAAGATCTTTGAGTTCTGATTGATGATAACAGTAAATTTTCAAAGAGGGAATTAAGATACCTCAAAAAACTGAATATCCTGGTGAAAACAAGAAAAGAAAAAATAAGAAAGTTGTGATCATCATGTTTCCTGGTGATTTTGTTCACTTGGAAATTCATCTGGATCACAATGGATTACTCTGCCTCAGAAAGCTGGCATAATTTTTTTTATATCATTATTTTCTGTGTTTGCAATAGAGGTGTAGCAGTACAAAATGGAAGATATATAGCAATACTTCAAATATGTTTACGTGCTATAAAAGATCTGTTTAGCTAGAACTATGAACTTTTATGTACTGTAGCTTGATGCTATTGAGTGGTACTAAGATGATTACTACATCCAGAGACAGGCAGTATCTTTGCCTGGGTGAGGAACTTCAGTGTCAGAGACTAAAATATGAAAAATAATTACTGAAGAATCAATTTTAAATGGAAATTGGAACCCCAGAATTTTAAAGGACATGTTTACATCTCTTTATTCCTATTTTTATAACTTTAGCAGGTGTTCACTTAATCAGGTACTTGTCTGTGTCTGAAAAAAACTTAAAATCTTTGATTTTTATATCTTAATATATTTTTTCAGTTCTGAAACTGTGAAAAGCACTGATAACTTCGATTAAATAAGTTAATTCTGGTTTCTTTCCAATGGAGCTGGCTTTTATTTTAAGGACCTGAGGGGAAAAGATTTGTTGTCATTTATTGTGAAAATATGAATGCTGCATTTGTGCTACTCTTAGAAGGTTTTTATGAAGTCTGTCATGGTCCAGTATTAAATAACAGCTGGCTTCATAACTTTTTAACTCACATAGGCAGTGCTTTTATTTCTCAATATTTTCCTTTTGATCAAAACCAAGGAAAACATTTTGACTTCTGAAAGATTGAAGACTGAAACTATTTTAAAATTCTGCCTTTTTCTCTTGAAAATTATTGACTGATTGATAATAGGATCATATAGGAAAGAATAGGGGTTAGTCTTTTACTGATGTGCAGAATAACAATTGACATAATAAGTTAAATAAAATTAGGTTTTACTGGTCTGGCATTGTAAATTGAATCTAATCAATGGAACTGACAATTTCATTCAAGATTATCTGTTAACCTCCTATGTTAGTCCTTTAATCAGAAAGCAATTTAGATGCTATTCTTTATAGCTAAGCAATGAAAGACTCTGGAGCTCTTTTAAAAGATTTTAGTTGATAATTTGTTTTAAAAAAATAAATTACTTCTGTGTGATTTAAAATGGGGATATCTAAACAATCTCTTCTTAGGAATGTTCTTCAGTTGATGTCAATATCAGTACTACAACTTCATTAAAGTATGTATTATTTTAAAAATGTGAGCCAGAAGAAGAAATATGAATGATGCATAAAAAATGTGTGTAAAAAGCCCAGGCACGGAGTGGTCAGAAAGGATATAAAATGGATGTCTATAACTTATAGGCCAGGATGCAAATAAATTTTTTTACTAATGTTCTCTGAGTCTCAGCCTGTCAAAATATACAAGGCAGTTACATTTTATCATCTGCTAGTTGACAATTGTATTGATGGGCAAGTGCTCATTCTTTTCGGTTTATAGATCAGTAAATTTCCTAATGTGATGTGACCTTATAAAACATCTATCTATAGTGAAACAGTGCTTTGAGTACTGCCATAATGCTTTGTAATTCTCACAGAATTAGTACAGCTATTTAATGGGGTGCTACACTCAAGATAATGTGCCTAGTTTCTCTCACCTGGGGAAAATACCTTATACACTGGTGTGGGGATGCATGGTCTGGATATCTCTGTACATGGTGCTCTGCACTGGAGACACTAATCTCCAGAAGCTTTTTAACCTTTCTATCTGAGCAATTAAACCCAAAACAAAGTTTCTCACTCAACCTGGCACCTGGAATCTATTAACATATTGTGTACCCAAACAAAAATGTCAATTGTCTTCTTTTTCAGGGAATAATTTAGATCTAATCAGATCAGGTTGCTTGAAGGTAAACTGTTAGGGAATTGCCATAGTGAAGTGAACAATCCAACACACCTAGCAACACAAAGAAATGGAGACAACTGGAAAACAAGTCAATTGGAGAATGAATTTCCCAATATCTTTATATAAATATCTTTATATAAATATCTTTATATAAATATCTTTATATAAAATTGACTTCACATCCAAAGTTGTTTGCTGATTGTAAGCTGTACTGAAACAGGAAAAAAATATTTGAGGTAAGAATCCTTACTACTTTGCTCACCTAGTGAAGTCTAGACTCCTGATGCTGAATTGTTGTTACCAGACCTCACGCCAAGGGTAGCATTTCAGAACAGAAATTTATTATAAGCTCTGTTCCATCTCTTAGGAGTTATTTGCCTGCCAGAAAGTGAAGTAGCAGGATGAATTAACCCATGTTACTCACTAGACCCTTAGTAATAGAAATATTCCTTAGTTAAACATGCAGTCTTTATCATTGATAAACTCTGCAGGAGAATACTTATCAACTGGAAAAGCAAAGAAGCACACAAAGAAATTTCCCTGGCACTAGGAATTATTTACCAAACTGAAACATTGAGAAATATCTCTAATAAAAACATTTTTTTCCTGACACTGAAGTTTCCCTTTAACTAAGCCTATGTTTTAAATCCCCTCTTCCCTAAGTCCCATTCACAGACTAAATTAGCTCCTGCTGATCTTGACTGCTTCTAG
Organism: Scolopax minor; assembly: GCA_028566535.1. Lineage (NCBI taxonomy): Eukaryota > Metazoa > Chordata > Aves > Charadriiformes > Scolopacidae > Scolopax > Scolopax minor. Next base: position 35,916,245 of record JAOXNG010000001.1, on the reverse strand, counting down.
TACATGAGCCAGCTTGTTAAGTGTGCTCAGTGCCCCTATACTACATTTCAGCCTACCCTTAAGTGAGTCAGCAAAAGCTGTTTAGACTTTTCCCCGCAGGACTGACTCCTGTAAATGTTGTCACTGTTTCAGTTGCTTGTGTTTTTCATCTCCAACAGCCAGGGGCCCAACATCAATTCACAAAAGAGCAGCTAGAAAAGCTCATTATGGAATAGAGGAAAGAATGAAAATAAAAACATAATTTTTAGTCATCATTTCACTGATGTCTTTCTATCATGATATTGATACATGGCCAATATCAGAGATCACCTCTTATATTCCTGAAGCTATAGCTTTTTGTATTCCTACTTCTCTGCTGGCAGTGATATTCCTTGTTCCCAAAGCTTGCATTCACCTTTCTGCTCTCTCCACTCAAATTCTGACTCTTGCCTCTCCTCCTTTCTGACTGATGCCTGCCAAATCCTATTCCTACATTTGCATAACATAAGTCCATTGTTTTTCTCCATTCTCTCTCTAGTCATGATTTTCAAGTCCTTCCATTGAATCTTCCATCTCTCATAAAATGTGTATTCTGTATATAAGGCTTTCTATATCACCCTCTTAAAATCTTTACTACTCTTTCTCTGACTGGGGCATTGTTATATTCCTATTATGCCACAAGCAATTTTCTACCACCTATTTCAGAAAAAAACTTTTCTGAAAAAAAACCAAACTTTTTTCTTCCATATTTCTCACAAATATTTCTTATTTCATCACTTTTTGTCAGTGATGCTGCAGTGGTTGCTGGCATTTCATAGAAACTTCTTGTTCTAAGAATTAACAGTGCATGCCCTTCCAAACCATGTAAAAGATCACGTGTTGAGGTTCACATTCGTCTTGCCTATCATTAAACACACACAACTGGGAGGCCTAAACTCTGATCAGGGCTGCCCCACAGACTCTTTGTGAGGCAGCTGTGAGAGGAAACAATGACCTTCCTTTGGATTTGAATTACCATGTGAAGGTATCATCTGGGCAGTATGCATAAAGTGGTTAGTCACTTTGTTTGGGTGCCTAAAGTGAGATGGAATGATCCTAGGTCTGGCCCTGACATACCAATGTGTGGTAAATAATTACATTATTGCACTGAGCTAATAAATTTATTCTGTTAAAATAGTCTCAGTACAGTTCATTATGAACCTCATTACAAGGAAAAGGGAGAAAAATATTCTTCTAGAAAAGAATTAAATGTAGAAATATAGTATTTGAAAAATTAGCAAGCCAGTATTTTTGAGGAAGCATATTCCCAATTATTTTAAGTAACAAGTGATGTTAGAGTTTCCCACGGTGAAGTAAATATTATCTGAATTACCCATATGTCATGCTTGATTTTTTCCCCATTAAAATAAGTTAAATTTAGCTTACAGACATTCTAAATGTCACCTGGAAACAACAGCACTGTGGGTGAGACAGAGACGGAAAGGGCAGGTTAAGTACTTGGAGGAGGTAGCTAGAGGGTGAAGTCACATCAAACAAAAAAAAAGCCCATCTGAATAAATTAAAGTTTTATTTTGATTTTTAAACACTTTTCACTCTTTGCTTAAGATATATTATTGGTACTAAGCAAGTTCAACAGCTCTGATAACAGCACACTGATATCAACACTCTTTTCTGCTACAAATGCTTTTCATATAATTATGCAACTTTTCCCAGAGATGTCCAAGGGAATGATTTGGCATTAAAGTGAATCATGAGACCATAGGATACGGAGGGACAGTGAGAGCATATTTGTGTATAGCATCATTTATTGGTTGCAACCCTCTGTTTATAAGTTCTGGGTTTTGTACTATGCTTCCAACCTGCTTTTACTTCTCAGTTGCCTTTTTTTTGACTTTGCTGTTTGCTAAGGAATACCCTGGAGAAGGAATGAATGTTTGTTTTTTGTTTATACTAGGTAGGGACTCTCAGTCTCAACTTTCATCTTGAACTGGCTTGAAGTAGTGGAAGACACCAACAGGCTTTACGGGACTTAGAGTGTCAAGTTCTGCTACATCCATAGAATATTTAGGGGCTTGAGTGATCTTTAAAGTTTTGGGAAAAAAATCTTCCATTTTTCAACTAGAAACATGATCATCTAGTTCAGGTCTTTTTTAGCTATCACAATTTTAGAGAGGAAAAATGGACATTTTTCCTGCCTTCTGCTTTTTAGTTACACTTGGTGCTATATATTCTTTGAATGATATAGTATAAAATATGGTTATGTTGGTTGCATTGCAGTATGTTGGTCTTGAAATTTGTTTGTGCAGATTGATCAAAAGTGAATGTCATACAATCATCTGTCAGTCACAGCTAGAGATGTCTTATAAAGATTTTTAAGCCTTTTAGGTTGATGAGAACTTTACATTTCTCTCTCACAAGTTGACCTGTTACATGGATCTTTCTGATATCACAGTTGGATTGCTGCTAGTGTATTTGATTGTGTGCTGCCAAAAAGGTTCATCTATTGCCTGCAGCTAGAGCAGATTGGAGCAAAGTGTTTGCAGGTGTGGAATGGGAGATTCTCCTTCTATTCTGCTTTGCTCTGTGAACCAAGTACCTTGAGTTTAGTGTCTTTTGTTTTGGTATAGTGTCTACCATCAAAATCTTCTCTGAAAAAGCTTAAGGCTTCAAAAGTTTCCCCAGCTGTAGAATCTGGTAAAGGCAGTTTTGCTGGTGAATCCACATAAGTCATAGCTCTCCACAGGAGCTTTGTGGCTCCCTTAGCTCAGTCTATCTGCAAACACTGCATGAGTACCTGGTTTGAATCTTCCTAAACCTCCCTTCAGCAGGAATTGAATCTCATCTGTCCCTCTACCAACCTTTTTGCAGGCTTTTGTTTGCAATATGTCTTGACTTCTTATCTCTTATTATCACAGTGATTACTTCTTTTAATAGGCTTGAGAAATGTATTTGGAGGGCTGTCACAGGGAAAAGTTCAGTTCATATAGTTTAAAACAAGTAAGGAGAGAAGTGATGTATTAATTTGTTAATGACACATAAGCAACAAGAAATCAGCAAGCTATAATTCAGCAATACAAGAGCTAAACCACAATACTAGGCATTTACAAAATGTTAATGAGTACCTTTGTCAATACCTTCTACAATGAATCCCCAAAAGCCTAATGCTCTCCAACATGTATACACCATTAACCGTACCCCTTGCCCCAGGCCCTGTGGGTTACCAGCACCCTTCCCACGTCAGGGAATGCAGTCTCCCACAGCTGACACTTCTCCTCCTTGGGGAGATGTGGATTCTCCAGCTCTGTGCCTGTCCACATCACCCCCAAGCTACCCACACACCAACTAGAGATGTGTAGGCAAAAAAGTGTGGATCCCTTTGTGCTGCATCTTGCACTGTCACTGCTGACTGGATGCAGGCTATTCATGGTGTCCAGTGGTGTCTCTTTTGTTAACTAATGATTTTAATTTAAAACCCTTGATATCTGAGGAAGTTTCTCACTCTGAGGGACTCAGGTATGAGCCTCAAGTCTCTGAGCAGCATTACTGTGAACCACAGTGTTCAGAGTCCTCAGTAACCAATCTCCTTTCTATTATTATTGGATAATCATTTTTACAAATAGTGTTACCAATTTAAAGCAGAAATTCCTGGAAAGACAGCCTTTAACAACCTCCAAAAAGGTTGTTTGTGTTCATGTTCCACTGAACTTAAAAATGCAAACTGAAATAACCTTCATTGTAAGGCAAAACATGCATATTGCCTTTATTTCTGATTAATAGAACATAATTAGTTTGTGAAATTCTAATCTAACCAAGACTTTCTACAAGCAAAACAAGCTATGGTTTCTGGCAGTGTAAATGGGCATTGCTCTGTTTTCTTTTGGAACTGGTTATTTATATCAATAGGAAACAATTATATCAATTTAGTTCAATCAGATCCGAGATACAGAAATCCAAATAGTATTTAATTCATTAAGTTAAAAACTTGAAATAAAAAAATCTCGAGATTTGTGGGCCAAATCCATCTCTGTTTTGTGAGGAATACATGTACAGCTGGCCATGTACCAAAAGTAATCATCATTTACATATTATACCATATGTGTAAGTTTACAATGAATTGATGGTGTAGCAAGTACGACAAGTAACATGAGACGAATGATGGATATCTGTAAGGTAGTATGTTTCTGCTTAGATTTCTTGGAAATCAGATTCTAGTTATTCTTATGTTAAATTGAGATAAAGTTCACAGTTATTTAACACTTGCACTGGTATTTGAACAACTTACATCTGATATAATTTTTTAAGATGTAAATTAAAGGTGCTCTTTACCTCTAAATTTAGTTTCATGAGGGGAGGCTTTGAGATCTTCACTGGTTTATGGGCACTGTGGACCAGGTTCAGAAGTGTTATAAATTAATTTATCAGTCAGTCATGTGGATATAAACTGATATAACTTAAATACACTAGGAGACAACTGATGTGCAGAATTTAAACAGAAAAAAGAACCAGCAAGTGGGTGAAAAATAGGATTTGGGGGAATCAAAATATATTCTCATATATATATTAATATATATTTCAAGATATATTTATATATCTATAATTCTTCTCCCCAGTTACCTTATTATAACTGTTATATACTTTGTATGTCCTGACCTTCATCTTCCTAAGAACAAGCCAAGTGAATTAAAACAAACTCTGCTAGAAAACAAATATTGGGGAGCCTCTGAGTTTGAAACAGATCAGAGAGAGACCTTGTGCTAAATTTAGATGAGCTAAGGTTAAACAGTATTGATCAAACATTATGGCTTGAGAGAGTGATTCTGAAAAGCTTTCATATAATTAGTATTATATAAACTCAGTAGAAAGGACTGTTAGGAGTGAAGGTATCAGAAGTAATACTAACAGCCTTTGCAAATGCTATGCAGATCTTTGATTTGCCTTTGTATGACTTTGCCCATCTCTGCAAAAGGGTTCTCTAGTGTTGAGAAGAATATTATGGCATGCTTGTAAATTCTAAAACTGTTCTGAAAAAATACTTGCAAATAATCCTTGTCTGTAAGGCACCATTTCCACATGGTGTTACAGAAATAATCAATAATAACAAGACAGATGTGTAAGATCAGATGCAGAAATCAGAGGAAAATTTTAAGATAGAATATCAAAGAATAAGTGCCAAATTAGAGTATAAAAATGTCTCTATGGTATTTCTGTTAATCTGGTTATTTGAGGAACATAAAACATGACTAACTACATCAGCAGGTGTGGTGTAGGTGTAGTGTAATTATATACTGCCATTTTTGCTGAAGCTTATAAAGTATTATTTTGTACTGGCTACCAGTCTAGATATAGACCTGATTAAAAATAATTGAAGGATCAGTTCTTTATTGAAAAATGCTTTTTCTCTGCAATTTGAATACTTAGCAGTAATGGATTGATTCCAAATATAGTTTGACAGATTGATTCCAGACACAGACAAATAACTTTAATCCAAATAACTTGTTTTAAGATTTCTAGTTTTGATTTATGTTAGTGCTCTTTGTTTTGACAAAAAAGTTTCTAAATATATTACTAATTGTCTTTTATGTATGTCTACTATTTGATTTAGTTTAACAATTTACGTGCAAGTAATATGCTGAATACTGTTAATTTTGTTGAACAGATTTAATGATTTTCCACAAGCAAAACGTCTTTGATCATTGCTAGCTTAGAACTGTTCCTCATATTCGGTGTTAACATAGGCTCACATTACCAGCACAAGACAAATTTCTATGTTCTATGTCATTTTGTTAATCTCACTACAATATCAGATAACTCCTGTTTCATATTTTGTCCAATCTATTTTCTAATGTATTTTCTTGAAGGTTTTTCTGTTATCTTACTAATAAGAGTCTTATCTTGACAATGTAAATATTTACTTCTTGAGTACTTGCTGCCTGGGTATTTGCACCACCATCTCATCCATCCCATTCAAATCTCTTCTGGCTGTTACATAAAAAGATATAACACCTTATGTTGTCTTCTTTTGCAAAGCAGCACCAGAACAGATTTACCTAGCTAAAACTAACTTCCTAACTAAAAAATCCTAACAATTTTTCCTAACTATTTTCCTATTACTAAAGGTATTTATAGTGGAATTTATGGAAGCACTTTCAGAGTTGTTGCAAAAGGACTATAAACCCGTACCAAAAATACCTCTAACATCACTCCAACAGGGCAGACTCCAATCTCCTATAATATATAGTGTTGAAAATGTTGAGTAATTCCATAAAAGGATGGAACATGTTTATTGGCTCTTAAGCAAGTAAGGGTAAACTATAATTTCAAAATGAATTATTGGAAACAGAGGAATGTAGAAAAAAATTTCACTCCCATTTGAATATTTCTAGGTGATGAGGAAAAGGTGCACCGTCTTCAAAAGCTGTAATAATTGTAAATTCCAAAGAGATTAATGCATAATGTGAAAAGACAGTCCTGTGTGCTTCACAGTAATGACTTGCTGTGTTTCTTTCCATTTCTTCTGGGTTGCCAAATACAAAAGGAAGTGATGATTTGAAGAATATAAAAAAGAAATATCTTCAAAATATCTTTCAAAATGAAAACTTTTCCTGCTAAATATTAGTCTATGTCTAGATTCTGCAGCTCTTGACCTTATGTACTATGTCATAGAAATAATTTTACAGATACAAACTGAAAGATAACTTTAAGTAAATGATCACAGGATGTTAGCCGTGGTAATTATGCAGTACAGCTTATCATGGATCTAGATATAAGCCATATAATCAAGTGTTCTTTAAAACAAAGAATGATAACAAATATGAATTAAATGAATAAGGAATTCTCCATATTCGTTTCATTTTCTATGTTCAGTTATTAAAGTAATCAACAATTGAAAAAAAAACCCAAAACCACTCAGAAAGATATGCTGCACATAAATAGTTTATTTCAAGAAATCTTCCACACAGGTAAGTTTTTTTCCTATGTGTCAAAGAAATAAAAATTAACTTTTGACTAAGAAAGAATGTCATTTCTCAGCAGTTGTTTCAGAAATGATTGAGAACTGTATGTGACCCTGTAATAACAAAAAGCATTTTGAACAAGAAAGCATCTTCTTTTCTTTTACATGAAATTAAAGAAAGCACATAAAGTTGGCAGCTACAGAACCAACTTTGTCAAAGGACTACAGAATATTTCCAGTGTGAATAATGGCTCTCTTGATGGGTCTGAGACCCTTTCTGGCTCCTGTGCTTGCACAACAGCTGCAGTTATGTGATACAGACACAGTTTAACAACTATGAGTACTAGTGGCAGCATCAGTATAGAATAAGACTACTAACGCTGTTTAAATTGGTGATAACTGGATTATTAGTGCATTATGTAATGCACTGTGCTGTCATGGCTAGAGTTACTGATAAATGACTTTAGGGTAAAGTTTGCTATGTGTAAACTATTTAGTGGTCACTACTAAAGCAACATACTTCCATAGAAGAGCAGCAATGAGATACTGTCATACTGTGGATTGGTATAGATTTTTAAGCCAGACCAGTACAGTGCAAGAGCATAGCTGAACAACCCTGGGTGGGTTGCTCCCTTTTTTCCTTTGCTGGAGG
>JAOXNG010000001.1:35857980-35888479 GCA_028566535.1 Scolopax minor | reverse complement strand
GGTTTTTCTGCTTGAGAGAGGGGTGCAGAAGTTGGGGTGTTGTGTTCTTGCTTTAATTGAACAAGAAAACAATGTGATCCTCTTTGTTGATAAATAATACAGCATTGCTGTTTGAATAGTATCAACTCATCATCATGTGCCACCATAAAGAGATGTCACCATAAAGTGACATTCTGAAACCAGTCAGCCATAAATTAAAGCATGAGAACACATTTATTCTCGTTTTCCAACTGATTTGGAAACACTGAACTTCCCTGGTCAGGAATTTTTAGGGAAGAGGGGACACTTACCAAGCTCTGTTAGATGACGTTGCTCCTCCTAGTCCTGCTGCTGTACTGGAGCAGTGATTTACAGCAGATAAGGGGATTAATTTGATTTCTTCTAGTCCATTTCCTGGCCTGGTGCCACCTGTAGCCCCAGTTCTCCCACGAGCTGAGGGCAGGCAGCTCCTTACATCACTCTGCAGCCCTGGTGTCCCACTTTGTTAGCCTTTAGAATGCTTAACACCACGATTTCCATACAAGAAATATAATTAAAATTTCAGCAGAGCCATTGCTTTGTGGGCAGATTTCTCATATCCAATATGGCTCATTCACGCATGGCAAAGGGACCAGGAGCATCCTGGAAGGGCAGCACAGAGTGCTCAACTCCGGTCCTTTTCTTGTCTCAAAAATGCTTCTAATTCCCAGAAAGTAAGGGCTACAGCCACAGTGCCTGATTTCAGCAGCAGCAAATTATTTAAAGTTTTAGTAAGCAATTATGTTAATGAATAAGAAAGCTATGAGAAAAACAATTTTTGCTGTTATAATGTTTTGCTTTGGGAAATCCTAATCATTAAAAACTACCTGAAAAGCATATTAGCGGAGACAAGTTCAACAAATCATCACTCCTACCCTAATTACAAGGGTAGGAACAAAGGTAAAAAAACCAGTGCTTATCATAGTTGGATTGTACAAAGTACGCTTGATTTAGTTAATTATCAGCCCTGTTCATTAGACTCCTCCAGGAGTTAATAGACGCCTTGCTCTTGTTTCCCTTTTGTGCCATGTGTCTGGTGGCAGAGCCTCTGAGGGATGTGCAGGTGTGAGAAACCTTCAGGACAGCACTGCTGCCTGCGCTCCTTGTGCCATAAAACCCGGAATATTTGAAGCCCCTGTGCTGCAGGGAATGGCACAGGCTGGGGCATTACTAATACAATTACAACAGTGATTAATCATAATGCCATGCTCAAGGGATTTAGGTATATGGGTGTTAGCAGAGGGAAAGCAGTTACCCTTTTACCCTTACACTGTTAAACTCAATAAAATGAAATTAGAGTTGTAGGAGGATAACAGGATTATTGTAGAGTCATCATTTCCTGCAGCATGTATCCTTTGAATTTGACCTTTGCAGGAGTTCATTATGACAAAATTGAGAGATCATGCTTATAGGAAAAAGTCATCTGGAATACCTGAGAGCTATTGAGCTAACTAAATAACTCAAGACAGTGCATGTATGCATTCAAAATAGGTTTGTATGTGTGTGCATATATATATGTATACATACATATCTGTGTGTTTGTATATGAATACCACAAGATCTATCACAGTAACTTTCTTTTAATTACCATTTGTGAATATGCATACAAATTTAGTTATGATGGATACTAGCACAGTGTTTCAACGATGATAGAAAGATATGAAAGAAATATGCCACCCCAATGTAAAACTTGTCACCAAATTTTCATAGCAGTGAAAAAACAATAGATTTTTTTCTTTTCCTTTTTTTTTTTTTCCCCCTCTATTCTTGGTCTAGATAACTGATGGGATGAAAAACATCTGGAAATAAGGAAGACTGATGCAATACCTTCAGGGGGATGGAAATACCGTAGAAAAACAATGCTTTCAGTTTGATCAATCCTACCAAGGGAGTTGATTCCAGGCCTTTACTTAGTGCCAAGTCTCATTGCAACTTCATAATCACTTCTGAAGGATTACAGAATATCCATAACAGAAGTGCCTTCCAGCAACTGCAATATCTTTAGAACCCAATGGTCTACATTAGCCACCACACCAAAGTTGAGTTTAAAGCCCAAATCAACTCTACCATGTCCATCCCAAGACATCTCAGCTCTCTGGAGAAATAATGTATGTCATACACAGATGTCTATTATCCAGATTCCAGCTTCTGTAAACAGGCATATCACTATATAATTTATTGTAACTGAGCTAGCAACTGTTCACTTTAATGATTAATGTTTCAATCATCTTTTTCTTTTGTGATATCTAACACTCTACTTGGGATACTAACTTTCAGAGTGTTCAGTGATCTCTTCTACTCATTTGTTTTCAATTGAGAACTTTAATAAGAATTTTTAAAAAAATCTAGTTTCTTATTATTCTTTGTCTTTCAGTTCTGAGGTTGAAATGACATTGTCAAGCTGCACCATAATGCACCAATTTATATTAAAGGATTGGAAGAAGGTTGTAAACCAAACAAAAAACTTCAAACCTTAGCAGAGTTTACAAGTTCAGTGATCAAAATGCTTATTACTGTCTCTATGCTATCCTCCCCTTCAAATTAAGGACAAACTCCATGTTACTTCTGTAAAATGACAGTTCTGGAAACTCCCTTAATGCACTGAAGTGTTGGTGGATACCTTGAAGTAATCATTGACATGTCTGAATGTTTTGGAAATAATTTTGGTTTTGCTCCCTAATATCACAAGCAGAAAGAACACAACCAGTAAACTGCAGTGTCAGTGTACTGATTAGAGCTCCCTAAGCAGAGAGAAGAGAGATGGGACAAGCTGAATGCTCACCTGCCTATTGCTAACTGGAGTATTCAGCAGATAATACTATGACTGATTCAACTCTTTTATTCTAATATTTGTTGGTAACCTATAAAACTGATTAATGTTCATTCATCATGAAAACCATTATCCTTTCACTTTTTTGCAGATAACTTTTATAAACTCACAATATACTGATTCATTATGTAATAAGTACAATGTAGCTCATAACTTTTTTAAAAAATGTTTTGAAAGATGTAGTGGATGTCTGATTTTCAGAATGTAATACAAATCTGTTTTAATGCTATATATTTTCTTATCAGTACATAGGTTATCAGTACAGGTTATATTGCAAATGATGGATCCCATGTTAATTCCTGGAGAACATGTATTTCAGATTCTTTTTTGCCTGGATCAGAGTATCTCTCATGAAAATGAGCTTGTGAAACTGAGATCTCTGACAGTTTCATTCTTGGGTTAAAATTAAACGTCTTATAAATTTAACATATTAAAATTAGCTGGAGTAAGACTGGTTCTGATAAGTATCTTTGCAGACTTGGTTACAAAAATGTAGATTAAATCTTTTTCTGCAAACTTTAAAGTTCTTTATGCTAGGATATCTATTAATATTATTTTAATTTCATATTCCTCCCACACAACTTTTTCTATAATAAAATATATAATTCAATTTGATTTTTATTAAAATTAAAGATGGTTTTAAAACTAAGATGGCTGAAGATTACAGAATGACTGAGGGTGATGAATACTAATTATTACTGGAGATAATGGGGCTCTAACTTGGGGCTATATCATACTTCAGTATTTAGTACCTCCTCAGGTGACACCAAGTATTTCTGATGGGCATGCTATACTGATTAAACATTGATTGTGGAAAATCATCCTTGATGGATTCTTGAGAATTTTATTATGCAATTCAATAGTTTTCCCACTTCTTTTGCTACCTGAAAAACCACATATATTAATTTCAGGTGAAAGTAGTTTAAAAATATAATAAGAAAATATGTGAAAGTGTGTTTTAGTCACATGTTTAGTTTTTCATATGATTGGAAAACTATTGTGACTTGAAGAATTCTTTCTTCAACACACCAAAATTGTAACACTTGTACAGTTTCCTCATGCATCCTCATATTTTGAAGCACTACTAGCCAAAAGCAATACTCATACAGGGCTAGCTACTCTCTTGCATATCTATTCCTAGGACCTTGATTTTCTTTCAGAGAATAATATTGCACTCCCTGAACTTCTGTGAATTAACCTACAGATCACTGATAGTCAAACACCGTTGAGAGCCATCAAAACCATCAGCACATTCATATAATACTATCATATATTTGAAAATTTTATTATTTTGCTACCTGGAAAAAATTTCACACTGAGTTTCTTCTTCTATAGTTAGTAGGCAAAACCTTCTTTCATTTGCAATGTCTTAGCCATAATGGCAAAGGTGGGTGCTGATATATACTGGGCTATATTAGCAAGAATGCAGCCTGCAGATTGAGGAATTCCTTACACCAGGTTTATGACTCCAGAAAATCAAAAAACTTGTACTGACAATAAAAAGCTTGCCTGTATTTAGTAAATTTTAGTTCAGTGAAAGGGGTTTAGAGAACCTATGTTTTAAGGATAAAAATGAATGAATGTCATAATGAAGACAATCCCTAAGTTGATATTGACTGGGAAATTTTTGGCTCTTTGGGGGAATACTCATCTAGTGAAGCAAAATTGCAGGACAAGGGACTCAGGACTTTATGTTTTAATGTCTTTCATTTCAGATTACAACAATAGGAAACTTCTCTTTGGCTTTGAAGTACTTAATGCATGTATTGCTAAACAGATGTAGCTCTTTTCATGTCTGAAGCTTCAAAAGGCCCATCAGATACAAGGAACAGGATGACATTTGTCACATTATTGTCAATGTCATCTTTTACTCTTTTATATATCTGTTTAACTGACAGCAGCTATGGTTTACATACGCAATTCGTATACAGCATGGTGAAGTATTAAAATCTGCCTTGTTTTACAACTAGTAGCTGCTAATCTTTCTATGACTTCTGTAATTATTTGGTGTCCTCTTATTATTATTTTACCTTGAGGAACACAACAATTGTCCTTTGGGAATGGGAAGAATAAACTGGTAGAGTGACAGTCAGTGATGGGCATTATCTGCTACATGGAAGCCCTAAAAAAGATGTTATGTTATGGTTTAGTGTACTGGCCTGCCATACATAGCAAAATGATGGGAGAAGATGCTGTCCGAACTATGCCTAAGTTAATGCAAACTAGTGAGTATCTTTCTATGACAATAGCCCTTCAATTGAAAAGCATTGCACTTTTAGGAAAGCAGAGCTGTTTTTTTGTGGGGTTTTTTCAGATTTTTTGAATGTGTGCTGCAAGTTTATTTTCAGTCTGTGAGTCATCCACTTCTGTTTATTTTTATCCTACTTTTATATTGGAATCACTTCATTCTTACTTTCATACTTAAGGAGTTCTGAATTTTGTCCATGTTGGAAAGAGGACTTAGTCGGGTTTTTTTGTTTGTTTGGTGGTAGTTTTGGTTTTTTTTTTTCATAAAAGGTAGATCAGAAAAGCACTGATATTCCTGTTGATCTTGTCTCTATGATCAGAGCAGACTTGAGCAGAATCATTATTTCTGCTCAAGTCAGAAATTCAGATTCTCTGTATAGTCAAGTGCTATTTAAATAGGCTTCCTGGAGCCAACTTATCAGTGAATGAAGTGTTATAGACAGGGTGTGACAAGAGGTTTCAGGAGCTGCCTCTTCCTCCTCCTCTTCTTGACTGTAAGGGGGACCTGTCTGACTGGCTTAGGTTAGGTGGGATCCTCCTTGGGTACCTCCACTGCTTCTGAAATGTCAGATGTTCCTGGGAAGGCTAGATCCACCACCAAACTTAAGGAATGAGAAAATATTAGCCCTGTGCTAATATTATTGTATCTAAGCCAGATGACTGTGAACCTGGAACAGCCTGGGTTTCCCAGTGCACTTTGCCATCAAATGTTTAGCAATGTCTGTGCAGTGACTACTATCACAGGAATACTTAAAAAATATAAGTCTTCTATGGCTTAAAGTAGTATATAGGTCAGTATCTTCTCTCAGCTCTACTTTGTTTCCCCCTCTGCATATTGTGTGTGATATGTTTCTCAGGACCAAGTGGGTTCTTTTGCTTTAAGGAGTTCATGGACTGCAATTTACCCTTGTGGAGCAATAGCAGAGGCTCAGCACCTCCAGTCCTATTTAATTCTTTACAGACAATGTGGCTATTTTGGCTGTCTTATTATTTCAGCCAAGCTTTTCATTCAGACAAACAGCAAAATATGCCATTTGAAGACGCTAAGAGTTTCAGAAGTAGTCTTAACACAGTACTCCCATAAACCAGGGATGCTTCTTCACAGCTTCTCTTTTTCCTCCACCAAAACAATTTTCAAAACACAACCAGCTCTGATTATTGCCCTGTGTTCACAGCAATTTTCACATAATTTTCTCGCGGTCATGGAAATTAGTGTAGCCCTAGGAGGACTTATTCAGCACCATTTATTAGGATGCTTTGCCGTAGAATAAACTGCAGTCCTTCCAGTATTGTAGCATGAGGAATGTGAGCGTTCTTGGAGCTGGGGATGCTGCTAGGAATACTAATAGGAAAATCCTCTTTCTGATGCTCATCTTGTCTGAAATTTTTGAAAGCTATCCCTAATGTTTGTAAGGCACAGATGCTTGCAGTTTTCATTTTATCTATGCTTGATGTTTTTCTTATGTGAGTTGTATTTGTGCAGCAAGGCAACATGCAGACCTTTCCTAGATCTTGTTTCAATTAAAAGGATATACCTTCAGGTGATTGATGTGGCTCATGAAGCCAGCTCCCTGCAGATAAGTACATTTCTTCTTGTGGACTATCCTCAGACATGCTAGTACTTTTTATTTTTTAATTTTTAGTTCAATGACAAAACTATTTTAGTAAGCCAGAAAATATAGGGGTTTGCTACTGCTTTTTTTAAAATTTTATTTAATTTCCTTTCTTTCTTCCACCCCCCTCCTTTTCTCAGATTGGATGCCTTCTTTCTATTTGCTTCTGAATAAACAAGGGAATTGTTTTTAGCTTGCTGATTTGCAGAGGAAGCTATAATTCTTGTGGAAGAGGTGAAGCTTGAGTATTTAATCTTAGGACAAACAAGGGAGAAGACTGAAGGTCAGGAGCCTGGATAAGAAAGCAAAATCATTTGTCTAAATCTCTCTCTTCAGCAAGATATTGAAAAGGAAGTTAAACATTCTTCTCACTTTTATTCTTTATGAGCAAATTTTTGCAATGAAACACTATAAACATTCTTCAGCCTAAAAATTTTATTATTGAGGAAATGATGGTCTTCATCTAAGTAGTATTCACATACTTATTTATTTGGTTAGTTATTTTACTGGAAATATGCATGGTCACTTCTTAATCCATTCTGTAATCCTACCAGTTCCATGTGGGACTCCTCAGGGTTCTCTTACTTTCAAATTGCTTCTCTCAAAGATTACATGTTTATAAAAAAAGGGTAACACTTTCTACAGTACCCACAGACAGACAGACTGATTTGTGATCCTAATGCCCTTGAACATTTTGGGGAACAACCCTTAAGAGACTGTCTTGTTGTGGCTTGAACAGGGCCTGCAAAAGTGCACAGTCACCAGGGCCTTTTATGGTTAATGGAGAAAGAGAGATAGATAAGCAGTTCAGCAGCTGTAAAATTTTAAATTTGGAGTTGGAGCCTAATTTTAGAAGTTTTCAATTGCTCTCTGCATTCATCATTCCCTTCCCACTGAATAAAGAAGGTCTCTGAGGAGACCAGTCTTGCCAGCTAAAACTGACAGTGGGGATACCCTCCTGAGGCTTGTAAATCACATAGATATTTTAAAATGCTTTAGGGAATGCCTTTTCTCTTCAATCTGTAATCTTTCTACCAAATGATCATGATGTATTTATTTTAGGATTGCTGTGAATCAACATGTGTTTTCAAGCCATATTGTTGCTATTTGTATGACATTGAAAGAAAATAATGCTGGCTTCAGTTGTCCTTCAGATTTTCTATTTTTGCATATGATTAAGACTTATAGTAAAAGTTGTCCAAACAATTTAACTTTAATCAATATTTTCATTCCTGAGCTATAAGGTAGGGCAACAAACTTTGATTATTTTTTTTTTGCCATCTCAGTATTATCTGAGGCTGAATAGGGTAGAAGAGACACAATTGATCGGGTCTTGGGTTTTGTTCTTTGGTGGGTTTTTTTTATTTGTTTTGTTTTTTTGTTTTTAGAAAATACTGTTCTATGATTTAAACCTTCAGAAAAAACTTGTACATAGAGAAATGTTTCTTGCTGTTTTTCTTTTAAGCAAAAGAATTCAGATGATGGTTCAGAAACAGGCTTTCAAAATGGCAGAAAAAAATAGAATTGAGAATAAATTATACCAAATATATGCTTCTAAAAGCCAAAATTAGACTAATTTATAGTGCATTTGAAAAATCTTGCTTCTGTGATATTACTTATATGTGGTTTTTAAGAAGTGTGGTGAATGTAGATCTGCCAAGATAGTTTAATGCAGAGTGAATTCTTATGAAGTTATTGTATCTCTCCCCTTTCTTTCTGCTATTATAATTCCTACAGATTTAAAAAATTCTTTCAGAACACACGAACAATTTATAGATTGCAGATGAAATACCAACATTTGGAAAATGCCTATATGTGAGGAAGAAATAAAAGCAGACTTAATGACAAATATCGCCATTGTTTTAGTCAGAGAAGGAGACAGTGGTGAGAGCTTAAGTGAGAATGTAATTTTGGGAATAAATTGAGGTGATCTGTCTGGAATTGTACAAGCATGTGAAAATACCTGTCAGGAAGAAACATATGCTGCTTCCTGATGTTCCCATGGTTTCACACGCTGCCACCAATTGCTACCTATCATCTGTCACCTGTTGCCTATAAATCCAAAACCACAGTACCCTCTTCTTCTGATCCCTTACTACATGTCTCTTCAGAAAATTGCTTTTCTAATTTAAACACCAAATAAGAAAAGTAGATGCCTGAAATATAAGTACTACTCACTAGTGCACAATCAGATGAATTTTTGGCAAAAAGAATTTGATGGCTGAAGTTGGCTTACTAAAACTAGCAGAAAACGGAGACAAAATTTAAAATTTTACAGCTGATGAAGCAGAAAACCCCCACATATAGCCCACTGAAAAGCTCTCATAGACTTTTATGAGACTTGGAATAGATCTACACTAATAATGGTCGAGGCTGATCGTCAATACACCTCAGGAAATGTAATTTTCATCCAGTATTTCAGCATATTCATTTTATACGGGTTTCTTTTAGTGTTAGTGAGTTTATCAACAAAACTGTGGGTGGCATGATGAAAACACTGAAATGCTCATATTAGAAATGGGAGAATAATGGAAAATTAACTGGGAAAGCAACTTAGTTTCCTTTTCCAAAACAGATTCTTCTATCTGGAAGAAGTGGGTTCCTTATGCATTATTTGCCTGTATGTTCCTAGTGGAACTGGCTATCCACACTTGCTTCTGTTAGGCCAGAAAAAGACTCTTTGTTAATACGGTCTCTTTCAAAGCATGAAGAATGTAAATATTCTTCTAATTCAGGTTTTAAAGCTTGATCTTACATTTCAGTGCCAATTCCGTTAGCATTTTTTGGTTCCATAGAAACAGCACCTATATGGCCCAGCTTATTCCCACTATGAATCTGTTATCTTCCATTTTTTAATGGAGTTTGAGTTATTTCAACCTCAGTTAAGAAGAAAATAATAACCAGCTGTCTTCCATATTTTTATAATAATGGTTATTCATGGTTTCTTTCATCATTAAAGTCTCATTTGCAAACATTTCTGAAATATGCATTCCTATATAAATGTATTTTAATTGTAGTTGATCGACATTTATGCAGCATAATCAAACTCTGGTTTATTATGGGTTTTTTTTGCGGTACTGTTAACCAAATACTATTAGATCCAATATTTTGGCAGCATAGCAAGCATTTACTTTTGTTTTGCAGGATTAGGCTCTGCAATTGCTTGCAATTGCTTGCAATATAAACTCTACTGGGCTGAGTAACAGTAGATCTGCTGGACAACTGATTGCTAGCTAAAAAAGGAAGAATAACAGCAATAAGAGGAGCAGCAAAAATGTTGCAGACTGATCACTACTTCTTTTTTAATTTCTATTGTAAAGCGTGTATCAGCTTTGTACATGAAAAATAAAATAAATAAAGTTTCAGGCCAGCTGCAATTCTCCATACTGAACTACTCAATCTGTTACCAGAGTAAAGCTCACATTTATACTTTCCCTTATCCATCTTTGTAATGGCAGATAGCAGCTATGATGGTGCATAGCAAGAGCTTTCTAATAAAAATTCCTTCATTAAATGGAGGAATTTAACCACAGCCTAACTCAGGGAACCTGATTAGTTGATAGCAATGAGAGAAGAGAAAAGAAAAATAAAAAATACCCACTTCCTTGCTTGTGCATGCCTGATGCACACCAGGATCCTAGTCCAATGACCACTTTGGACTAGTGGTCCAAAGTGCTGTTTCCCAACTGATTGTTCAGCTGAGTACCAGGATAAAAAAGGAAAGATCATCGCTCTAGTGGGTCTAGTGAACTATTCACTGCTTATCACTATCAATAACAACTACTAATGTGAAATTCAGTAACTAATTCTGAAGCTGAAAACAAAAGGGATTCAGTGGTCAGCCAAGTTTTTCAAATGAGATACATAATAGAAAAGAAGGAAAGAGTTCTTAGGAGCACAGTTGCACAAAGCTTTCTCAGTCTTCTTTCTTGGTCTGTAGTATCTCATTGTTCCCTGTTGTGTCATTGCAGAACAGACATGCTCAGTGGGTTATTTTTCATGCCAAAAGAAATCCTCTGCAACTCTTGAAGAGCTCACAAGTACTGCCCACTTATTTCCCTGATAGATAAAGAACACATGAAAAATGTACTTTTGACAGTTGATTTTAAGTTCCTGGTTTCCTTCGTATCAACATGAATGAAGCTGCAATACTGGAGTCACTGGAGAAGGTTGAGAACAGAGAGGACTTTCCTTATCTCATGTGACATAAAATTGGGTTTCATATTCATAAAAGAGAAGGACTATAGTTGTAAGTTTAAGATATTCACTACATTCTCCCTCAGTTGACTGGCACAGGTCACGCCACTCTTCTAAAATGGTAGATAAGATTAAGCAGCTGGGAGAATTTATTGACTATGGGGAAAATGTTTTTCTCTCTTTCTAAATCCAATTTTCTGATTTCTGTTATTTTGAGGTGAGCTTAATATTATATGGGCAAGTGTAAAAGCTTAACAGGACATATTTTCAGAGATTACATCTTGGGATTTCTTAGGTAAGGAAGTACAATAATATTAATTTAAGTACTAACAAGCAGAGTCAAGGTCTTGCAATACCACTTTTTTGCACCATGTATAATCTAGAGTGACTATTAGGCTCTCTTTACCATTATACAGTATTGCCCTTTATGGTATTTGGACACCAACTTGGGTCTAGGCAATGACTATGATTAAGTTTCTGTTTACAGTTTAAGAAGAAAAAGGAGAAAATTTGACTTAGTACTTTGTATTATGGATGTAGAATAACAGCATTACTTCAGAAAAAATAATCTGAATAAAGGATGAGTTATATTGACATTCTTATATCTTCTTACTAGGTCTCACATGTGGTTAACTGGAATTTTTCTCAACTGTACACATTATTATTATTGGTGGAATTTATTTAGGTTTTAAGAACACGAACTATGTTTTGTTATGTAGTATTCAAAAGTGTAATTTGCAATGTAAAAAGAACATAGAATTTCTTGGTTTATCTTAATGATACTTCTTAATTTTGATATCCACGATAAAAATTAATTTCTAAATTAATTGTGATTGTAAAATAAACAATCCTAACTTACTCCATAAAAGGCATGAAAATTCATGGTGGTTTTGGTTTTGTTTTTTCTTCTTAAATTACTGGAGTTAAATTAATGGTGAAACTCTCATAACCAAAGTAAAAATTTGTTCTCTAAAAATTTTTGTTCTAACGGTGTCATTTCATATGTTATATGTTATTCCTCTAAATTATGACAGTATTTTTACTGCCTAATTTACAGTTTTATAATATGAATTAGATGTGAAATATGATAAATGATAAATCTTTTTTGCCAGTTTTTAAACTGTGTAGTACAAAGGAACAAAGGAAATATTTTTGTATGTACGTGCCTGTAATGTGTACAGGTATCTGTATATACTGGGTAAGCAGGAAATGGGCAATAATTATGTGGAGAAAACAATAGTTTAAAGAAGGGTAGGATGGTTTTGAGCTTTGACTTGAAATTTTGGTGTCATCCTGGGCAAGCTAGCCTTTGAAAAACTTCTTCATTTTAAGATCTTTCAGTTTCCCAGTAAGAGAGTGAAAATACTGTGAAAAAGAAGCCAATCCATTAAAGTGGAGTGCTCAGATATTACTGTGTGGGATACCTCAGATACATGAGGATTACTGAGTGTGTTCATAGTGACAGCATTTCAGTGTCTGATGCATACAAATCAGTGAAATCTGAACTCACCAACAGTTTGCTCTCACCTTTTGTGCCCCTGTGGGACATCCATTGTGTGGTAGTCCTGGGATACAGAAGAAGGACATTTTACAACCAGCACATTTTCAAAACATCAGCAACAGGGAACTCAGAAAACATATTTCCGATTGGGAATTCTGTCTGAGTATACCTGTGAAGCTGCATTGTTGAAGAAGCTCTGCTATTAATTCCTTAACAGTGTTTCATATTGAACGTGAGACTGGTGAAAATGTGACTGTCTGTAGGTAAATATAATGTCAATAAAGATGCTGTATCTTATTGTCATGTTATGCAGGGGCTTAAAGTTATGCAGTAATGTATGAAACACATTGCTACTGGACTCCTTCCTTAGGGCTGTTTTAGCTGATTAAACAATGTCTAGCAGAGGGCAGTCATCTGTGCTGCTGAGCTGTGAGAATGATTGCTAGCCTGCTTTTGGCTTCTGGTGTCAGGCACGCTTCCAAATGATTTCTGGACATAGTTTGGGACTTGCGGCATTCACAGACCACTCACAATAGGCAGTTTGTGCATAATCACTCTTTTTTGAAAGTTAAGAGTTTACTAGCAATGACAATAACTCTTCCATAACAGTGCTGGAACTTTTCCTGGGAATGTTTAATTCTTTGGTTTACATCCAGATCTTGGCTTTTGATACCAAAAGATAACATTTGACAGTTTTGATCTTATGTAGAAAGCAAACAGAGGATGAACTGGATTTCATTCTGGTTTTTAAACTACTTAAGCAAATTCCAATTCTAAATTCCAATTCTGCTTTGCAGTATGTTCCTGTAAATCTGTCTCCTATTAGTGGCTTTTGATATATCACTACTATTATTTAAGTTCTTCCAGGTGAAAAGTGGGCAATTATAATCATGAATAGTTAAGTTTCAAGATGAAAGTATGTCCAGGATTTGGAAGTCTGGTTCTAATAGACATAGAAGAAAAAGGAAGCTTTTCTAAGCAGCAAGCTTTCTGTAGGGTCTCAAAGCTATTTGTTACATTGCATTTCATTGCTTTTCAACTTTTATTTTAATGACTCTGTGGATACTTTGAAAAAAATTATTGGTGAAAAATAATTAGAAAAAATAAATTCATTTTATCCATAAAAAGATGGATTTATTTGTCAATGTAGATTCTGAAGTTACAATATGTGACTAGAAATGCAGTTAAATGCCATCAGTGATGCTAAAGTATCACGTATTTTGAGTATTTTTGAGTCATTCACATTCATATACAATTATTTTTACCAAGCTCATGCAGTAGTACTTGTCCACCTTATCTGTATATTTTTAATAATACAGAGACTATATATGCAATTTTTGTGTGACTTGACTTATTTGTTTCAGTAGATACCTGGCTAATTTATATTGGTGTGAAATGGTAAGGGGTGTATAGATTTTCCTAGCTTGTTTAGGAAAGAAGAGCTGCTTGCTGTTATCCACACTGACACAGAAATAGATAGCTGCTTACTTCATATGTTCAATGGCAATTATTCAGAGACTTTTTTGCCTTTTTTGTTAACATAACTAACATTAATTTACTTTTTTTAAAGCCACTGATGTTGCACAGAGGTATCAAGACTGAGTAGAAGTGGGATTAAATAAGGGTTAACATTTGACTGAAGTTTAGGTACATACAGTAATATTTTTCTGAATCTCATTACGGTTTTTGTAAAATTGTGATTTCAATGAAACTGCTGGAGGTACAGAAAGGGTATTGTTCAATTCATTCTACTTTTCAGATTTATAATAAAATTTATGTGAATTAACAATGTGCACATAAAACTAGTTTTCATATGATTTTACAATTACATCCTGCAAATTATAATGTGAAATATAAGCTGCTAGTACTCAGCTCCTTTGAGTAATTCGTCCCATTCTTATGGTTTAGTACTGATCCTATAATACTAGGGGAAAAATACCTTTTTACAATATTTATGTTGTTCAAAATTCTGTCAATTCTAGAATGTATCTAGAAGATATTCCTTTAAGTCTTGAGCTGTAAAATCATACTGTCTGTTGTCATATTTGTATGAACTTTTTAACCTTTTTTTTTTCCCAAGTAACACTTAAGAACATCAGGATAAAGAGGACTTAAATTAAAGGATATTTGTTAACAGATTTGTCTTCTTCTTTTTTTTTTTTGTTTTTTGTTTTTTTTATTTGTTATATTTCTATTTTAAATGAATTTTGGTCTTTCCCTTGTTTAGCTCAGTGGGTAGAAATAGCAAAACCCCTGGGAAAAAAAACTACTGACTGTGAGTTTGTTTTGCAGACTTTAGTGAGGCAAAATTTGATTTTGATATATGAGCACCTAATCTGATATTTTAGTAACAGCAGAAATATTCTCATTCATATTCGCACATCATCACTGTTCCTGATGATTTCAATGGGTCTCAAAATACTATCTCTCAGTATGGATTAGGGTTATCATCATCAGGCAGTCATTATTGTTCAGCTTCCAGCAAATTCCCACTATTCTTGACACTGTTTAATATTTTCTAAAGATTCAGATGTAATTCTTAGGTGTTTTAAAAGGTCTGAACTAATGTTGATTTTTCTTCTGAAGTGGCTCTTTTTATTTCACAGGTATAGGTGGATCGTAGCAGTAAGACATAGATACATTGATTTGATTTTGATAGCATTTTTCTTAGCTGCACTGATAATTTTATCTCCATAACTTAAGCCCCATTTGCCATTTTCTATTTTGCTGCATCTCTCCCACATACACCAGTGTCAGCTGAACTCAGCAAAACTCATAAAAAAACCCATACAGTACAATGCTGAATTCATATTCATTTTGGTTATTAATTTTTGTTCCTCCACTATGTTTCATTACTATTGAGTTCAGACATGGTTATTTAAGGCATGATGTTTATGAAGAAGCAAATCTAAAGAAGTTATGTGTTTTATTCCAAAATGTTGCCATCAAATTATGTAACCAGTTTGATGTTTTTTAGCTGCATCCTCTACATGCCAAGATCTGCTCAGCCTTGTCTTGTCTAGAAAGAGTCCAAGATTTAACTCCAAATGTTATGTCTATTTTATTTCTCTACAGCTTTGATTCTGCTTGGAACAAAATGGTGTGAACATTGACAACTGAATGTCAGGACAACATACTTCTATACTGCCTTAAGGTGATACTAATAAATTGCTTAGCATATAGAATATGCTGTATTCTTATGCATTTATAATGGTGATTTGGGGCTGACTGCTCAAAGGTGTAGTGCCCCTTAGCTGAAAGTATATGGCTACAATGGGCCACTTGCACTTAACAAAAGTGTTTCAATGGTCCAATGCATTTGCCGAGCAGTTTATTGAATTATGGCCATTTATTGCTGGGAGATCATTGGATCCCCTGAATGCAATGTGGTTGCATTGTGGTACAGCTGAGTTCTATTCCTTTTGCTAGATTTGCATCTAAGTGGGTGTGGAGGTTCATAAGGTAGGTCTACAGTGTCTTAGTGTAGCATAGTACTTCATAGAGACAATAGCTTGTATCTCCAATGTGTTATAACTATGATGCTGTAGTACTCTGCTGAGTTTCTAAGCGAAGTTCACTTGACCTAGTTATTTTTGGTGTGAGGATGGATTTTGATCTGTGTTTTGAAGGTCAAATTCTAAGAAAGCATTTCCAATGTAACCTGGTCATTTCTTAATTACCCTTTTATATAGTATATGCCAGACAACATAAGTGCATTAAGTGCAGTATAAGTGCACACAAGTGTTTCAGAATGGTAGTGATATTTTTTTTCTGAATCTAGACTAATAAATTATGTATATATGTATCATTTTAGCCGTCATCTTTAGAAGTGCTTTCTTGACCTTGTTTTTATCATGCAGGGGCCCAGGTACTGATTTGGTAGGATGATATTTTCTAAATAATGGGAGAATTATTTTGAGAATTAATTTATTATTTGCATTTCTGTTCTCTGCCTTCCATTTTACCAGGTTTTTAGGACTAGTAAATTCCAGTGTCACAATACAAAGCTGACCTTACTTGGCTCAAATTGACCGTACCTCATCCTGTATTATTACTATGACAGCTCTAACCAGAAACTTGGCCATAACTAATTTTTTTCTGCACCCTTTCCTCCGCTATCAGCTTGGCAGTTCACGGTTCTGTTAGACTGTCTAGTTTGGGTCATGGTCTTACACATTCAATGCAATCCAATACAAGTGAACAGTAAATGCTAATGGTGAAATACCAAGCCAACATCTGAAGACTTCTGCACTACCGAAAACTGAGTAAAAATAACATTTTAATTCTGGAGTTACACTTAGTCTTTTGATTTGGAATAAATTCCCTATTTTTAAAAGAAGACATGAACTTTGGTTTCAGTTGTTTATCTTAGGAGGTCATACCTAAACTATTTCACTTTTGTGGGAAAACAGGTGACAAAGAAAGTATGGAAAGTATGGCTGAACTGCTAGGTCTTCTTAATGTGCTACTTTGCATGCTTACTAATTCCTCACCTCTATCAATAAGTGACTTCAGTAAAGCATTTAAACCTGTTTCACAAACAGCACTAAAAAGCAGCTTCTGGCAGGAGGGCCTGCAGCTTAAGCGGGCTGCTAGTGCCTGGGGAAACAAATCCTTTCTGAGGATCAGCCTAGTGGAGAATGAATAAAGGAAATGCACCATTCTGTCTGCTTACCTGGCAGATCATACAAGCTTTATGGCCAGCTCTTCAGCCTTCCTTATCTCCTTTAAAAATAGGACAAGGATTCCAAATAGGCTCAAGCTCTCAAACAAGCTCTTACTTATCCCTGGGGAACTAGACCAGGTCTTGCTGCCAGGTCACCACTGAAGTAACTCTCCCTTCTCAGCAGGGCTTGCTGCCAGGTCATCACTTAAGCACTCAGAGATCACCAAGTCTTAGCTACAATCATTTTCTTAACTTGGTCTTATTCCATTTTTACTTCTAAATTGGCACTTCTCAATCCTTGTTGAACAGACCTGGTTACCCTACTGCAGTTTCTCTGAGAGCACATCTTGTCTGCTTGCTGATATTATTCACTTAAGTAACATATTTTCAGATAGAGCTTGTGTAACATAAACTACACAAAACAAAGTCATATTGTACAGCCTGTGCTTTGCCACTGAATGCCTGAAAAGAGAAAGCAGTTGCTAGCTTCTTCATTTTGTGCTTACTATGTAGGCTCTAGACTTGGAAGGCTGTTATTATTATGTTGTGGACTTTTTGTTTCAAAAAGCTGGGTGCACTCCCTACCTTGCTGTGCTGGTAGGGGGAGCTCACCAGTTCAAGTCTGACAGGAACATTTGAAACTGCAAACTCTGTATCCGTGACAGTTTTGTTTCAGACTTATAAAACATGATGAGTGATAGACTTAGTCTTTATTTAAATACCATGTAAATTCTTCATGTGGATGAGAAACGAAATCACTTGAATAAAAAGGAATCAGCAGAAATATATGATGTACAATGCTCCCTTGTTATATAATATGTTACCCAACAGAAAACAAGAAAATATTTTTGAAAACACCCTGAACATAGTATTTGAAAGTTATAGCGCAAAATGTTTCAGAAAATATTGGGTGAAAATTCCTCCAAATTTATACCTATGTTACCTTTACTGAATCTGAACTATGACAAATACAAGTTTGAGGAAAAATTGCTAACATTCATGTTTATGTGCACAGAGGATAGACAAAAATGATTTGTGCATTTGTCGCCATGGTGGTGTGAGTGGTTGTGGATTTTGGGAATGTCAGTCTGAAATGAACGGCAGCATTTCTGGTATGCATTTCAATAAACATAAAAATCACAAGAAAATAGGACAGAAAAGTTAGTCCAAGTCAATTGAACTTGCTTACTTTGAGCCAAATATGCAAGAATTGAGCCCTGTTTTTGTTTGGGAGTGCTATAGAGAAGATTCAGAACTGAAACAACATAGAGTTAACATTGCAAAGTCTATACAAAATTTTCTGGAGAGATGCAATGTGTAAATAAAGGGAACCAGTGTAAGAATCAAGATGTAAGCTTTTAAAATTCAGTGAAAGCATTATTTAGGGATTAATGTTCAGGAAAGCTCTCCATATAAATTTGCCCTAGACATTGTGGATAGCTGGGACTTCATGCAAAAATTTCATGTAGACTTTCTTATACTGTTTTCATTTTGGAAACCATTCTTCTGGTCCTTAAGCATGTGTGCTGCCTAAGGACATTTGGTGCTCAGGTATTAGACCTCATTCATTCTCAGAACCTACCTAAAAGCTTGTGGACCTCAAATCATGGATAATTGCTTAATGTGCTAGAGTTCTTCTAAGAAGTGGTTTTCCTGGTTTCCAGGTCTTCTCAATGTGGATGATGGTTACCTACT
The DNA here is from genome assembly GCA_028566535.1 of Scolopax minor. Lineage (NCBI taxonomy): Eukaryota > Metazoa > Chordata > Aves > Charadriiformes > Scolopacidae > Scolopax > Scolopax minor. The sequence goes on along the minus strand of JAOXNG010000001.1, from coordinate 35,869,712 downwards.
TCCGATAACTCAGAAAGTGTTCTAATTGCCAGAACACATACCATCCTTTCTGGTAAGGTGGATGTGGTAACATACAAATTCATGCCTCCAGGAGAAAATAATGAGAGATATGACTCTGCAGCTCTGCAGGCAGATAAGTGAGCCTGTGGGAAGCTATATACTACTCATTTTTCCCTCCTACAAAACCCTTATGTATTTAATATTAAGAAATTTTGCCCGTTAAAAAACTCATTTCCACCCTCCTTTAAATTGTAGACAATGTTCCTCCCATTAGCTGTGATGCTCTACATCTTTGGACATGACATGTTTGTACTTTATTTTAAAAGTGTGATTTATTTTTTTTTAACTCCTGCTCTTGAACTGAAAACCTTATTTTCCCCAGAACTTGCATTGAAGCACACCAAGTTGTCTGAAAAAAACACTTCAAACCTGCAGAAGGATTGTATTAATTTTAAAATGCAGGAATTTAATTCATTTTACATAAGAGAACAAGCAAATCATTACACTGCTCCAACTTTTCTTCATCTTGATAAGTGATATTCTGTGTTGTTCCTGCCTCTTCTATGTATTTGGTTCTATGTATTTTGTTAAGATAAAGCAGAGCTACTAAGTTGTAATGATTTCTAAGAGAGTTATTGAATTAGTAACTGTTTGTAGTGTTAAAGAATAGAGATTAAGCAGTTAGTTAAATACTAAATATTGGGAAAGTTACTCTGTTGGTAAATCCAGTCTCAATAAAATTTGTAACCAAAAGAATTGACAATCCATAGTTCTGAGCTATTTGTTCAGATGGTCTAGAAAGTCTCATTGCAGCAACAGTCTTTGGTCACATTGCAAAGAAATTATGCAATTTGTGAATGCTGAAAGGCTAATAAATAAATACATAAATATATACATACAAAGAATATCTGATGCATGAATCTTTTGGGAGAGTATACACTGTCCATGTGTAGAATCAGAGACTGCCTACTGTCTGGAGCTTGGTATGACATTAAACACATGATCAGAAGCAGAAATATGAGCTTCTTGCCTGAGACCATATCTGGGACCATATACTTGGACTTGTCTTGTAACCTGCACAGTAAATTTTGTGTAAAGGAATCAATTTCTTGATCATGGCATTCAACACAAGTTGAAGAGGTGTGGATCACTCTGTCAGCCTGAGGGATTATGAAATTATACTTTTGTATTTACTCAAGATATCTTGGAAAAAAGGAGACAGCAAAAGACCCAGTTCCTGGAAAGAAAAGCCTTTTGTGACCTTAAAACCATTCCAGAGAGACAACTACATCTTCAAGAAACTGAGCCAATTAGAGTAAAGTAAGTTTGCTCTGGCAAACAGTGGATGGTATTTTATGTAAGCTTCTCACTGCAGGAGATTCCAGGATACAGGATCACATTCTGTTTATCCTTTCAGACCATATATTTCTAAGAAAAAAAATGCAGGAGAAAACTAGTAAAGTTTCTTGGAATATTAGAAAAAAAATTGTATGCAAAAGGACTTCATGAAACAACTTTTACTTTTGACAAACTACATCAGATGTATGGTGAAATGTATTACAGGAATTTTTTGAGTTGCATTGGGTGCTTTTCACTAATTTTTCAGAGGTTAAATATTCAGCACTGTGGAAAGGCATTTTATGATTAGGTAACTGAAAAGTTTAGGAACAAACTTTTCTTATGCTGGGGTGAAAGTGTAGTTCAATTTGAATATCTGGCAAAACTGACATTAGTTTGAGCAAGAACAGAATACAGACCTTAAAGGTATTGCAGTGAATGAGGATCGCTCTTGTTCACACATTTAGTGAAGATATGCATATATCAGTGCTCTGAGCTAGTGGCATAGGGACACTTTGTCAATATCGTTACAGTAAATGTTGAAGCGAAATGACAGATTTTCCTCTTGGGGCTTCCATGAGAAGCTGATGTGTAATCATTATTGAGACTTAATTTCTTTCCTGCTCTTAGCTGGAAGGAACATGGAGTTCAAAGCCAGAAAAGAATCTGCAGTCCATTTAAGAGCAAGAGATTTTTGTGTAACTTTCAGAATGTGACTTGAGTCTGTTTGCAACCTGGAAGATAATGCCAACTGTCTTTATTACTGTACAATGCATTAATCAGTGACTTATGTGTTCCTTACACATTGTTAGATAAATATGATTAAATGTAGGGGTTAGCATCAGGGTAGATAATCCCAGGACTGAATCCTATAGAGAATGGGCTAATTAGATTCTTAAAAATGAACAGAGTGACTCAGCAGAAGATTTGTTTGAGAAGAAAACTAGCAGAATAGTAAGTAAAAGAGGATTGATTTGGGTAGGAAAAGAGGGAAAAAAAGGTGATGGTTGGACAGAGAGGAATCTCTGCCAAAGAAAAGTTTGGAGCAGATGATCTGTTAACTGTGGAGGACTGTGCCAAAAAGGGAGATGCCTCAGTGGGGAGTGGCTGCTATGGCATGGCATGGCACACCAGTTTCAGTGGGGGAGTTATAATATTTTCATTTGTAAAAACTCAGGCTATAAAGTGGATTTCCTTTAGGTGGAGGAATCCTGGAGGATGTAAGAAAATGAAGATGATGTAGTAAGATGACATGATAGAAATGTGGGAAGTAGGGTCTATAATAAAGACCTAACATAAATAAGGCAATAGTTAAATGCAATGTGGCAGTATTTGTCTTCCAGAAAAAGTTTGACTACACAGAATGGTTACATACCATGCCTTCCCCACAAAATACAAATGATAAACCTCTCAATTTCGATGAGGAGACAGTTGATCAAAATTTTCCTCCTGAAAAAACTATTTTCAAGATGTAGAGCTCTCCTAAGTCCAACACTGCCCCACAATTTCTCCCAGATCTCAGAACTATAATAACATTGTGAAGACTCTTTGCTCTTCTGATAGAACAGCAGCATTGTTCAGTTTCTATCATATGAGATAGTAGTTAGCATGGATGGTTAAAATAACCTGCTTAGTAAGGAACTGCAGGAGGAGAGGAATAAGCTAGATACTATGTTGGAGACAATCCCTTTCTGGAATCTATAGTGTCTTTCAACTCAGGTCAGCTTGTCTGGGGTACAAAGAAATTGAATACTATTTAAAAGCTACATTAGAGATTTTTTCTTTACAACCATATTCTGAAGGCAAGGTAAAGTTTCATATCTCTGCAAATACCTAAAACTCAGCAAATTCCCTTGAACATATTGTACACCTGAGACTCAACCCAAACACCACCTGTTGTTCCTGGAGCTTTGATCAAATCAGTAAGGAAAAGACTTTCATAGTTCTTTTCAGTTGGGCAAGAGGACTTAGAGGAGAAAGCATCCTGGCATAAAGAAAAAGCATGTGCTTTTCACTTTTTGTTTTTCCTGAAATGTTTCCTGTTAATGTTTTTAAAGGCAATTCCAGCTTGCAATAATGCTTTACTGTATAGAAACATTGAGTGTTATCCAAGTTTAACTGCCCCTAGTCTTGCTTTGTAGTATTTGTTTGATGGAATTAAGTAAATCACAATCTGTGCAGGAACAAGCAACTGACAATTTAACATGAAGGCATAGACAAATGTGTGATAAAAATATTAACATTTCCTTTATAAAAGAATCTGCAGTAATGGAAGTGCTTCTCTTTTCAAAGACCAAGAGAGGTTAAAAAGATATTTGTACAATGAGTTAGAGCCTTTGAAAAAACACCTGTAAGTTATTTCCATAACAAAATTTCCTCAGTGTACTTCACATATATATTTTTAATATTTCAAGAAAATCTTTTAAATCTCTCTTTTAATCTCCCATCTGGTATTTATCCCAGAACTTGCTCTTCTGTACATGAAAAGGTATCTTGCTTGATACCCACTCTCAAAAAATACCCATGAAGAATCAGTACTTTTTCACTTGGAGTACTTTTTGTAATTCAGTACGGAAAAAACAACTTTTTTTTTTTTTTTTTTTTACTTTTTTACCCTTCTGATGTATCACACTGCTTTAAAAGGATATTGTCAGAAGTAAATGTGTCATGTGATGAATAAGAATATACAAATAGAATATACAACAGAATATAATACAAAAAGAGCTACCATAGATGCTTTTCATGCAGAAATATAATCTAAATTTGATTTAAAATAGGCAATCCTTTCCTCCTGTTGACAGATAGCCCTCGAGATTCAGGTATTTCTCAGCACATTCAATTAAATAGGGGTAATATTGCTCATCATTAGCCTTCCTCTGTGCTGATTTTCCATTGTGAGCTCATAAACGCTATCATTAGAAAAACCTTTCAAAAGAGGTTACATTTTTGAAAGCGCTTAATGTGCATTTCCGAGTGGATTATTACTGCTGTTGTATTATTATCCAGCATAAAGAATCATACATCAGGTGTACTTAACATCAAGCTGTTTAACTAAGATTACTCTTGTTGGAGATACACTGTGCATAATATTCTGTACTATGTAATACAAACCAAGAAGCAAAAGCCACAGGAGCTGAACCCATGTATAACTTTTCGTATCTTTCCTGATTTTTCAATTTCAGTACAAAGATCTGCTTCAAGTGAACTTAATCGCAGAATTATGTTTTTTTTTTAAATCACCTGAAATAATGCATTTTTTTGTCATGCATGGGAAGAAAACTCATTTTCTTCTCTTTTTTTCCAGACTTTATTATTTCCAGTTAGTAGACTGAAATGATTGCTTCTATCTCCTGGGTCTAATAAAGCAATTTGCCTCTTTAATGGGCCTTGTTAGGGTTTAAGACCAATGTCTTTCTGGTACTACTTTTTGCATTATTGGTGCACTACCTGCTGAGTCATCAGCACAGAAACCAGAGGTTAATTTCACTTCTACTAAATGAAGCAGATAATCAGCCATCAGAGGATGGCTCCTGTGCTGTAAATAAGTCTTGACAAGCTGAGGGACAGTGCTGTGTATCAGTCAGCCCACTTCACACCATCTGTCTGCAAATTGAGACAAAGTAAGGATATTAATTTGTTACATTTCAAAAGCTGTATTGACAAACCCACATGGACAATTTTAAATGGTGATGAATAACTGAAACATTTTACAATATTCCATTAAGTCATGGGTTATAGTCTTGCAAACTTCTTTTCCAGCAATGAACTTGTGGAAAGTGTTTTGACCAGATGTAGAGCTAATGACTATCAAAGCAGATCCATTCCAAAATATTATGCCACAGAACATTTTTTACTTGTGTTGGAAGTGATATGGCAGAAGAACTTGGTGGCACAGGAATCTGCTGGATTTCCCAGAGATGTTATATGCAGAATCAACTTTCAGCTAATGGGGAAGCTATTCTATGGTTTCAGGAGCCAGAAACATGAAGAATCATAAAAAAAATGAGCTCACCGAAGTAATGTATGGTGAAAAATTATCCCTGGAAATTGCTGAGGTGAGAGCCTACCTTAGCTATTTCACTAAATCCACGGCAGAGGATTTAGTGAAACATAAAGGCAGAGCAGTAGTTCAAGTGATCTTACACCAAATAACACCAACTTGCTCTGGAAGCGGGATTGCATTTTAATTATTCATAACACGATATGTCTATTCACGTGCAACTCTATTCTCAGATAGAGTTCAAAGGTCAAGTATGTATTAATGACTGAAGTAGAAAAATGTTACAGAGTTATTCTAATAATCTCCAAAGCAAGCAGTATGAAAACAGCAATCCAGAACTGGAGATGAATTAAAAAGAAATGAAGGCACAAAGCAATTTTCCTTTTTCTTTGGAACAGTGCCACACAGTAACTACAAGGCTATGATTAATGAGTAATAATGCTTCCTTATCCAGATTAGGCTAAACAGCTTTTTAAAGACAGTGTTTTTAATTTTCCTTCATTACAAGACAGAGGTAAAATTTGGGATCTAAACAGAATTTAACAAGATACTTTTTTGTACAATGTGGGGTTTTTCTGAGGTTTCAGATAACAGTTCCAAAATGGTATAGTATAATGGGAGCTTGGACATTTAGTTTACCTGTTAACACATAATGTTAGATGTCAATCTACAGTTGAATCCTACCCTTAACAACTCTCTTAAAATGGAGCAATGACCTTCAATGATGCGCGTTGTTCATTTACCCTATGGGTATCAAAGGTAACAGTCTTAAATAAAGGAGCTAATTTTTCATCTGCTAAACTTAGATGAGATAGAAACCACCTAGAGTTCAGAGAAATACTTCTTAAGCATTTTTAATTAATTGTGATCAGATTCTCATTAAAACCAGAGGAAAGCCTGTCACTGAACTGAGTCTTCATTTAAAATAAATAGAGTGAATGAAGTTTTGAACAAGGTTATTACTGAAGTTTGTTTCTATGAGAAACTTTAATATTATTACTTACAATTGTCTATTATATTTCATTACTAAAATCCTCCAGCAACCACTTGCAGTGGTAATGTGTAAGAGGTGAACACTGTTAAAACCTGTACAATTCTTAAGCATTATGAGACAAAATATTAATTAAATCATTATTAGTTAAATGACTCAGTTTGGGAAAAGTAATCCACAGCATCATTACACATTAAATAATTAGATTAGAAATTATTAAAATGATTTTAAAATGCACTCATTAAAATTTTAAAAATACATACAACTTTAAAGAATACATAATGTATAAAAGTATACGCATCAAGCTAAAATTGATTTTTAAATTAGTGGAAAAAGGTGGCTTCACATGTTTGAAGCTACAGCCAGGTTTCTGTGCTTTACACTGAAGGCTTTGATCCTAATGACTTCTTGGATCTGTTCTCATTTGGTGAAGTGATGAGTCATACACCAGTGGGTTTTGATTTTGATCCAGGCCCAGGTGAACTAAACCTCTGTAATCATCTATTTAATGTCACCCTTCCCAACAGTACTGCATTCTTCCTCTTTTTTCCTAATATTTTCTATTCCATTAAATTATCAAAGCTAAGACCCATTATAGTTGTCTCTATAGTCTAGATTTTACTGTGTTTGAGGTTCAACACAATTAAATGGCTGGACAGAGAAGCTGTGAAACTTCCTTTCAATCACTAGGAGGCGGAAATCAGAAGACAGTTGAATAAAACATATTTGGAAGAGGTGGTTAAGTTGGTTTTAGTAATGTTTACCTAAACTGTGCTTATGCATAGTTATTGTGTCTATAATATTGCTTTGGGTTAAATGTTGAAATTAAATTGTATATATCCCTTTCAGAAATTCAGGATACAGCTTTTGAGTGAAAAACAAATGTTCAGAATACATTAACTTAACAAATTTTAGGGTGAGAATCCACGAGAACTGGTTTTGTAAAGCTGTGTTCTTAGCACAATAAGCATATAAAGAAGAGAAAGAGGGAAAAAAATTGAAAGAGGGAATCAAATTGTCCTTCAATGTAGCTGAGTTGAATTTCTTTTGAAGGTTCTGGTGATTTTGTGTAGTTATAGTAGCACAGCTGACCACAGCAAGAGAAAGATTTTCTAGCTACAAAGTTTGCCTGAAGAGTATGATTAAAAGAAAGTGCTTGCTTTTCTTACCTTTCTCTTGGATAATTCTTCACAGCAAAGACTCCAGAAAAGGTCTGATGTAATTTACCAATGGGAAGCAGAATACTCTCTTACATGTTACTTCATGCATTCTTCCCCTCTCCGAAGTGCCAACAGCTTTGGTTCTGATTCCTGTTAAAAGAATGGGAAGAAGCACAAAGTTTAGAGAGAACAGTATGGAAGGCCTTTTGCTAGTAATGACTAGTGATTTATCGTGCTACATGTATTTCCTATTTGAAATACAGAAAATGAGCTAGGTTCCTCATAAATTACTGCAAACTAGTTTATCTTGAAGAAGAGGAAATGAAATTTATTCTTCAATATCTAGAGAATTTCTTCTAGTAAGTTTCTCCTTAATTTTATAACACTGGAATTAGAGGAAGTACATTACCTTACTTAATCTCTCCAAAAAGATTAGTTCCATTATTTATTAAACTGTATTTTCGCCTAGAGTTTTCTAAATTGAGACTAAGAAGTAGCATTCAAGTTCTAGGTAATTCTTTCTTAAAGCTAATAACTGCTCCATTTTTGTCGTGACATATATTTGAGTAATACTTCAGTGTTCCACAGCTGTGCCTTTTTCTTGTAAAAATTCCTTGGGTCCTGCAAGCCAAAGCAGTTTGTTTAAGTTTTGAAGGTGTGCGACAGTCTATAAATTGGAGCTTCCTTCGAGTCCCTCAGTATTGCCTTGAGAGAAAGAGATTTTTATAATGAATTTTATTATTCTTCATCCTCACACTCTTAGCTGTATTTAATTTTACTTTTAAATGTGCTCATGCTACACAGAAATGAGCTCTCTCCATGGAGAGTACAAGAAACAGCCTGAATCAGCATGTAAACACATAGGGCAATTCCAAAGTTTTCTTGTATTTTTCCTCTCTCTTTTTGGTTCATGCTTAGTTGGATTATCAAGATGAAACAGAAGATGTTTAAAATAAATAAAAACTTAATCTGCATGCAAGCACTGAACTCATTACCATGGGCAAATAAGCAGCCTCATTTGCTTTGAGAAGTCTCTATTATTATGACTTTGAGGAGTAGCTCCTTGATGGCCCTTGGAGCATTATGCATGCCACTTTTCATTCAGCATAAGGTTTTGAGAAATACTAGAAGGAGCTGCTTACATGTTATTTGGAAAAGCATGGTCAAAACATGAGCTGTTATTTATTTTCTGGATAACACATCTGTCTGGGTGTGCAGGATTGCTTTGCTCTTACTCCAAGCAGAGATTATCTGGTATCAATATCCTGTTGTGACTGTGATCAAGCCACTAAGCTGACATAACGAGTGGAATTCCAGAAGAGGCAGCAGGGCCACAGGAGAGCACAGGATGGTGTTTGGGAGGCTCATTGCACCTCTTTTGGTTCACATAGCAACAAACATCTACAACATCTGATGGCAGACCAACAGGGAGTTCTGGGAAGCTCAGCTGTCAGACCTGGAAGTCATTCAAGCACCATAGAACAAGTATTTTCAATTGGTCATTTTAATTCGATGCTGGCTTAATTGATTTCTCCCTTTAATGTGCTTGCTTTCTGATATGTATACTACCTGTCTTTAATCAACAGCTATTCATTCATCAAAGGACTTTCAACAATCATCTTCTAGCACTAATTACATTTCTACTGACTGTATTTCCTTGATTTATCCTGCTTTTATTAATGAGCCAGCGATGTTACCATCAAGTTTCTTTGAGCTGCATTTGAAATTAATTTTCTTTGCATGCTTTCCCTCTTTCTTTAAAATAAAATTAAAATCCTTTATCCATGTATATTAAGCAAATAGCAAAAAAGTATCAATGACTGAAGCATCTTTGGTGCTGCTACGAACCATTGGCAAACTGGAGACTTACTCTCAGTACCTCAGTAGCTATGGGGACACACAGATTAGATACAGAAATTATTGGGGGCTGAATCCTGTAGTGTTCTGAGCATCTGCTATCTAAGAAACGGAGTCAGCTCTTGATCAGCAGTTTGCAGATCTCCATGCAGAGAAATGAAAAGGGAAGCTGTGCCTTAGAGAACTTCTTCATTTGGCACAATACAAATGTATATAGTTTTCTTTTACTTTGCAAAGTAATTTTAAAATGCATTAACAGCTATGGAAAGTGCCATGATTAGCAAACTAACACTCATCTTTACAAAAGACTTGTTATTTATCGGAAGGGAAAAAGGATTATTTTTTTGAAAAAAAATATAAATATCTTCCTTAGTTCCATTCCCATCACACCAAGGTGGAAATTTGCCCTCGTTGTAATTGCTTGGGAAAAGCTTATCCTTCTGGATTGGTTTAAGGCCTTGTTCTTGTCTGTCTTTATATTTCAGATGTTAGGGAGTTCAGTTCTCCCGCCTTACCTGCTATGTATTACCTGCTACTAACAAAAGCTGTTGGCAATATATAAAACTAAAACAGTGTTAAAAGCAGTTTGAAAACAAATATAAACAAGGACAAATCACATTTTGCACTGCTTCTCTGCTTCACAATGTGTACTTCTAGCTCAGGATCAAACCCTGCACTCTTGATCACATGGACATACATCAGTGATGTTCAGAAACAGTGAAAACAAAAAATATTCTGCTTGTCACAGCAATGTGAGGCTTCAGGTGGAATGCCAAATGGTTTGTTTATCCATTTAGGATTTATTATGTCTTGAGCTTTTAAATATCTTTGTATTGTTGTCTTTGAAGAAAATTACTCTTTTTCCCCATGTTAGCACTTGTTATTTACATGTATATTTAAAAAGCAAAAGTATTTCCTCTCATGGAAAATACAGAATAAATTTCCCTAAAATTTTTAATGCTCCTATTTGTCAGTGGGCTTTTAAAATGCGCTGATGTGTTTGGAAACATATGTACTCATTCATCATCTGTTTTAGGACTAGGAGTACCATTCATTCTTAGTCAGAGAGAAAACATTCATTTTCCTTCATAAATGTAATTTAGGCTAGCATCATAATGGAATAAGTTTAGATTTATATGTAATAATGGCCTTGCTTAACAAAACTACTTATTATGTTTTGTATTTATTGTTTCATGCTATATGCAACATGAGGAGAGAGGAGGGACAGGATTTAATTTGAGATTAAGACAGCTAACTCTGGATGTCTGGGTTGTGTAAACTCCCTTCCTAGTCAACAGTCAATACAGTCAGTGGAGCCTAGAGATTTATTCATCTGGATACCCAGTAGACATTACTTTTACATTGAGTTTAATGACATTATTTATGCTCTGCTGCCTGTATTGACTAGCTCTCTCGCAACTACTCTGGCAGCTGAAAACACTTAGCTCACCTATAGACATGCAAATTTAAGTATCTTATTATAGTGACCTTTCCATCATCAGTTTCTGTGCAGGTTGTTTTCTACAGTGCTTTCTTATATTAATGTCCACCTGCACACTACTCTTAAAGATGATGATTGTTATCCTCCATTCAGGAACAGGAAAGGACTTTATAGAAGGATTGAGTGATTGGCTTAAATTCACTTATCTGAAACAGACTACTAAGAGATTTTGCATGAGATTTGATGTTCAGCGTATCAAGTAACCATATTTTCTACCTATTCACAGGATTCATGGTCTGAGTTACAGGCAATCATACATCTGATTTAAGGCAATCATACATTGGCAATTTCTGAAAGCAGTGAGGACAAATAAGGAAGCTCTAAAATTACTCAGAATGCATCAGCCTTTGCTGTTCATTGGATGGACTCTGACTTTGCAACACTTGGTTTGTAACTGTATGTCTTGCACCACTGTGTCTTCACGTGTCTGGTTTATGGCATATTTATGTAAAATACTCCCTGTAGTGCCATTTTGGGGATTATTTTGGCCATTAAGCCTGTTGCTCATGAGATTTACATAAGACTTTCCAGTCAAAATTCAGAAAGCATTTAAACATATTTAATTCATCCCTGTTTAGGACATCTTTTGATTTTAATATTGAATCAATATTTAAATGCTGCACAAAGGATGATGAGATGTACATAAAGTTTTATTTGTTTCCAAAATTCCTTGGGGTGATGGTGGTGGGGAGGAATCCAGAAGAATGAGAGAATGAGAAGGGAAAAATAAAATAAAGAGGGAAAAGAGAGAGAGTGAAAGAAGGGAAGAATCTCCCCCTGATAGCCAGCTGGGAAATGAAGTGGTGGGGTCCACAGAAGAATATCCACCTCTCTTGCACCTCCTCTCTAGTGCAGCAGGTGGTGATAACCATGATCATTTTTTTC
>JAOXNG010000001.1:35826885-35840772 GCA_028566535.1 Scolopax minor | reverse complement strand
ATGAGGTCAATCACACTCAAGAATGGGAAACCCAGAGCAAAGGCATATTCAGAGGAGGGACACCAGAAGAGAAGCAAAGAACCTTCTTTTTGAGAGGGTACTAAACCCAACCTGACTTTTTTAAGCTAGCAAAGGAATACCTATGAACATAGCAGTAAGGCATATGCCAGGAAGGGAGAAGAGATAGTTAAATTCATTATCAAAATAAAAGATTAAAATGCATTTAACCAGTCACAAAAAACTACAGGAAGTTAGAATACAAAAGAAGGTCCTCAAAACATTAAATTATTGAGGTTTTGAACAGCTTCTCGAGAGAACTAGTGGGAAAAAAAAAGTTATAGCTTGTAAAATACAGTTCATTCTATCTCTTTATAAGAGATGATGTGGTGTGATTGCTTATGATAGTCGGATAGTTGTCTGGTCTTGATGACTCAAGAATTCCCTTCCAGTCTTATATTAATGGATACATAAAAGAAATCTATTTCATAGAAAAAAGGTCCCAGTTGGAGTAATAGAACAAATGGAACTTTCACATTTATTGATAAATTCTGCGATTTTTATGCATAAACTGTTGGACTGTTAGAATTACGCTTTGAATATTATTAACTCTGATTAAAAATAATGTCCAAACCATACATGACTAAGTGAGCACCTCTGGACATCTCCTTGCATCCGTCATACTGTTATAGGTGGTTATCTCATCTGAGCTTGTAAATGGATCAATTTTGAGTGGAGCTTGGAGTTGGATAATGGACATAGAGAATTGCCAAGTGAATCTTTGGCCTGCCTTCTGAATCAGTAATAAGCAAATGTTTTGCTGAACAAATGATATCAATGGATCTGCAACTGCCAAGAAGATACATTTACAAATAAAACATAAAATGGACTCTTGTATTTTTACAGTTATTAAAAATCATGGGGTGCTTGGACATCCTACCAACCTGAATAGAATCTGTGATAGGAAAGACTATTCTACATACGTTCCTGTAGTTTCAACTGTAAGGGATTTCTCCTTGTTCTTCTCCTAAGCCAGTGGCTCTCAAGTTTTTTGGATGGTGAGCTACTTCTCAGCTTTTATAATGCCTCAAGCATTATAAAACACACTGTATTAAACACACTTCTCAGTTTCTATATACTACTGGGGCAACTATGAATCCCTATACTGCTTGTACGCCACTTATTCAGACCTTAGGGTTTAGTACTGGAAAGCCATTTGTTGCATTGCTGAGCTATTACCAAACATTTATTTTCTTTCACAAGGTGACTATAATTTGTGACCAACTGCAATAGTCAATGATTTAATCTTTTTTGCTATTTTTTTGGTAGAAGGATACATATAATTTTTATTGCTTATTATCTTATTTTTATAAATGTGGTTATTATTATTATTAGTAATAATAATTATTATTGTTGTTGCCGTTGCTATCCTTACACTGTACAATTAAGGGGCATCTCTGGGATTGCTCACAATGCCTCATCTGTGGTCTTTCCTACCTTGGTAAGCAAGGCCATTTGTTCTGCCCCTGTTCTCCAGCAGGCTGAGCATAACTGCCAAAAACAAAAGGGTAAAGCACAATTTGGTGCTCAGCCCTTTGATGAGCCAACAAAGAAAGAGTGGGGAAAGTTTCTGGCATTAGTAAGCCATGTCTGAGAGAGAGGAGAATACTTAGTACCTATTTTTAAATCATCTTTTCCTGCCTGCTTGGATCAGGCTTTGCCAAAGGCATCACTGTTAGAAATATTAGACCATTGTAATACCAGAGGCTGCGGTCAGATGTGAAATTAATTTTCTCTCGCCGCATTCAGGCAAAGTAATTTTGTATGATGTGTGCGCGTTTTTTCCCTGCCACAAAAGGTGAGGCCAAATCCTTGTCTGGCATAGTTAATTGTCTGGATGAGGTAGGTTTGTGTGGTCCTTGCTATGGAGCTGTGGTCACATACCAGTGTCAGTCCCGTTCCGGTGTAGGTGCAGACCATAGCGTTACTGACACACTTAACTCTATTATTAAGACGGTCACTACGGAGTCACTGATGTTTCAGACCACCACGGGCATTTGATAGATTTCCTCTTCTTTCTGCCCTTCTTTTTATTTAGCACAGATCTTGTTGCAAAAATGCTAATCTACGTGTAGTAACCCACTCAGGAAGTGTGTGTTTGGATCTGGAGATGAGCACGAGCCTCGTCGGGCTCCGAGTTCCGTGGAGGGATCCCTCAGGATGAGGGAAGTTGCATAAATGCAAGGTATTAATGCAGTACTAAGATCTGTCAAATTTGCACTTCTAAGGCAATAATGATGATAGTTTAAAAATGAAAGCCAATACTATATAGTAAGTCCTACTCTTATTTCCTAACCAGCATTTAAAATCGCATTTATTTGAAAGACATGTATTTCTTAGTGAGCAATTTTTTTATTAAAGAAAGAACAATGCTCTCTGAGAACAGCCCGGTTCTAGAAAGATAATCATGGACCACCCAGGCATAGTTTTTACAAGGCCCAATTTAATAAGGAATGCCAGAATGCTATCTCCTGGGGTTTTTGAGGAAGAAATTAGTGTCTGTGCACTAGAGGCTCTTTCTTAAGTTATAACTTGAAAAAAGAAAGGGGGTACTATGAAGATAAATGAATTAATATTTGTGAAACAGAACTAATGCAATGAGGACTGCTGTAAGAGTCTATGTAGGCACTAATAATTCTGTCTTCAGAACTGACTTCAAGTAAGAAGCTGTAAAAAACCTTGTGGGTTACAAGCTGAGTGATAGAGGTAAAGCAAAGTGCTGAATAACTGACCATTGATGTAGTACCATCCCTATTGCCCACTAAATGAGACAAGAGGATCTCTTGAAAATCTGGAAAATCTACAGTTAAGGTAAAAATTGTATAACTGAGGAAACTACCAAAGTTTAAGCCCAAACCTGGTATTTTCTATGCTGTAATCACTTGATTTAATAATAATTCTCCTTTAAGATGAATGCCTGTGAAACAGCATTGTAGATAATTGAAAATGACTGGCAGCTAACATATGTAAGAAAAAGTAATTAGTGTGATGTTTTGTGGGAATCAGGTTTGGAAATGCTTTTTAAAAACATATACAACAGAGGAAGATTTTGTGACGTCATGTAGCTTTGATAAGGCTGAAGGAGAGAAGGATGAAAAATACTGTAAATTAAAGAAAAAACAATGGGAACGTGTAAGCAAATATTGGTAACAAGGAATGATCTCATTTCAGCCTTTCACTTCTTTGGGCTCTTTCCTGTTGAAAAACCGTAAGCTATGCACATAATTAGACATTTGTGCTGCCACAATAAATCACTTTTCTGAATACACTGATGCACCCTGACACACTAAGCCCAAACTGGCAGGTCTGCTCTAAATAAGGATCTGCTGAGTAGCTGACATGGACTTCTGATGCATTTCAAATAGAGACAGTGAGAATCCTTTAACAAGCATCCTCTCGTTTTTCAAAGACTCCCACAGCGTGTGAGTATTACTGATTTATCAGAACAGTCTTGTGCACATGCTGTACATCAGTGGAACTATGTTCATCACAGCATTTTGCTGATGAACTATGACTCCTGCTCTCCTAATTTTCTGGTATTTGTTTTTATTTTCTGTAAACAGTTTGCAACATGCATGAAATGTTTCTATAAATGCAAATGCTTCTTCATGCACACAGGGAGCTCTTTGACCAGATGACATTCATAACATATAAAATAAATCCAGCTTTGAAAAAAAAAGTTAAAAAAAATCTTTTAAAACAAATACTGCAGTTAGAAATGTTGAGCACAATTACTTTCAACTTAGTTAGATGAAAATCAATTCAAGTCTTGCTCTGGAAACAGAAATACTGAAAAGTACATTCGTATGGTAAAATAGAGACCTCTAGGATCAAACCTTGATCCTAGGGAGAGGCTTTTAATGACACCTTAACAATTAAAGGTGTTTCTGGTGCCTGGGGTGTCAAATATGTTAAATGTCTTTATGGGAGAAAAGGACCAAATGTAGTCCAGTAGAATGGAGGCAGCATGTGTCTTTTTGTTCATAGGCCTTTCCTTGATGTTGTATAGGTAAACAAGTGGAAGACTAATAGTTTGGGCAGACTCACAACTATATTTGACTTTGCCAGAAGTGAGATGGGAAGATTGAACACATTTTCTAGCTTGGCACATCATGTCATATAATCCAGTTGTACTGCTCACTGATACATTGAGCCTATAATCACCCAAGGTGTATTGGCTGGTGCTATGCAGATACTGCTATAGCAGTAACAGGCGAAGAAGGAGATGATAAAATGCAGTCACTTTAATTTGGAGGCACACCTTGCTATTTGCTGGTTTGTGTATGACAAAGTGTATATTTGACCAGTTATTCTGACAATCCTTACACTACTGGTGCTTAAGGATTACTGTCAGAAAGGGTGGTGCACACCTTTCTTTTTATACACTACTCTGTTACTCCATCTCTTTGACCTGAAGACAAAGAACTACTAAACAGTTATTCTAGCAACATGCTGCACGATAATCCTGATTGGATTTTTTTGTCCCTATTTGTCAATGTTCATCATGCTCAGTGTTTATCTTTCCCTACACCAACCTCTAAACAGGCTTGTAGATTCATAAATCAGGGTGCACATGAAGAAGGTATTAATGAGTTGGCAAAAGAACTAAGCACAAATTTTGATGTGTAGTTTCCAAAAAGGAACAGAAAAGACCGTAGGTATTTTCAGAAGGATGTTTATTTGATGCCAAACACTATTATTTCAGCTATTACATATTTGGTAATTCAAGTCTCGTTATATTTTTATTCATTTTTAATTAACACCTTACCTAGAAATCAGACTATATTCATTCTGATCTAGGTTTTGAGACAATTTTCAGAAAAATATAGATTTTCCTTATCAGCTCACATCTGCCTTAAAGGCAAAAAAGGCTGGTTCAAATCATTTAATAAAGAAGAAAACAAAGCTACTAACCCCTTTTTATCTCATAATCTACAGTCAGATGGTGACTCTTGTCAGTGCTGGCAAGAAGAAATGAGGCTGACAGTTGATTGATTGGAGAATACTTTGGCAACTGGACAGTGTTCTGAGGCAGTGCAGCAAGCAGCTTTGCTCTTAATAACTTTCTATTACACCCACTTTTTGTGGTACAAGCAAAACAAGGTTTGATTTATTTTTGATGAATCTTCTCCACACCAGTTTTAAAACTCATTGCTTGAGAAACACCTGAAGTTATTTTATTGCTTCCATAAAAACATCAAATGGTTTCAGGTGTAGAATCCTTCCATGTTTTATTGTTAGTAAGGGAAGTCACTTGTTAAAAGGTGTTTTTCTGCTATTTTAACTTCTGACAGTCAGATAATCTTTATTTTTCAGAGTCCAGGAAGTAAAAAAAAATGAAAATGCACAAAAGACTTGAGGTTATTTTGGCAACTAGCTGCAAAAATTTCCAGGAATCTTCTGGCTTATTTTGTGGATCTATCACAATATACTGCTGTTCTCTTGCCAGTAAGATGGCTTCCAAGGAACCATCTGTTAAGCTTTCATTTTTAATCTGAAAAAGGTCTAAATTCTCAGCTTTGATATCAACTGTTATATGTCAGTTTATTCCAAAAGAGAATTTTATCTTAGTTTCACTATTGTGAACTTGCAGATTGCTTAACTGTCTGTATGTGAGATCTGTATACTCATGTCAAATGATACTTATGTTCCATAGCCGTGCTGAAATCTTACTTATGTTTATGTAGAAAATCAGCAAGGAGTGAAAAAAGAATTCAGGGAAGGGAAGAGAAAGAATGAGATGTGGACAGACTGACAGGGAAAGGATCACAGAAAATTAATGTGGGTAACCATTAGACACATTTGAAGTGAATAAAGAAGTGTCTTCCCTAAAGTTTTCTCATGCAGGGTGATAAACGATGAGTGGCTTTCATTCCCACCAAAGACTGGAATTGCACAGTTTAGGAGTGGGGATGTTGAGGAAACTCTTTTCCCAGTAACAAGGTGGGAGAGAAGCTAGTGGGAACATGGGAATGAACAGACAAATAAATACATTAAGCAAGACAAGATTAGTGGAAGACTGTGGAGCTGACCAGACATAGACAGGATGGGTGCTAACTCTGGAGGATACAACAGGGCAGGAATGACAAAACTGTAACTCAAAGGATGTTTGCAAAACAATGGACCTGTGTGGAAACATTTACAAGGATAAAAACAAAAGAATCTTAACTGTTAAGATTCTGGCATCTGGCTAGCAGCATGCAATCCTGAAAATGGACGCTTTGATGCAATCTGTTAATTTGCAAACACATGCCAGTTTTCCCATTCACACATGGATTCTTGGAATGAATTGGTATAAGAAGTAACACCTGGATTTGTACCCTTCATATCCTTTGTCAGGTAACACAGATATTTTCAAAACTAACACAGACTATTTCAAAAGCTGATGGAGGAAATTAAGTATCTCTTAAAACTAGTTCATATCTCAGGTGGACTAAATAACTCTCAGTAAACGCCTATTTGCGCTGATGGTAGAAGGTACCTTACAGCCCAGAGGCTTCTAAGTGACAAATCCTGATTTGGCTGCGATTTCCCTCTCATCCCTCTCATTTGTGAGAGAAGATGGGATCACCAGGGGAGAAAGGACATAACCTGGGGAATTAGATTATTTTCATTCATAGAGATGACTACTTACTTATTCCAGGTTAAGTGTGTCGTGTGTCCTTCTGTCTGCACAACCAACAGAAAAGACCTCTTACCTGCTCTGCATAAGTACTGAGGTACTTATATCTCATGTATAATAATACATGTGAAACTGTGCTGTGATCAACCAGGTACTATGAGTCTCAAGTGGGAGAATTTATCATACAGTTGCAACACAGGTGTTTTAGGTTTTTTATCCATTAATGAGCACAAACAGCTGGCTGCATATTGAACTGAGTTTGTTTCCAGACACTGCCTATGCCTGGAGCCAACTAGATGCAGAATCTACATAAATGTATTCTAGCAGCCATGAAGAAAATGGCTACCTTGGTGAGAGGAGTTTTTGAGAAAGGCATATATTTTTACTTCTGTCTTTTGTGAGGGTACATATAAGAGGTGATCCTCTTTGTAGAGTATTTCAAAGACAGAGTAAATGAATCTTCAATTTCATTACAAAATTGGACATTTATTTTCACAAAAATATAAAATAAGCACTATGATTATGCACACATGGAAGAAGATTGTCAAACTTTACATAGGCAGTCCTAATTGAAAGTCTGAACTTTCTACTACTTGCCTTTGTATCATGTATATGATAGAGGAAATATTTATGGTTTTAGTATGCAACTTATTCTGAACATACAGCTACATTATAATTTTCCACTATGACAGCTATTGGTGGATTCCTCCTTAGTATTTATTTTATATAGAAGAAATTTTAAAGGGAAAGTATCATTGTGCTTCATTCCTAATTATGATGCCTGGACCACAAGGCTCTGATCAGGGGAGGCTATTTAGCGAGAGGAACAGTGGGTACAACCCTCAGTAATGTGACTGTTCTGATAATTGAGATCTTAAATCATATTTTTTATTGCTTATTTTTTAAAATATATGTTTGTTTCACAGTTTTCCTAGCGTTCCATTGATTTAATTACTTTGATTTATGCATGTTTTGATGTCTGATTAGAGCACTGTTTAAATACATTCAGTCCTCAAAAGTCCATTAAATGAGACTTCAATCGATTAAATCAAATTTTATTATACAAGCAACTGCCTTTGTAAATAAAAATAAATATGCAATCATTACATTTAATTACAACTGAGAAATCAAGATAATATGGACCTATTAGATGGCAGACAAGAACATTGATATGACTAGAAAATACTCTTCAGGTTTTATATTCATATAGAGATGGAAATGAGTTTGATAAAAGGATTTGTCTTCATTCTGTGCAGACAGTGACAACACAAATAACAGCCTTAATTTAAGATAACTGGTCATGGTGAAACAGGTTGGTTGTACAGATAATGTGACAGAACTTTCCTTTCAGAATGCAACAGAAGAGAAAAAATGTCCTAAAATTTGTATCTGTGGGCTTTGATTTAGTTCTTTCTCTTCTGAAGAGATCTTTTTGACTATTTGCTACATATACCCATGTTCTTAATACCTATCCTTTTTTAAAGGAGCCAAATATTTACAGTAATCTAGTATTTAATTTGCTCACCTGTTAAAAAAGGAGAGCCCATCCATTAGCAAGGTTAATAATATAAAGACTGCAAAGTGGTTTAGATATTTTGTTAAGTAGATATCTATAAATATCATTGACTGAACTAAAGAATGCTGAAGGATTTCTGTTCCTCTGCATGAGCTGGAAGGTCAACCAGCAAGCACATTTTCTTGCTGCATTTCACATGATCCTTGATCTAAATTAAAACAATGTAAATGTTAATCCAGTATTTTTCTACTGATGTCTCCCAAGAGCTATCACAGCTACAGAGAGTTAGGATCACCCTAGGAAAGGATGATCCATCCGGTACTTGCCCAGACTGGGTAAGTGCTTTGAATGACTTGTCAAGGTTCCATTTGCATAACATAAGCACAAAACATTCCTTAAGCAGTCTAATTTCAACTGACATTTGCATTCTAATCAATATGAACTTCATATTTAAAGTCTGCTTATTCATTTACTCTGCTAACATTCATATGGCCTTTGAGCATTACTTTTTATCTAGCATTTTGAATAATCATATCCCATCCTTGACCTGAACATCACTCAGTGTAGCTGCAACTGTGTCCATGCTCTGTTCCTGGTGACCTAAGCAGCTTCTTTTATGTTCTTAGCAAGAAAGGATGGCATATTGTTTTCCCTCATGATAAGTATTAATCACTCTGTAGTAAAACGGTTACGGTGTGTGAAGTCGCCTGCTGGTATTCCTTCTGAGCAGTTTATCACTGGCTCCTGTTTTGTTAAATGTCGGGGCTTTCAAAAATAAATTAATCTCTCTTTTATAATTGCACATTTACATATTTGACTCTAAGACTGTAAATTCTGCAGGGCAGAAGGGGAAGGTAGCAGCTTGTTCAGCACCCAACACTTTTTTAGTCTTATTTTATGCTGTGCTTGATGTAACAAGTTTCAGTTCAGACCAGGGCTGACTGATGCTGGCACCAGCCATTTCTCTAAAAAAGTTGACATAGAGTCAACCTGTTCTCAACTAGACCCAGGTCCAACTATGCCAAAAGTTTGATATTCTTCATCTCCAGAATATGAGTTAGGTTGTTTTCATAGAATGATTAGAACTTCAAGGTTCAAATACAAGTGTGAAATTATGATGTTCTTGGGTGTGTATAGACAGTAAATATGGCTATTAGATACTGTGAAAGAAATGAATGTGAGTAACGTGCTCAGATTAACTGAGGCAAGAGATGTGTTCAATCTAACTGAAACATTACAAACGAATGCTAATAGATATAAGATCTTAAAAAATTGTTATATTACTTTCTTCACTAATGACTTCAGATTTTAGAGACTAATTGGTATTTTGAATAGAACTGGCTCCAAACAGTAAATCTACTAACACCGCAAAGTTGAACATACTGGTTGACTTTGATAACGTATGGTTCATTAAAATTACCAGCAGTATTTTCAAGAATCATCCTAAAATAGAGAGTTAAATAATATAAAGCCTTGAGACTGCAGCCTGACTTGAGTTAATGTGATGCATTCTCTTAATAGGAAAATCATCCTTGTCACTACTAATCTTCAGTGATTGATATCATAATTGATCTTGAAAGTAAACATAAACATTTTAACTTTTCTTTTCATTGAGACAACTCTTGTCACTCAGACAGAACACTGATATCAGTAAGATTTTTGTTTGAATAACAGACGGAATATGGAAAATTTAAATTTTTATGTTTCATTTAGTTAATAACTTAAATACACTTCTCTTCTACTGTGATATAGTCTAAATCTGCTAATCACTCTACTATAAATCTATTTTTCTTGATTAAGTATCACCACAATTTGTTTGCTATTGTAGTTTACATGCTGCAAGTACTATATTATGTACTCTATGTACTTGGAAAAAAAAAAGTAATTTAATTTAAAAACTGTTGTAAAATGCAAAAAAAAAGGCGCAGAACAGCATAAATGTATATAACAATATGTAGTAACTGATGGTAATTCAATATCAGAATCAGGCAATTAATCACAAAAGTTCAGTTAGGTATCTACTATTCTTTGTATGCATATTACGGTACTGATCTTATCATCTGCTCATCAGTAGTGACTAGAGCAGGGTAAATGCATTTCAGTGGAAAGATCCCTCTCTCTTCCTACCCTCCCTCCTTTTCTGTCAAATTATGCCAGAATTTCATTAAACCATATGGCCTTCCTATTCTGCCAGTATTTTCAGTTGAAGTTGCACTGTCACCTACTTAGTAGTTGTAGCTTCATATTTTTTGCAAGTGTGAAATTTCTTTTTAAGTCCACATCATCTAAACCTCCTGGAGTTTGATGACCTCCCCAGAGGGTTGTGTTGCGATAAGGGCATACTGGCACCATGTCCCACGGGAGGCATGGGCAGCCAGCCAAACTCAAGAAAAAAAGCTGTAATTGCTGACAGAGTCCCAGTACAGTCATACTATCCCCTTAGGTTTCCAGGAGCAATATTAACTCTTATTCATCAACATCACACTTCCTCTGAGTAATTGGTAATAGTCTGAAGCACTCTTTTCAGGTGTTCCTCTTTGTTTGAATAGTCACAGAAGCTGGACAGCCAAAGCAAAATTGGTTTTGTATTTTTCTAAACACACGGCCTCTTGGGGTGCTGAAAGATTTCCCATTTCCGATCAATGAGACTACAGTTGGTACTCTACATGTTAAAGTGTACATTTCCAGAGGAATTACTATCCAACCCCTTTGAAAATCCTGCACCTGTTGTTACCAGTTGCTTTTGTAGTTCTTGGAACTTAGTTATCTGACTGAAGACCCAAAATGACTTCTTATTTACACAGTTAAAAAAAAGAAATAGCTGCAGGCTCTGTGATTTTTATTATTTTTTTCAAACCAGCTTTGGTGAAGTAGCCCACTAAACTCCATTGGGGTGTATGTGCTGATGCTTTAGTTTTCCTGCTTCTGTTTCTATTTGGATAGATAAGAAAACTTTAATTCTGTTGTATATGCTTTTGCTGGTTGGGGATAACAGGGCCCTAACTGTCTGTAGCCTAGGGTGTTCAGTTATTAGGTTTGAGAAATCTAAATGAAGGAATAAAAAATCTCTAGCCACAGCCACTGAGATTTCAGAATAAATAATCTACTATCCCAAAAAGCCTAAGGGATGAGTGTGTGTCCTGGTAGGAGACAAGAGAATTTAACTGTTTGTGGTTGTTTCTCTTTTTCATTTGTTTTAGCTGAAACTACAGAGCTCACAATTTTTTCTTCTAAACCTGTACTGAGTTCAAGAAGAGGAGTGGGAATTGAAATGTCTTTAAAGCAACTTTGCACAGACCTTGGCATCAATCAGGCCACTTTCACAGCTACTTTAACTTGCTCCCTGCTTCCTAGGACCCATTATACTCACTTTTAGCAGAGAATCACCGACATATCAACAGCTGCACTCTTTCCTGTCACAGATGCTTTCATTTGGCCTACAAATTGTCTTCTTTCACCACAGTTCAAGACATTTATTATACCCCATGGACTGTTTTCTACCTTTTTTATGACTCAGAAAGGCTCATTCCTTGGGCTGAGTATTTTGTCATTGGTTTGGGAAAGAAAATTAAGATCATTGATTTCTGTACGTGTAGGTAAATAAGGAAATGGTATAGAATCCAGTGTTTTGACCAATATTAATTTTTCTTAACTCTTTAACGAACATCCACATTGAATAAAGTGACTTCTGTTATAGACTGGCAATTATATGTGCCAAAAAGGAAATGTGAGAAGGGTTCACTGCTAATTAACATGGATTCTGTGAAGCATATATGGACAAAGATGAAAGGTCCTAAAAAAACACTGTAAAAAGATAGAAAGATACTTGACTTCCTGGATGTTGATGAAGATTCAAATCCACTAACTGCCATGTGACATAGGGTTTTTCTAAGTCCACTGCAAAGAAAACAAAGAACACAATGTAGAGGGAATTTTTAATTATATCCATGATAGACAGTGACAGTTATAGCCTGGTCAAGTCTGCCTCTTGTTCTTTTCAAAAGGGAAAGAAATTTTAGATGAGACTGTTAAGTCACATAGATATACATCATTTCATCCTGTTTTTGGAGTTCAGTGATTCATTCACTGGAGACGCCTTGTTGACCTGATATTATTCAGCAGCACCTGTGTCTTGATGCCTTCATTTTTATTTATTTTTTTTTTATTCATGGAAATTGTAATGATGGCTCTCTTTATAGATAGTTTTGTGTGAGGAGCAGAAAGAATGAAGACAACGGTTGCAGGCTCATCATTCCCTCCCAGCAAGTAAAGGAAGTGGATCTGGATGAACCTGCTGCATCTCCATGTTCAAATATATTTTCTCGTGTCAAACACACATGGCATTTCCTGTGATTTGTTCCTTTGGCAGGCTGTTTATAAAAGCCCACTGGACACCCTAGGAAGATAAAGTGACTGAAATAATAAGTTATTTTTTTACAAATCTGATGTTAAAATGTAAGGAATATCCTTGACATCCATTCCTCATCTGAGATTTCTCTGAAGTTTCACAAGTGCTCAAAACACCTGAGGACAAGGTCACAGTTTGGACTTATTCATAACACAGACTTTGAAGTGTCCGTTAAGAATAATGATCACAGTTTTTATAGAACCACCTTTTATGCTGAGTAACTAAGGGTGTTCACTCTAATTAAGCAATAGTATGTAGGATGGAGAGCAAAGTAAGAGCTAAAATGAGCTCTGAACTACAATGAAAAATAAGTGTTGGGAAGAATGAAATAAAAAGATTATAAGTGACTTTCTGCACCTTATTCCAGCCTAGGGAAGCAACAGTAGCTAGTAGTTATAACATTACAGTAGGAAAAACTGAGATTCAAGTGCCTGTCACAATAATAATTATTTGTATGAAGCTCCAACAGGAAAAACTAGAATAAAATCATTCCACTGTGCTTCAAGTTCCTAGACAGAGTGATTGAGATGTGGATGATTTAGAAATAGTGAGTATCAGAGCAGCTAACCAGCAACTGTCTTCTGTACCTGAAAATGCTTTGTTTGAAAGTGATTCTCAGTGATCTTCTGTTGTCTACACTATCTGTGCTTCTGTATTCCATGTTTTCAAAAGACATTTTGGTTTTGACTTGTTGATATTTTCCAACATAAACTTCTTCAAGTGAACTGTAACTCCTTGTATTCTGTCAATCTAAATCATAAGTACATCTGTTACAGGTTTAGCTCTGCATGTATGTTTTTTCTCTGGTTTCAGTTGGTGGAATACAGTCCCATTTGAGTTGGTTTTCAGCTCTTTTTGCTTGGGTTTTTTGAGTCGTTATATTTTTCTTTTAAATGTGCTCTGGATATCCCTGAGAAGATGTGTTGCAGCCATATCTGTGAGTCTGAAATAAGAAGAGAGAATTTGTGAGAAGCATTTTCGCAATTTCTCATACAAGGGATATGTTTACTGTGCAACTTAGGATTTTGTCTCAGTAAAGTCCCAAGCCAACAAAACTTTTAACCTAGATTTTTGTATCTCTTACTCTGCAAGAGTTATTACCCTGTAATAATAAACATTTCTGTCTTGCAGTAAAAGGCTGGGACTGGAACAATACAATGCTATAATTGCTTGCCACAAAATTAAATGAATTCACTGTGAAGTTGAATACAAGGCAGAATCTAAAATAGGTAATAGATAATTACCTATTAGGTAATAGTTAATCTTTTTCAAGTATTGGAATGT
>JAOXNG010000001.1:35816129-35826363 GCA_028566535.1 Scolopax minor | reverse complement strand
GGGTTATCAGTGCAGCAAAGCTTGACCTTGTTAGGTAGGAAATGTGTTTTAAATTAGAGCTTGCTCATAGCACTGCACAACCCATGTATCAATTAAAGTTCTTGTGAGCGAAAAAAAAAAAAAGGGAAAGAAAGGAAAGAAAAGAGTAAACATTAAGGGGAAGATAATTTTCATTTGAACGCTATTAGTTTTATTTCTCTGGTTGTGTGTAGGTTCACTCTACATTATGCTTTAATTATGTCTGCATTCTTGACATTTTCCTCTGTCTTCCCAAAGAGTCATTTGCCTCCTGCTATCTGCCATAGTCCTCTGCTGAAGGAGTTGAGCACCAGTTACTTCTTTTATGAAAGTCAAGGCTGTGTAAGAATCGTCAGGAAGCTCATTATACTTGCTGTCACTGGCAGGTTCTTCCATTACAAAACACTATCACAAGTCACTTTCCTGACTAGTAACCCTCAGATATAGCAAAAGAAGATATAATACCTCTGTAATCTTTATTTAGTGCTGGCTAGAGTTGTTATTTTTACTTGTTCAGATCTACTTGTTGACAACAAATAAATTACTTCCCAGCTAGTAAATCACAGAACTCTTCTGAGGTTTTTGAAGCAAGAAAACTGATAAATTGGTAGCCCTAAGAGGTTTATTCATAAATATTCCCTCCATTTAATTTTAAACATTTTTTTCTTATTTTTTTCCTATTTTTTTAAAATTAAATATAGACGTTTATTTACATCCAAAGATGTGAAGTTTTTATATGGAAGGAAACCATCATGAATTATTGTCAGCCTATAAAAACAATGTGAAAGAAAACAGTATAGGAAAAGATTGAGATTTCCTTTCTGTTGGGGAAAAAAAAAAGGATATTTCAAGTATCTGCCTTGAGTATTCATTTTCTACCATACAAAGTGGAATAAGCACACTTTCCCCCTCCTCTTTTCTAAGCTGTTTTTTTGCCAGAAACATTTATGGATTTGCTGGAACCAAAGGAGCTCTTAATTGTTCTTATTTAGAGACAACACCAGAGAAAGTTCTAGTAGTCAAGACTATATATCTTAAATGTCTCAGATAATAGTTTTTAGTAAATGCCTTTTTCTTTTTATATTCAAACCCAGAGCAGCAGAAACTAAAATGCTTTTCCTCTCTGACAATGTCTAAGTTCACAAGGGAAATAAATTCCGTCACTATGATCCAATTCCTAAGTTGGGTAAAAAATTCTTGACTAAAATTCAGCTACTTAAAATTCAATTTAGTGAGATGTTTCATGATCATAAACCATAAAGCTTGGCAGCAAGTCTGCCCAGAGGATAACTGCATTAACTTTTACTCTAATTTCATTGGGGAGGGGGGAGATTAGAAAAGAAGATTCTCTCTTTCTTGGCTTATTCTTCAAAAGGTTAGGTCATGAAATCCCTACTTAAAACACAAGAATTAAAGGCAGAGATGGTTTGAATGAATGTATTATACAGTCCTATGATCATTTATAGCTACTAATTAACAAGATGCTCTTGTATTTTTCCTCTATGAGGCCAGTTGGAATTGAAGTCTTTTCAGTGAAGTTAAAAAAAAAACCTTGAAATTATAAAATTCCCAATATCAGTCAAAATAAACACTATCTTCTTCTTTAAGAAGACTGCAATACATTGAAAATCATAAGTCAGTCCAAGAGCTTACTATAAATTCCAGACCAGATTTGTTGTTCTTTTCCTATAAGTCAGCGAGATACACCACAGTAAATTGATGCTTGTCTTCATTGCTTTGACTGCTTTGCAGTTTGCTTTGTGCTGCTGTAAGCAATTCAGAAGTCCGAGCATTGAAAATCAGGATGCCTCCCTCTTCTTCATCATTTCTCTGTGTCTTATTGTGTCTTTTTGTTGTCATCTCTCTTGTCTTAGCTCCTGTTTTTTTCTTCTTTCCCATCATCAATACTGATAAAAAACAGTGTCTTTAATTCAATTATAATGCCTTACAAAATCTAGCTGTGCAGATCCAAACTTAAAAAGAGCTGATTGACCTTGGATCCTTGGTTTCAATGTGAATTGATAATAGCCTTCTGTTAAAATCCTGCCATTTAAAAGTATTGATAAAAACCTCACTGAGCTATGGTTAGCTGAGGGTGGAAGGAAGAAAGTCACATTCGTTTATTAAGGTTTTGCAATACAAGCTTAAAAAATGTGATTTGGCCTAGAGGCACTGCTGTTTGAAGTGTTGAGTATGTTAGTAGGACTGGAGTATGTGAGAGCAACTGTGAAAGTGTCTGACTATTGATTTCCAAAAATTTATTCTGATAATATGCACTTCTGGGGAAAAAGAAAGCACTGTAAAAGTGAACAAATGCATCTTGGACTCCGTGTTCTGACAACTACTTCTGCAGTATTCACCAAATTTATGTGGAAGTTTGTCAGTGTCCTAGTGTGTTTCTCTCACCATTCCCAAGGACATTGTGATTGAACTGAATTTGAAAAAGAGCTCCTTATTCCCTTCTAATAAGGATTAAAATTTAAAATTTAAATATAAATAAGGTTTTTTTCCAACACACTAGAGCAATAGAAATTGCTACCTGAATATTTCATCCTGTATCTTCTTTGTCTCTGTCTCATCACTTGTGTTTATCTTGTTTATTCTCTTGTGGGGAAAAAAAAAAAGAAAAAAAAGAAAAGAAATAGTTGTGTCTATGATTTTAGTTGAAAACAAAGAACTATACATGGACATATTCTCTGAGACACCCAAGATGAGGAAAAAAAGTATGTGAACTGAATGCAATATAGAAACCTGTTGTTTTTATCCCATTATATCTGCATTGTACATCACCAGTATATCAACTATACATTTTCTTTTCCATTTTTAAAATGGAAAGATGATGAGGGTAGTGAAAATAAGAACTGATTCAATTTAAAGCAGAATACTCTAGGAGGTTCGCAGTCAGAAGCCAGTAGGTTATGAGAGCTTCCCATCTGCTCCTGTCCCCCCTTTTTCAGTTTGTCGCATGACTAGGTTGTATGCAAACGGGCAGCATAACTCAATGATGTATTAGGAAAAAAAAAAACCCAACCAAGATATTTTGGTTGCTGTATAATACGTGACTATGTGGGTATGGTGTGTGGCATTCCTTTACTCTCATTTAACACACAGTAACAGAACCTTATACACTGTTAATACATATGGACTGTTAATAGAGATAGGACTGGAGCACACAAATGAAAATTACTGCTATTTAAAAATACAATCTCCCTTCTATTCTAGCTTTTGCTAGCAAGCAAGATTGAAAATTTTTGACGACACTGATAATGTGTTCCATAGTGGTGTGATGAAATTGACATTACTTCAATGTAACTTAATGTAGTTTAACTAATCATATTGAAGAAATATTGATATTCATGTCAGCAAACTTGATGCTTAATTGTGTCGAGGTTTAACTTAATTAAAATATGAATAAAAGTCTTGAAACAAATAAATAAATTAAGGTAACAAGTCTAGAAATGAGGTTTTCAACATAAGTCTAACATTTTGTTTAAGATATTTCTTGGGGAATTTGAAGCTGGACTTAATAATAGACAGTCTTTTAGAATATTCATAAGAATTCAAAGATTCCAAATGGATTGCAGAAATCAGGCTCCTTCCAGTCTTATTTGAAATAAAATAGATTGTTAGGTTTCTTTGTGAAGCAAGCTTAAAGTCATAAGCACAGTTGAAATATGGTTCATTTCCGTGTTTCCTGAGGACTCTCTTACTCTTAGATCTGCTTTATCCAACTACATTTTAGGTCCCTCAAACTTAGATCATCATGTCTAACATTATCACCATATTCTTAACTAGATATTTAAGAGAGGTGGAAATTCTCTCTGGGTGCCTGTCTCTCCTTACTGACTATAAGGTGGTGTTCAGATCACTAATTTGTATTAGATAACTAACAATCTAAAAATTAGTTAAGTGAGCTGACTCTGAGGCTGGTGTATAACTCCTAATTTCTAGATAATTCATCTCATGTATTTTCAAATGCTTCTGGTTTTTATGTTCACGAATGTTCTACTTAATGTTAATTAAACGTTTCTTTCATGTATTGGCACAGTCTGGTAATGATATAGAAATGGATATTCCATTCAGATACAATGCATAACTGAATACAGGTAGGTTCACCTATGTAGAAGTCAGGTTTTGGATATGTGAATTATTTTCTCAGGGTGCTTATTAAGTGGGGGGATTTATCAGCATTTTATACCTGACATTTGAGAGTATTGTGGAACTGGAACCAAACTGTAAGGTGTCTAGGCTAAATTGAAAGGCCTCTGCTCAAAAGTTGACAGTAAGAGGTATATAACATTGTAAAAGTAGCATGACAGACTAATCCTGGCAAAGAGAAAAATGTGGGAAAAAAAAGTTTTAAATTTTCCTTAAATCCTAATGTGTATGTTTCAGTACTGCAAGACAAATCTGACAGTTGCTGTCAGCAGTCCTGTAAAGACAGAGCACTCAGGCCATTTTAGCCCAGGCAGTCTGAACAGAAACTGTTTGCAGCCTCTGTTTTATAGCTGAAATGGTAAAAACCTACTACATTTCAGCTGCTGTAACTCCTTACCTCTGCATGAGCTGTGGGATGTTGGAGTCCTTCTACAGGCTGAGCATTGCCTGTGCTGCTTCCTCTACTTATTCTCTCAGTTTCTTTGGGATGTAGGCAGATTATGTGGCTTGGAGAGAAGGTTGTGTGGCTTGGAGAGAAGGTGTTCTGTGCTCTGGTTTGGTCTGTATGGTGGGGGAACCTGCCTTGTAGTCTGCAGACAAGGGGATTTATTAGGTAATGAGTTAAAGTACTGGTATAGTTATAAATAAAAGCTTACAGGCTAGCCACTGAGTTTATTCTGGTGTCCAGATAAGAAGTAGAATTTCTTCCAAATATTGTTACACAAAAGATGATGGTACAGGCTGCATGTAGGGTCCACTGCATTACTTACATTGGCTATAGATAGTAAGTAAATGTTACGTACTTTCAATATAAAACATAACAAAACAAGGAAAATAGAGTGAAAGAAAAGGGTAATTGAAAACTTTCTGCAGTGGCCAGGTGGACAGAGAAGTTACAGACTACATTCTCATGACTGTCCTCTCCAGTGCAGCAGGAGGTCTCCAAACATAGTTTTTCCTTAGAATGATACAGTTTTCACAGGCTTCCTCCTGGAGACCCTATTCCTGTTCCTTTCATGTTGCTGTTCCTTTTCATGGTGCTGCTGGTACTGGTTGGAGCATGTAATGACTATTTGCTATGTTGCTCACTAGTCCTTCTGTTCCTGTAATATAAACTAGAAACTACATAACATAAAAAGGGATGGAGATAAGCGGTAAATGTCATGTCAGAGGCAATCACTTCTGATGAAAAACCCCACTGTAATGTGTGGGAATTCATGGATGCAAGGCCATGAGAACATCATGGGAAACAGGTGAAAACACTAGAATAGAAGCAGCAGAGTATCAAGTCCATAGGTGAAATGTTTCAGTGGAAGCAGAAAACAGCATTATCAGCTAAAAGCTATATGTCATACAGTAGTTCCACAGTATCATTTAAAAAAATTAACAAAACAAGAAATGTCAGTATGAAATTAAACTGCAAAATGATCAGATGTATTTGTTCCAAAAATAGGAGAATAAAGAAAGAATAGTCTTTTTGACAAGCTCAATTTTGCTCAAAAGGTGAAATAAAATAAAAAATAAGCCATCTGCCCAACAAACAATAAGTATTTTGAGAAAATTACATAAATATTTGGAAATTGTCTTATCTGAGCTGATATATAAGAATAATAATGAAAACAATGTAAATTCTTGTAGCAAAAGATAGATACAGTATTGAAAAACCAATGCTTCCAAATTGCATTTTGTTATCTTAATCCTACTTAAAAACTTGAAAAATAATAAAATATTTTTAAAATACTGCCTTATTCAAGGTAAAATGGTGCCATCAGATTTGTTTGCTGTGAGCCTGAGTCCTAACACCTTGGGGAATTTTACTATAAGTGACAGTGTGCTCCAGTACAGGAGTACATGTAGACATGCAGCTTCCTCAGACTGTGGGTCCTCATGACTACTGCATTTTAGGAAGCTGAGGTCCATGACAGGCCATATTTTGGTCAAACAGGGATCTCTCAGACACAGTTATCAGGCTTCTGTTGTTGATTTGGCAATATTTTTGTATTTGTACCTGAAAAAAATCAGTGCAGCTCATCAACATTGTGTGTGGACATGGAAAATAAAAGTAAGAGATGCATAGCATCTAAAGTGAATGGGAAATTTAACAACTTACAATTGTGTTCCACAGGTTATAGCCTGGCAGCATACTACATCTGAAAACCAGGCACTGGTGTTTATAATTTGTTACTTTATATCTTTATACCAAGATATAAAATGTATTGTAAATGCCTTTCAAAGTCAGAGAGGAAATATTTACTCTCTCCTCTCTTTTCAGGAAAATGCAGATACTTTTCAGATAGTCCTTCAAAAAGATGTAAAAATATATTTTTCATTTTAGGAAAAATGTATAGTTTTTATTTAGCATCAGACTATAGTATACACAGATAGTGAATAAAAGTGTAGTTTGAAAGTTAGATATCGGATAACTTAACTACATGTTTGCAAAATGAGGATCAACAATCTACTCCCACATCCAGATAAATGCATGTCAGTTTGTGATAACAGTAAATATGTTGTGTTTAGCATCTTGCTGATCTCTGAGAGGTTTGGCACAGCACTATTTTCTGGATGGCTCCATTGGTTGGATGTAGGAAACCTTGTAATAAATCAACTTTGAAATTAATCTTAGATGTTACATGTATAACAATGCAAACTGTGTTGATAATATAGATGATTTGTAAGAACAGCTTAGCAATTGTTTTTTGGGTTTAATATTAAAACAGAGATTAATAGATATTTA
This sequence comes from Scolopax minor, assembly GCA_028566535.1. NCBI lineage: Eukaryota > Metazoa > Chordata > Aves > Charadriiformes > Scolopacidae > Scolopax > Scolopax minor. The sequence continues at coordinate 35,819,450 of JAOXNG010000001.1, read as the reverse complement.
TAATGTCTGAAATGGTAATTCTATAACTTTTTCCCTTTCAAAGAAAAGGGAAAACTATGTAGGACTTAATGTGTATGTTTGTTTCTTTTTTGCTTCATTGAAATTTGGAGCTCTGAAGAGTGTATATGATCACCTCATTTTATGCAAGGTGTTCATGAAGTGCTATGTATACACACACAATTGAAGTTATGCTATCAAAGCCAATGTTCTGTGGCTGAAATAGAGTGTGTCTCTTTGGAAAGGCATACATACCTGTGTTAAAAATACCTCTGGATAATACTTTTTCACTGATGTGCACATTCTTTACTTCCCTTTGAATTTTACTTCACAGAATTTAGCAGACTATGCATCAGAATATCCTTGAGTAGAGGCAATGAGGTGGAAATGAATGTGTTCTCTCCTTCTCTCTCTCAGTCTGTACTCCTCCTGCTGTACCCTGGTGTTGTATGCCACGGCTGTTCTTGTTTATATCAAGTATGGAAGAAAACCCCCATCATTTATTGTTTGGTAGTCATTCTCCAACTATCGCGTTTGGTAGGTTTTTGCAAATGTAGTCTTATGCCAGGATCTTATGCAAGGCTCTTATGTCACATTAATGGCTCTTTCCACACGCCCTCCAGCAATGAAACACATGCTACCCGTGTCTGTAGTATAATTTGTCACTGATTCACGTTCTGACTGGAAGTAACAAAACCAACTGCTAGGAGAATACACTCCTCTACTATCCTAGCATTACAGCTCTTCACCCATCATGTGACCTGATGTACCAGATATGTACACGTCCGACGGGCCCTATGTCTGGGAAGAAGGAGAACTTGAGAGATGTATGTGGCTTTCCAGAAGTAACTGGGTGGGGGAAAAAAAAAAAGTACAGATATTTCACTGAGATAATGAAGGTGAAAGCACAAACCATATTCTGGGATATAAGAATGAGAAACATGAGAAGGGTATGTGCAGAAATAGAGAATAAAAACTTCTAGAGCTTTTGTCCTGAAGGGAAATACAGGGTTGACAGAGTTTACAACTGGTCTGAGCATACAAGCTTCATTAACTTAACAACAACAAAGGTTTTAAAATGTGTACTATTTTTCCCACAGATTTCATTAGAAGAAATACTTTAACAGTTCCCTCAGGTAAACTGATAGTCATTGCCCAACATAAACAAGTGATGCGTTTTGAATGCTACAAGTTGTAGTGATGTGTTGGATGTGATAAAACAATTTCTGTTTCTTACAATGAAAATATTTTGCTTTTCTATGCAAGTACTTCTTTGTTTTTCAAAATAATTTTCATTTTTTGCTGCTTACATGGTTGTAATGTGAGTTACAATCTATAAAATACACATTCTATTAGTACTATGTTCAAAACAGCCATCTGATGTGACAATTCTGGTGATATTTCTGTATGGGATTCAGTTGTGTTCTTGTTATATTGATTTTTTCACCTGCCTGTCTTTGAATGGTCAGTAACAGGTTTAACAAAGGACTAAGACACGGGATGACAATGGATGTGTTGTTCAGTGCCTTTCCCTGAACCATTTAGTTCTCACCTTTGCCTTTAGACTGTTATAAATTGAAGATTTCTGTGAAGTCTGCCTCACATTCAAAAGAATGTAAGAGTAGTATCAGGAAGCTTCTTGCTCATGTAATTGGCCTTTGCACAAGGCTTGGCCCTCTTTTTCTGAACAAAAAATCAAAGGGCTGATTGAACTTCTGCTTTAAGCAGGGAGATGTTCCTCCATTCAGCTTCCAGGTTGAGCTGCAGAGCAGAATCCCAGTTCTGCACAGAAACTGCTGTATGGAAGGAGACATGATCTCCTTTCCTAAGACACTGGTGATTTTTGGTACCTGGATGAATCAAAATGAAGAGCCTGTCATTGATAAAATTAAGCTATTGTGATCTATGCAATAACATGTTTTTATAGGTAAGATATGCATTCAAATACGTGCATATATGTAGCTTCTCTTCTATAATGTTATAATTTTTCTAGTTTTAAACTGTTTGGCATATAGAACAATACCAAAAATAGAAATCAGAAAGATCTTTGGAGGGACTTGTTTGTTTTGATATATAGCGTGTGCTAAAAATCTTTCTTCTTCTAAACAGTTACGAAAGTAGATGCTGCTAAGGCTTTGGACCAAATCTGAAATTCTCTTAAATCCATGTGGCTTTGTCAAATTCAATACTGTTGCTTTGTGTTTCCTGTACTCTGAAAAACTGTATCATTTTCCAGAACAAATTTCATTAGACTGATTTGTTACATGTGCAAAGGAGGCGATAGAACAAGAAAATCTTTTTAAGCTACTGCAACCTTTAGATAAAAGAAAATTTCATAAGTTAAAAGAAGTATTATTATGATGATGGTGATAATCACAGTGTACATTTTATTTGAAATTTACCAATTTGTTTGTAGTTTTGTTTTCTTAGAGAGTTTTTATTCTACAAATGCCAGCTTCTTCCAAATCATAGTCCCTTCCATGGCTACAAACTATTAAAAACAGAGAGGGGTATATTTTCAAAGTAGTGTGTAGGTGGTATTAGCACAAATCCTGTTATACATGAACAGATTTTAGCACATACCTCCCTTGCAGTGCTTTGAAAATGTATCCCTTCATATAAAAATACCTGCATGGATGGTAATATAGAGAACAGATTTTCTCTGTTTTATTAGAAGAACTTTGCATTCTTTGAAGCGACTAAAGTAATTAAAATTAACCCTTTTTGTAAAAACAAGGGAGAAGTCTGTGATTATACAAAAGTTCTACAGTGGTTTATTCAAAAGCCCACACACTTCAGGGGGCTGCCTTTAGCAAATACATGGCACTCTAATCATAAACAGATACTGCCAGGAGCCTTAAAACTTGCCTGAAATAAAGCTTCAGGCCAGCTGATGGAGAGAAACTTGTGCAGGTATCATTAATGCATAATCTTCCTTTGACCACAAATGATGATCATGCATGAAGATACGACCCTCTCTACAGTCCCTGATACTGCATAGAAACGTGGCAGCACTGCCTCTCCAGTACAACACTGAGATGATTTTGTTCTCTTTTTTTCCAATGATTTTTAGGCTGTTATCCTTCTATTTCTAAGTCCTTAGGTTGTTGATTACCATAAATTTCCCATAGCACCTTCCATATTAACCCAACATAAACAAAGGCACTAGGATGTGAAAATTAGGGAATCACAGAATAACGGAATCACCTAGGTTGGAAGGGACCGTTAAAGATCATCTAATCCAACCAAAACTAATCCGCTGTTCTGTGTATCCGTTATTTTACCACTACAGGTGGGCTTTTTTAGGTACCGATAACTGTCAGA
>JAOXNG010000001.1:35778170-35792470 GCA_028566535.1 Scolopax minor | reverse complement strand
TCCCCCCCCCAAAAAAAAATATCTGTAAATAATAACAAGAGGAAAAGTGGGGAAGTTAAACAGGAAATTGAGGCTCCTTGCTCTTTCACTGTATACAGGAGGGGAAAAGAAAAGGAACATTTGCTTTTAGAAGCCATGTGATATGAATAGTAATAAGGTTTGGGTTCTTTGTGTCTACGTAGCAACCTTGAATTAAATCTTGATTCCTTGCCTTTTTCATCTTCATCGTCCCTTTTTTTGTTTGACTACTAATGAATACCTTAAAAGAAACATGGCAAACAAAAAATCTTTCTTGCAACAAGCTTAATCTGTGCACATTTTCATTTTTTAGAAGTAAAAATTCTCTCTTCATGCTTCTGACCCTTTTAGTTACTTGTAAATATTCTCAGGATTACTATTTCCCTTGGGGCGAAGACTAAAGCTATAGTAACACATTTTTAACAATAGTAATTTCAGAGCTCCTCTCCTAGATTAAATTTATATTTTTTGCTTTCTAATCTGTCATTACCATAATTTCTGTAAAAGATAAACCATATGCTGATATCTCATTTCCTTCCTGTTGAGGTCTTCTTGTTTCCCCTCCTATCAGCATTCATTTAAAATCAGTATTAAAAAGGCCTTCTTATACAAGCTAAATAGATATAACAAAAAAAAAAAAAAAAGAAAGAAGGAAATAAATTTTGATTCTCTGACTCATTCTCTTATAATTTACACACATTGTTAATCTGACTCATATGTTTAAAAAGAAAGCTCATTGTGGATTAGAAAGCAAAAGTAAACTTCTCCATTTAAAAGATTTTTATGATAGCCTTTGTCTCACAATGATGTTTGACTTGGAAGGCTTTGATAACTAGAACTTATTTCCAAACTTATTCTAACACTTTCTTCAAGCTTACATGGTATTTTAGAAGTTTTGCATGGATTCTGCTTCTGAAAAGGGCAAGGAAGGAAATAGACTATGCAATTGGAGGCTGACCTGTCATTACTGACCTTTTCAGGGAAGAAGAGAAGGAAACACTCTATAATGACAGAGCTGTTTCTTTCCCTAAAATATCATATGTCTGGAATCCAGCATCTAGGCTGGCTAGGACTCTGGTGTGCATGCTCTGGTTACATGGGTCAGATGGTAATGTTGTGGATCTGTACTTCTGCTATCAGCTTTCTTGGAAATTCTAGCTGAAAAGCTAAATACTAATGAATTAATTAAATACAATTTTAATAACTCATGGGGTTTTGTTGGCTTTTGGCGTTTTTTTCCATCCCTTCTCATTCCTTATAATGTTGCATTAATGCAGTATACAGTCACCATCTTGAGACTGTTGCTGCTACAGTTCATGTTTATATCTCTGCCTTTTTACCACTGGCTTCAGGATGAAAGCTGGGAAAAAAAAGAAAATTTGAAAAACAGACAAACTAGCAAAACCTTTTGTTCATGCACTTTTAAGTGATTTGGGCTATAACAGCATAAACACACCGTGAATCCTACCAAATCTCGAAAGTTGCCCTTTTTATTTTGGGTTGTTGTCAATTTTCACATCTGATACAAACAGTGGATACCTTTGCAGTAACGAGTGCCACACTAAGAACACATAACCAAGGATATTAATCTATTTTAGAAAGTAATTGCTATTCCAAGGCAGTACAACTAAATGAGGATGAAATAAACTGAAAGAAGTAGAAGGCGGAAGTAATGAAGAAATTTGAAATAAATTTCCAAGAAATACATTTGTTCTCATTCAAAGGACTGGTTGGTTAAAGGCATGAGAGGTAGAAGGAGGCATGGGACCGAATGAAAGTGATGGTAAGTAAGATTAACAGCAAAGAAAAGCAATAAGCAAATAGGATAAGTGTGATCATGTGTTCTGCCATGCATGGGGGGCTGTTGCTATACCGTAAACACTGTGACTATATAGAGGCATGCATATAACACACATATGTACCTAAATTAGTTTTGAAAGTCTAATCAAGCAATGCTTATATGTGGTCAAGCAATTAATATATGTGTTAATATTAGCATATATATGCAATAAAAGAATTATGGAGAGCTTGGAAAAGTTAGAAGAAAACCAACTCTGTTGACTATAATCATAAATGTGACCTGCAGAAGTGATAAATAGGGTAAGAGTATATTCTGAGGTCTTCAACTCCTATAGAGTGAAGATAGCAGAAATGTAATGTGTTACAGAATGTGTTACAGAAATGTAATGTATTAATATCAGGTAAAATTAGGTGGTAGTTTCTGTTCTGCAATTTGTATTTTGGGAGTTAGTCAATAAGCTAAAGGTAGATTCCTAAATCTACTTCTGGTTAAAATATAGCACTGTCTACCACTATTTTTATGATTGATTTAAGGCACCTAAGTTAGAATAAAACTTACATTAATCAAAAGTATATACAGATTCTTGATGTGAAGTGTACGCTGCAATGAGCTCAAGTGCCCCAACTCTACTGTGCTTCTGTGATAATGTGAATTTCATGGTTTCTGCACGCAGCCATCTCCAAACTCCTGGAGCTACTTACTCTATGCTATATTCACATATGCATTGCTTAAAGAAACACACTTAGACAAAACAGTGATGATGTCTATCAGGCTTGCATGGGCAATGTTTTATGCTTTGTCTACTCAGAGCAAGCCATGGTTATCTAAAGGCAATGTTCCCATAGCAGTGCTGATCTTCTTGAGCCTGATGAACATCACTCAAAGATTATTTTGGCATAAGGCACTGTATAATTTGATATTGTTGCTAAACGAAAAAATTAATTTTAATTTTGGTCTCTTTCTTAATTTTGTAAAACAAAACTAAGGGAAAAAATGATTGAGTTTTTATTCACAGTGATTTCATCTTCTTCAAGAAGTTATTACAAGACTTGGAAAGAAAACAAAAATTCTAAGCTAGAATACTTGACATTTCACATTTCCAGTAAAATTGCATCAAATAAATAAGCTTAAACCTGAGCAATTAACTAAAGTGTGGGCTGTGAAAAGGATGGTGCTGTGAGAGAAAATGTAAAATTATTCCTATTTTGTAAAAATAAATACACTTATTAGCATAATTCAGAATAAATTGTCTGAGAAGATTAACATTACTGGGAGCCTCTTCTACGCCTGTAACAACAGGAGTGGCTGAAGGCAGAAGATGTGCAGAACAAGGTCTGCTGCTGAAGACTGGTGTAGGCCACGACCACTTAGAAAGACATGCAGGTTGAGGCCTGCTGTGATCACATTTACATCTACATCTGCCTAACACCTATCCTATGTGAAATTCATGGTAGCATCAAGGCAAATATGGCCTAGGCACTACTGGAAGTTTAACAGGTGCTGCTATTCATTCAGTATTGCCAATTCTGAATAATTTAATGTAAATCTAACATAGACTATTTAGCAATCTTAAATTATAAATGAATTTGGAGAAAAGATTTCTTCCATGAAAATATTGAAAACAACATATGAATTAACCCTAAGAATGCAGAAATCATAAAGTAAATCAAATGCAAAAGATACCATTTTATAAAATCTTGTGACTTCTTAACACAGTTATAAGCCTGCTTATAACTTTTGAATGCCTGGAACTTTCAATATTGTATTGAAACACTAGATGAAATATTGCTTTGAAACAATTCTCTGATGAAAACCTAAGTCAAGAACTATTTGATGAGGAGCCATGCAGAGTCCCATGGTTTAGATAAAATTGCCTCCAATAAGCACTAGTGGAATCAATACAGCAATTGGGTTTTTGCCTTTATGAAAAGCTTTGATTATATTATTTTATCACTTGGATTTATTTTGGAAGCAGTACTTTATTCTTTCCAAGTTCAGATATGTTATACCAAAAAGTCTGTTTATGACATGAAAATCCCCTGTGCCGGTTACAGGGCATTTTGGGGATGCAGCTACTTTGATGTAGTTTAAACGTTGTTTTGATATTGAAAAACAAACTCAGTTACCATACATTGTACTCCTGAAAAGAGATGTGATGCACTTATGACTTCATAAATTGAAAGGGACATTGTCTATCTCAGGCACAGCACTAAATGTCAGATATTGCTATTAAACAAATGTTGCCCTTTATGGATCTCATAAGATGATGAAGAAATAAGGGTGGCAATCCATGAGATGATTATTTTAAAGGATTTTTCGTCTAAATTTTTCATTAAATTAGTATTCTAAGCAGCCTTCTCCCCTTTCCCATGACTTCTTTTATTGGGATCTTTAGATTAAACAGTTTTAGGATGTCATATGTTGAATTTCCCCATACTATTTTTAAATGTATTAACTAGGAGAGACCTGTGAGGTGTTCACCTGTCAATGTAGTCCTTTAATTGCAGTGTTCAGTAACAGGGAAAAAATTCCTAGTTTACTGCTACATCTGTGTATGCAGATTATTTACTCAAGAAGAGCAAAGCTTGGCAAGGTATATCTATTCTTCAAGGCATGAGGTTTGACTGCAGATTTTTTTCTATGTGGGATAGCACTTAACTAGTGGTAAACCAATGTTGGGTGGGGGGACAGGCTTTCTTTGTAATGTTTTCCTCAGTCCATTATTAAGCTCAAGCAATACCATGAAAGCTGAAGTGGGCTATGTGGAATTCAGGCATCTTAAAACACAGACAAAATTAGTTTTTGAATGTGTACAGATGTGCTTGTAATACTATTCACATATTAAGTCCAGTCCTGATCAGCCTGGAAAACATATGATTCCTTATTGACTCCTAGCACTGCCTAACACATGCATATTTAAGTCACAAGAGTCATCTTTGACTTTGTGCATAGGAAGAGTAACAGAAAAATCTGTGAACAGGACCAGAAGGTTGCCATTTCTACTAGAACTATTATAAGCAGTACTGCTAGAGCTACTGTTAATAACCATGAAATTATCTAGAAAACTAATAGTGAAGTAAACTGTTATGACATAATAGAGAAGGAGTAAGCAAATGTGAAGTCTATTTTTTGACTCCATTCACATTGATACAAATAGTCTAAGGAACAATTTCTAAGTTAATTTTTCCTGATTTCAGTATACATCTGGAAATATATATTTTTTTTCCTCTAATATATCTACTGGGAGACTGAAAAAGGCCATCAATTCCCTGAGATACATATGATTTTTTTAACATTTAGCTGTTTTTAACTTTATTCATCCGCTTCCAGCTTGATGGATTTTGGAATGTCTACCATTGTTGCTTAAGACAAAACAAAAGGGAGACTTCATTTTTAAACTCAAACTAATTTTATACTATTATTTTAATTTATATTAGTTAATTATTTTAATACTCAAACTAATTAAAAAACTATTTCTTTTAACTGTTCCTCCGTATCAGATTGGTGTAGTTTTTTAAAGATTCCTTCTACTGTGCTCATTGTTTAGGTTATGGTATGAGATATAAAATAATGAGAACTGATCCTATTAAATCAAATTTGTTACTGTTTGTTACTGTTTTCATTTTAGAATCATAGTGAGGTCTAAACACAATTCACAGAATGCAAATTTCCTTTTACCCTACTGCTTTCCTTAAAACAATTAACAACATTTTGGAGTTAGGAGGATTTTAGCTCTATACTGACAATTAGTTTGCTGTTGATACATAGAAGTTTGCCTCAGAAATCCAGAAAAAAGATCAATTGTGTAATAATATATGTTGGAAAAGAAAGGGAGGAAATCTAGTGTGAATCTAGTGAATTTTTTTCATTCTTTCTGTTTTTGTTTCTGCATTTCTGATGCGTCCTTTCTTTTTGCTCTTAGTGTTGTGTCTTCCTAGATTGTAAACTCTGTGGAGAAAAGTATACTTACGATTTTACACAGTACTTAAAATCATAAAGATACTGTATCAGGAAAAGTAGCAAATAATAGCATCTGTCATCAGGGTTCAACTAGATGAACATTTTAAGATATAAACTTGTCAAAATAAGTAGAATCACTGTTGAAGGCAGCATCTCTTTTATTGATTTAGAAATTATATCCAAAATAACACTACATAGACTTTGTTGTTGCAGGTTTTCGCTCTGACTTACAACATTCATTTATGTCACAAGATAATCTGAATGTCTGATATTTCTATGACAGTGATCTATAATTCCAGTTTAGATTCACCTTTTCAGTGCAAATTCTCTCAATTTAGTTATATTTGCATTTTACTACAAATGGTAAGATATGTGAATGAGCAAATATGAGCAAATATTCATACCTTTTTCATTTATGATTAAAATGTATGGAAAAAACCCATTTCTGATAACATGACTGGAAATTGTGCTTTCATTCAAATTATCTAAAACACAAAAAGATAAAATTAGATGGGTCTTTTTCCTTACTGTTTCCACAGATAAGTATTTTTAAAGGATTGGAATTACTAAAAGACTGATATTATGTATATGCTTATTTATCTGGAATGAAGGAAACTATGTTGTCAACAAGGCCTTCTAGGAATACGTTAATTCTGATTGATTAATGACAGTAACACACATCATAGAATGATAGAACCATAGAATGGTTTGCGTTGGAAAGACCATTTAACAACCACGTGCACAGGGACACCTTCCACTAGACCAGGTTCCTCACAGCCCCATCCAACAGTTCCAGGGTGGGGCATCCACAACTTCTCCAGGCAACCTGTTCCAGTACCTCACCACCCTCACACTAAAGAACTGCTTCCTCATATGTAATCTAAACCAACCCTCTTGCAGTTTAAAGTCATTGCGCCTCATCTTATTGCTACACTCCCTGATAAAGAGCCACTCCCCATGTTTCCTGTAGGCTCCCTTTCAGTACTGGAAGGCCACTGTGTCAGCTATCTTTCTGTAGAAATGTTTTTAAACACTAAACTGGTCTTTTGTACCAATCTTGTGCAAAATGTGAAAATTTTCATATTGAACTGGAGCTTCAGACAAAGACTTTTGAAAAGTACTATAAATAAAATCAGAGTAAAAATAAGAAGTAAACAAAAATATTTTCAGTTTAAGCCTAGATGATTACTGGCTAGCTGTGTCTTTGAGAAAGACTGAACTGCCTTGTTCCAGTTCTGACAGTAAGCTTAACTTGAGAGTAAATAGGGCAGAAATGTCTGCTTTTATTATTCTAAGTGATAAAATTGACAAGTGTTGTCCTCCCTGCCCCCAACCTTTTTTTAGTATTAACTATTTCTGAAACACATAATTTTTTTACACCAAAGTCTTCCTTTTCTTCTCAGACTATCAAATCCCTGCGCATAAGTTTTAAGGCTGGGAATACAGCCAGATTTCTGGCAGATCATTCCAATGTACTTCAATATGAAATTGCCATAGCAAATAATACGGCCTCAAGTCTTTAGTTCTCCTAATTGGGCCATATGAGATGGCAATGCTTTACTTGTCAGGGCTTATTATTTTAAAATGTGAATATAAGAGGAAAGTCATCAGGATTCATTTTGATTTTATTTAATTTGTCTTGAGTGTTGTCAGAGAGCACTGAATAATTCAGTTTTAGGTCCTCAGGGAACAGACCTTATAATCTACATAAGCAAAAAGTAATTTTTCAGATACTTATGATATTAAGCATTAAAAACTAAGGGAAAGAAATGTGAATATTAAGGTGTATGGAATTTATAAAGGATCTCTGATTTATGCAGGAAGTATAATTAATATTACCTTATATTTCTAGGTAGTCACAACTACCTTTGATTTCTTATGTGAAATAAAAGAACAGCTTTTAAGAGTCTGCTGTCTAATTTTATCTAATTTTAGGAATAGAATGCTGATATACATAACCCTCCTGATCTGCATGGTGGGAAAATGAATATAGCTACTATCCACCATTTGAATAAAACAGCAAAAGCTGAGCACTGCACAGCCATTTTGTCATTCAGTCCAGGAGAAATAAAAATGCAGCAAAGGAACCAGGGAGTTGTCACTGTAGACAGGGTGAAGATCACCATACTGTCAGTGAAGTGGAGTGTGGATAATGGCTGCCAACAATCCCGATTTGGTCGTGACAGTAGATAAACAACAGAGGTCAAAAGTCGGCTTCTGAATTTCAGGCTAAAGGAGACAAAATTCAAAAGTTACAAGAAGCCTGTTATGTTGGCTAACATTTCATACTTTTTAATCAAGCTGGAGTGTTGGTGGTTGAAAGAAGAACAATGTGTTCAAAGTAATCTTATTTGTCTGAAAGTAGGTGGACTGGAACAAGAGGTCACTCCTCATATAGCTGGGGCAGGGTTCTAAGCCAGAGAGGAAGTAGTGAGAGAGGTATGAGACTAAGCATTTAAGAATTGTTATCAAACAGCTGATGGTCTTCTGACATAATTTCAGATCACAATCTTGGATTTTTATATTTTTCACTCTACACAGAAAATATAAGTTGACATTTTGTAATGAATAAAGTGGAGTAGAGGCCTGCATCATTCTTTTTCTTCATGGGAGACAGATGTGCAAAAATTGATGTGTTTCACAATTCCATGCATAAGAAGACCATAAGGAGTCCTTTGAACATTACTCCAAGCTTCAGTGACAAAATTATACACCAAATAGTTAAGTCTTCTCTTCCCCATTAAGACAAGGTGGTAGGGGGAAGTATTTTTGAAATGAGAACAGGAACAATCAAGCCACATCCAGTGTCCAGAGCTTTTGCAATAGCAGGTGACTTAGGGGATTTAAGGAATTGTTTTCAGGGAAAGGGGGTAAAGGGAGAAGAAGAAGGGAGAAATTAAAAATTAGAGTCTTTGCTTTAATTTAAATAATCATTCTCTTGTCTTAAGGGAACTGGAGGTTAAAGAAAGTGGCTATTGTGTTAATTATGTTTTTAAATGAATTTAAATTTATATTTTTAAATAAAAAATTATTCTTGCATCAAAAAGAACTTCATGGTGTATAGCACAGATGTATAGCACAGCTCTTCTACAGGAGCACCTAGCCCACACCTCCTAACATGCCCTGATAGCTCTTCTCAGGCTGCTGCTATTCCAAGCCCCCCTACTCTGTCCCTTAGGCTGGCACAAGAACGTTAAGAGTCAGGAGCAGATGGCTGCAATTTTGCTAATATGTCAATATCCATCCTGTAACGCCATGTATGTCACTGTATCCACTTTCACAAGATGTTACATTCTACTGGCAATATCATCACTGTTTCTGCCTTACACTGTGCTAATGGCTGCAGTTGTCAATACTTGATCACTCACAGCTAACCTTCACTTTATACCTAATGGTGGAAAGACTCGGAGAGCCATGATTTACTAAAAAAAAATCTATATTATCACTATTAATGACAAAATCATTTTATGGGGTTATTCATTTACATGGTACTTTACATACTTGTTTTCCTGCCCAAGTAAAAGTATGATGAAATAAAAAATAACAGGAAATAAAACAGGAGATGTGGACTAGGTGCACTTTCCTTACCAAGTGGGAAAGTTGAAAATAGTACAATTAGTCAAGATAGAATAGAGATGTCACAAGTTTATATTTCACGTGGCTTATTTTCACCATACTTTAGTGAGTGTCTATCTACATCATATGATAAAGGAGGACCTTAATGTATATTTCACATTATAGTAAATGGTAAAGGCAATGGTGTAGTGTGTTTGAAATGGACTTTGAGGCAAAGAAGAGGGAGGGGGTTTTGTCCAACTGGTTGCATTGCAGTCTGGCACCTACTAGCCTAGGAACCCTTGGCCTACTATATGTGGCAGTTTACCAGGGGTTGATGGACATTCAGAGATATGAGTAGCATCATCAACATTTATGATGGTTATTTTTCAGGCAGCATACAGGCGTATTATTTACAAGTGTTACAGGAAATCTCATGCTATGAAAATATTAACAATATTAATACAATTGTATTCTACAAAACCTTTAAAAGACTGTTTTGCTTCTTGAAGCACAGAAGCTTGTTTGCTGATGACTGGTGTGTTCTGGGATGTCAGTAGTCACAAATTACATCTAAATAATGATTCGGTGTATTTTTAACTAAGAATTTGCTACTAGAGCTACTTTCATTCTTGTATATAATTAGGAGGAGGTGATCTTTTATCAGTTTCTGATTAAATTCTGATTTTTTTTTAAATTCATGATTGATAACAACTTCATTGTAGAAAAATAAAAAGCTTTGAAAGCTAAAGAATAATTTAAAATCTAATGAGATGTACAGTTAATATTGTATTTGTGAGGTGTACCACTTTTAACATCACTCATACATGCATGCAAGCATATTTTAAAATTATCTCTTATTATCTTTCTTTAATTCCTAACTAGAATTAACATTATTCAATGATTTAACAGACCTATTTTTATTTCTGTGTTATGTAATCATATATTTGCTTGGAAAATCCTCTAGAAAACAAGCAATACATATAGAAAGAAATGCATCAATTTAACCTAATCTAAGTGCTGTTCATTTGGTTTTATTCCCAAAGCTTAAAAACCTACTTATAAATGTGAATGATAGATCATAGTGTTCTGTTCAAATTTTATATTTTTTAACAAACTTGTGTTTAAATGAAATAACCACGAAGTATTTCAGTAAGTAGCCTGAGCCAGGGCTGTTTGATTTTTTTTTTTTGACAGCCTCTAACTGACTGACTTACACTCCACTGTAATCAAGGAAATATGTTTGTGGTTTTTTTAGCAGTGCTTTACAAACTTGGATAGAGTTGACCATAAACAACCACAAAGACAACATAGTGTTATTCATCATTTTACTCCTATTAAGGACCCTATCCTATTAAGGACTCTTTGTCAAAGTAACAAAAAAATTCCCCATATGTTCTTTTGACAAACACTGTCACAACAATCGGTATTGTCCTGTTTTAGCCCTGTGCTCATTGCTTTATTTGTATGAATCCAGTGCTGGCATTCTCTCCAATATTAAGACTGCAGGAACTCTAATGGCCTGAACTACTAATTTTCTTCTGTTTGCAGACAGAGAATGAGATTCTGTCACAATGGCCTATGTAATAAATAGTCCTAAAATAGTGCTAATATTGTAATTGCTTTTGTAATTAACAAGTAATAAACAACATTCTTGTACAAAGAAGTGATAGTGAGAGGCAATGGGAAGACAAGAGGATTCATTCCACCACAAAGAGTGTATTAATGAGCTACAAAAAATTTGTTAATTTTGAGGGAAATTTAACAAAGTTTTGCAGCGGCCTTGCAACGCTCCATTGACCACTACACGCTTAAGTGAAACACACCCTTTATATTGTTTGTCAGCACAAAGTTATATTCATTTTTTAAACCCTTTCTACTGGTATGTCAGTAGCTTGTTGAAGAGAAATATGATTGTGGGAACAGAGACAGTCCCATTCTGCATTTCAGTGTTCTTTGAGGTTCTTCTCTGCTGAAACAGGGATGTAAATCTGGCAGATTTTTATTATTATATAAAAATCAAGCTGATATTTAGACAACCATCTTTGTACATCCTAAATGTATTTCATTTTAATGTGCAATGGGAAAAACTTCTGCTAGGCTGTAAATTAATGCAAGAGCTAGCTGGTACATCCTTCATCCTTCTCAGCCCAGCAATGATGCACTTGGCATATAGCAAGATATTTGACATTATCTTACATCTCTTATCATTTTGGCATAGACCTAGCAAGTTATCTAAATTCTGAAAGATGGCAGCTATTTACTGAAGACAATGCAGTTTTTGCATCTCTGTCCTCAAATGTTTTCTCAAGAATCGTCATGCAGAGCTACTGAGAAAAAGAATTCTGGGGTTGAATATGAATGAACGAAACATCCCTCACTGCTTGGCTGGAAAATTGCATTCTAGTTAAAGTTCAAACACTGAATCTTTCTTGACCCCTTCTTTTTTAATTAGCTGGGAAATTGTACTTCAAATAGCTCTTGGACTAGGAAGAAAACCTCTTCTCCACTTCTTAAACTTTACACAGAGGGACACTTGATGAAACTCACATAAACAAAATATCATTATTTTTATGGACATTTATTTGCTAATGTTAGAATATTCCCAAATGAAAGTACTGTCTTGAGTGCTAATGATCTAAATGTCCTGTGTCCCTCCTTTTATGCCTAAAAAACCACAGTAGTGTATTAAATCTACATTACTGCCTATCTGCTTTACTCCCTATCCAACTTAATTTGAAGATATCTTTAATAAGAGTCTGTGAATGGAAATATGATTAGATAACCTTATATTCATGTAGTGCTCACATGCATCAGATTGGGGCAGTTTTTGAGCATAATATGAAAAACTTCAAATTTTTCAATTTGTTCAAGTAGATATGTAGATATTCTAGGAGGCACTAAACAGCCTTTATTATATCAAACTGTGCCAGCTGTTTAGACTACAGAGCTGCAACAGGAGGAAGTTGTACTTTAAAGCACCACTTCTTATATCCCTTGGAATGGTAGTATGTGCAGCTATTACAATCATTTAGCATCCATGTAAACCTTTCTTACAGTCATTGCATAACACACTTTCTGGCTTTCCAATACTGTGAATTATGGACATTAAAAGTTGATTCTCTCCCCAGCTAGCTCTTGTTTGTTGTTTGAATATTTGAGCTTGTATCTCCCTGAAATAAATGTGCCTTGTCTTAAAAAATTCCCCAAGCTCTAGTAGAAATTAAGCAGAGTGAGAAGAAGATTTTGATTAAAGACATTAACAGATTTTGGAAGAAACTTACTAGATTTGTGCAAATTACGCAAGACAGAAATATCAGAATTCAGCTCCAAAGCAACTAATACTGTAGTGATTTTTTTTAGGATTGATCATACTTAAGTAAAACCACAGGATTTCATTTTTAATTACACAATGGTTCATTCAAATAATTAATTATTCTCCTTTCAGGAAGCATATGGAAACTCAACAGAAGGCCACATTCTCTTCTATATAACCTTGGTCATATTTTCTGAATATGCCAAAAGGAATAATTTTGTCACTTATTTATTTTAAATGTTCAGTATAGGAAATGACTATGTACTTCTGACTTACTAAAAGCCCTAATCTGTGTGTTATGTAAAGTTTGTTTAATGTGTTCCTCTTCTGTGTTTAATGAAATGTGCAATGACCTGCTCGCATGATCTCAGAATAACATTAGGACACTTTCTCTATGTGTCTGTGCACACCTGAGTGCATAAACACATATATTGGTGCTAATGAGATCACTTATGAAAATCACTTGCTCCAAGCTTCCACTTCCTGGTCTGATGATGTATCTCGAAACCCATTTCATTTCTACATAGATCAGGATAACAGATGTTTTTGGGCTCCAAGTCTCTGCAGGTTATATTTTATAGAACTAGACATTTATTTTTTCCACCTTAAGAAGAATTTTCAGTCATTCTGAATCAGTGTGCCTATTCAGGTTGAAGCTATGAATAGTGTTGACTGGAAAAGTATCCAAGCCTTGATTCTCAGAAATGAGGAAATTACCTTCTTTCACTTAGCAATTAAGATTTTTTTTTTTGCAATCTTGTAAGAACTAAGAAAGCAATGATTTAATTTTTTAGTTCCTAAGAATGTTTCAATATACATCTCGTAAGCTTTGGTAAATGCTATAATTATTGAGATATCAGGTATCTTAAGCAGTCATACGAATGTTTTATATAAAATATTGAATCAGCCAGACTATCCAGCCTGATGATGATCAAATCAACCTTACAGGACATTATATACTTACTGATCATTCCAGTCCTTGCTGAAGCAAAGAATATGAGCTTTTGAAAGGACACAAGATGTAGTCAAATTGTCTCAGAAAAAAACAACAAAAGAAAGTTGGAGTTTCTACAGCCTAATTGATTGAGGGACATTGTTTTAGTCACTGAGTTCCTCTTGTGCTTTGTAAAATCTTTTTTTTCTTAAAATATTTTACATTTTATTTAAAATTTGAAATTGAAAATTTAATTCTGGATCAGATATACAGAAATTTGAGTATTATAAAAAGTCAATTACAGCAGTGTGGGCTGTGTATCAACTTAATTAAAAAGAAAAAGAAATAAAAAAAGTTTTTTTCAGTTTGGAATTCCATTTTTTTCACTTCTTGTATGCCCATCTGCAATTTATGGGTTGGAAATGGTATACATACTTTATAGGAAGGAACTTAACTTAAAATTTCCTCAATGCTAGTATTTGCCTTAGAATACATAAGCAAATTAATGTAACATTTTTAGCTTAAGAAAATATTTTAGAATTGTTATTCTGCCAGCAGAATAACAGGTGACCGAGAAGGCCAACAGCATCCCGGCCTGGATCAAGAACAGTGTGGTGAGTAGGACCCGAGAGGTGATTGTCCCCCTGTACTTGGCACTGGTGAGACCCCACCTCAAGTACTGTGTCCAGTTTTGGGCCCCCTACCACAAGAAAGAC
>JAOXNG010000001.1:35741736-35756354 GCA_028566535.1 Scolopax minor | reverse complement strand
TAGCTCTTATACCTGGTGTGACATTTTCCTGCTATAAATAACTAAGTGTGGTAAACAACATTTCAACAGCTTTCCAGAACATTTATTAAAAACTAAGCACTGTATTAGGTAGTCACAAGAATCTACCACTGTGAAATTGTAAATATAGGAGATCATTTCACAATTTTCTTTCTTAATTTTTCTTTTAAAGGAAAGTAATCCTCAAACTGGAGGTGCTCCAGACATAAAAACCTCCAAGTGCCCTCAAACTGCCTACCCTCACTTCCTCGCAGTAGTGAATCTTGGCCAACACATGCATAAGAAGTCAAACAAATTAGGCAAAGGGTAACAAATGCCAAACTGCTGATTAAAACTAATATTAATCAGCTTGGAAGGCATGCTTACTACAATGATCTTTAACAGCATCATTGTGACAGACTTACAAACATTGCCTAATACTATCTCATAGCCAAGGAGAACATGTGAGAAGTGATTACTTTTAAACCTCCACCAAAGACTTTTTGGATAATATTTTAAAGGAACATGTCTATTCTGTATAACACTAAATGGGAGCTTTACAGTTTGACAGAAGCATAGAAGAATAGATAAAAACCAGGAAAACACTTCTCTAGTCTTTTAGCATCTCCTCTTTCAATGTTGTCAGGCATTAATTTTTGTCAAGTCAAACTGGTTTTCTCCCAGTACCTGTCACAGCTATATGAAAAGATTCAATAAGCACCAACTCCAGCGTAAGCATATCATAAAGGTCCAAAAAACCAACAAAAACCTCTTATAGATCTAGAAAGAAAGGACTGGCCTGTTGTCAAATACTAGACCACACACACTACACACTGAAGCCCTATAGGAGTAATTATTTCTCTCATTATGGCCAAAAACTTCAAAATAAGAGATCCAGGAGCTCCAGAGATCTCAAGCACATATCAAATTGTTTTCATCACCACCGTCTGAATACAGAGCCTTAATTCACAAACCAATAAACATTACATTTCTGAGTTGTCAGAATATGTTTCTGTAATGTTTTGTGCTTTATACTCTGTGGACCCACCAACAACTACTAACGGGTCACACGAGCCTTTTACTTTAGCTCTGAAATTACCATAACCAGTTTTTGGTGAGTTTATGCCTCCCAAATGAGAAGCTCTCATATAAGGAAGAAGTGCTTGTTAAAAATCCTTAGTGTATTTGCTTACAGTTACATTACAGAACATTTCTGCAGACTCTCAACTCCAGTTTATTCACTACTTGAATGTAGTGAATGGAGTCAAACATTCGCAGATAATGCTGAACATTCATTTAACCGCTTGGTTCATAAATGCAACTCTGCATCCTTATATTTACAGTGGCCCAAGTGCTAGAGAGGACCATAGTGAATGTTTTGAATTAGTTTGAGTTTCTAGCTCATGTTGTCACTGCTTCTGAACATTGAAATCAAGGAAGAAACTGTACTATGATTCTAAGTCACTGTGAGCATATATGTATGTCAGCGATTTTACCCACAAATGTTTTGTGAATAAAGATACAAAGCTAAGGCAGACAGTGCCTACTCTCTTTTCATTTTCTATTATGATCAAGTATAAATTAGAATATCAAGCAAGTGATTTGCAGGGATTTTTAATTTTTACTACTCAACTGAAGAAACTGGCTATACTACATAATTAAAAATTAAATATTCTCTTTTTTTTTTCTTTTAATTGCTCAACTGTGTAATTAACAAAAATAAAGGGTAAAAGTTAAAGGCTGCACCAAACATCAATGAAGGCAATTCTATTCTGATGATTTCTATCAGATTTTCAAATCTGGAGATTTTCAGTTAAAATAATCTCTTATTCTCAGTGGGGAAGTCCAACTCTCAGAAAACTGCTTTCTAAAGATGTATTTAACAAGATTCATACCTGAAAATGTGTAGGTATGGTAGGGTTGTATTGTTTTGGTTATTGGGTATTTTGTGTGGGTTTTATTCCTGTGTTTGTTTATTAAAGTAGCTTGTTGGCTTGGAATAAACTTAATAATTCAAAGTATTCACTTCAGTTTTATTTTTATAAGATATTTTCCTGACACTCAAATTTACACACAAGATTTTCTGAGCCTTAGCAATGAACTCAGAGGCTTAAACCACTTTTATATTGTTTTTAGCATGTAATGAGAGTGATCTTACTAACTAAAAGAAAGGAATTAATGGAGGTTATGTGGCAGAGAATACTGATCCTCACTTTACTGAGGATAAATGCTAATAACAACAGAAGTTTTAGGCCACCATCAGAAGGGAGAGCATGCTCAGGAGAAGTGTTCTTCCTCTCTCCCTTCTCTTACAGCCACCTAGCTTGTCTTGCACTTGTCCAGTTAACAGAGTAAAAGCCAGTACCCTGAATCAGATGCCAATATTTTACATATAGTTAAAAGGAACAACTGTGCATTAATGTGGTCTTTCAAAGTTGCCACTCTGGGTGTTTGATTCTACCTAAAATAGACAGCACAAAAGTATGAGAGGAATTACAAATCTCTCAAAGACAGAGGAACCTAATGAAAGGTCTCTGTTGGTTGCACCTGCATCCTTGAGGGACCAGAGCTTAGAAACATACTCCCTTTTTCTCTTTAGCTTAAAAATGCTCTTCAGATGTCACATACTGGGTGAAGTAGTCTGTTGGGTTGCAGGGGTAGTCTGTAGGGTCCTAGTAACCTTTCTTAATGATAAAGCACTAAGTTTTGGGAAGTATGAGATTTTTTAATTATGTTTTAAGAATCATCATCCACATATGTTGATTGGTATTGATTGTTTCACATAGAGTTCACTGTCCTTAAGAAGGTAAAAAAAAGTATGCAAAATATTGCAGAATGGCAAAGTATTCCCTTGTTGGGAATAAATAGATTACACGAATGTTTCCACAATGCAGAGAAACAGTCTGTATTGCCTTACAAAGTTTCCACCTGCTTCCACTTGCTCTGCTTTTCAAGCTACATGAAATTGCTCACTTTTCTAAACTCTTAATATACTTGGTGATTTTCAAAAATATGTAAATTTTTCTACCAAGTACATTAAATAAAGGTTTCTTTGACAAGTAAGCCTACTTCCTTTCCACATTTTAGTTATGAAAAAAATAGTCTATCTTTTCTGTTTGCAGACACTTTTTTTGATAAAAGGAACAATGTTTCATAGAAATTTCTCATTATTCATTGTTTAGGCATCTTTGGTTTTGGTTACTACACTTTATTAATTTTGATGAAGCGTACATCAGGCTTTCCATTGGTAGTTTTCCCAGAGACCACCTAAATTTAAGTAATTCCTTATTTCTTTTCTGTGAATAGCAAAACTTGTATGTTCTAACTAGATACATCTACCTAAGTGTACCTAGGCTTAGACTACTCTCAGATATCCAACTTAAATCTAAAAACTTAAAAGTGGAAGTCTGAAAATGAGCATTTTGCACTTAAAAAAAAAATCTTCACTGGTGTTCTGAATTTTTTAGGTATTAATCCTTTCTAATTATGTCTTTATTTGATGAAGATGTTGGCTGTTATAACTACCTAGAATGGCAGCAAAGACGATTTCTTAGCCATTATGCCCACAGACTCCTGCCAATGTTGCCCAGACTGGTAACCGTCACACCGTGCTGCATATTGCAAGTTATTATAGCACTATATGAGAGAATTATCTTTGAATAAGTACCCTAAAATAATTAAAAGACAGGCCATTATATTCACCTGAAACACTAGTGCACTGAGAAGTGCAGAGGGACTTGGTGTGGCTGCTGTAGACAGGCAGAAACAGAAGATACTGCTTGTCCATTATTCCTATACCACTTACCTGAGGTCAGTATACAACTGCATTTATCATTTTGGTTCATCTTTGCCTACCAAATAAAAAAGGGTGTAAACTTAAATTCTAAATTTCTAGACAAGCATGGTCTGTAAGATAAACTGAATTACTTCTATGTAAGTATGATTCTATACAAATTAAAGAAGACAAATTTATTTCTATTCACCCCCCCCTTAACTCCCCCCTAAAAATGCAACTCACTGAGAAGATCTATATTGACTATGAGTGGTCTGCTTCAAAGAGCTCAGGAGGACTGGAAAAAATCAGGAAGTCAGATGCTTAGAAGCTTGTGACAATACTGTCACAATTTGGATCTTGAAAGTGAAGATACCCTGGCTTGATTTCATCCTGATAACTTCTCCACAGTATCATTGAATTATCATAGTATTTTCCAGTCCACTTTGGTATTTCCCTTTTGCTCGAAACTCTTATGGTTCATGTTTTGAACTGAACGTTTTCTGTCCTCCTTACTTGCCACAAGTATTCTTGATTTTTATTTTTTTTTAAGAAGAGAACATAAGCATTTCAATCAATTTTTCTTATAGTTGTTATTGGTATTAAAATAACACAATATCCATTCTATGAATATGGTTTTCAAATTCATAGATTAAACTATGTTTCACAACATCCTGAGGTATCAGATATAAACTATAAGAGATACATCACAATTCCATTTAAACCAGTTACAGAAAAGCTATCTGCATATGTAGCAATGAGCTATGGACAAGCACAGAGTTTTAAATTACTCTTGAGTGAATGTACTGTCCCAAAAGTAGTGGTGAAACAACTTTAATATGGATCATGAATAGCAGAGACAACCACCATCCAAACTTGTGATAGTCTATGTGAATTCACAGCAATATGTGAATTCAAAGCTCTGTATTTTCTTGGTTGTCCATGGAGCAGAGACCACCAAATGTCCTGAATTGAGTCCTGATTCTGTGACATGAACAAGCAAGAATTCATATCAACTGTGTATCAGTATTGACTGGCCCCAATGGTCTCTGAACTGATGTCTCCAAAGGGTAAGGGCTTCAATACTCACACAGTCATGCATATAACAACATGATTCTTTTAAAAATGGAATTTGCTGTGATAGTTCAAAAGAAAAAAAAATCAAACACAGTAAAACAAATTTTGAATACTGTACAACAGGCCCTCTTCTGTCCTTAATACATTTTTCCTTTACTCTCATCAGCACAGCTTCCTGTATTCCAGAGAGCACTTCCTTGCTCTCTCACTTTGACCCATCTACCTTTTAACAGGGACATTCTTCCTTGTAAGACAGCACTGACCATCATGGCCACCAGCATTGGTAGCATTATGTCCTGAAGCTGGAGAAAAAGGAAAGACGCTCATATCCCAGACATAAATCTTGCAATAAATTGAGCCTCTCCATGCTAACAGGTTTAATCAGCTGAGAAAGCCAATGTGATGTGTATGGGATAAGCATCAAGAACATCCGATTTCTGTTGCAAAGAGCCCAATGCACTGCTGTTCTTGTGACTACATTTCTGATGACTAGTATATTCCAGGGAGCTATCTCGTTTTAACCTGTTTTCCATTGAAAAAATAGTATTAATAAAGAATAGGTATGTAATAAAAATTAATTAAAACATCACATTACTGTAAATAACATAAATTCTCCAACGTGAAGTAGAAACATAAAATAATATCCCAAACTTTAGTCATGCCATATACTGTCTTTCCTTCTTTATAGAAGAGACACTCTATTAGACATATGCTCCTATTGTCTTCCAAATTTTAAGTTTTTTCCATGTTTTCTTTCTCCATATTTCAGATGAGCCAGAAAAATGGAATATAACTTATTCAAATAAATAGTAGCCTATAAAATTTAGACTTGCTTGCCTAGTCAAAGCCATTGACTGTGAATAGTTCTAAAATAGCTGTGCTCACTCACATAGTAAATGGTAAAGAATACTGCTGATCTTGTATGTACAGTGCTTTGCCATGTTGAGTTTCAATAGGGACTACGTTTTGATGAGATGATTGAATCTATTTGTAAGATACAATTTAATAAATCAAAACACTTTTTTGTAAGAGAGAGAAAGGACGAGAAAATTAACAGCTAGCCTTTCTACAGTAAATAGTAGAGAGCCAGTAAAGCAGTTAAAGAAATAATTCATATAGTATCATCATTACACTAATTAATGTATAAATATGAACATGAAATATTTATACATTAAGTATTTGTATACATTAACAATTTAATTATTCTTTTACCTCAGTCTTTAAGAAAAATTGCTGACATACATCCATAGCAATGAGAGATGTAGATCATTAGAGGCTGAGTACATGACACTCTAACAAAACACTGAACAAGGAGCTCTTTCTGCCCTACGAAATTAATATCACCATCAACATTGGGCTGGTCTCATTTTTCAGTTGCACGGTCCTTGCACCTTTATATATACTGTAAAGAAAATCTTGAAAGTCTCTGTGACTACCACTCAGGAAATCCTTTGATTTCAAAACAGTTTTCCCTAACTGAGCAAATCTTCATAGAAGATTTGGGTCTGATAAATAAGTTATTAGAACCATTTTTGGAATTTTCTTTTTAAAAGATTTTTCAGACTTCTTCACTTTTGTGTGTATTTTTTATCTCATTTTATTTTTCTTTTGTTGCTGTCTTCTGACTATGACAACGAGATTTTGATCTTTTTTAAGGACAAAAATACTGGTTATTTAGCTTCAGCTACAGTGAGTGTTTGCAATGTTATTCAGAGTACATTGAAAAAAAAGTCAAGTAAACATTTAGCAGACTACAGAAAGAAATACCCTCGGCTGACTATATCTTAGACTTCTTGGTTTCCACTAACAAGAATTTGTATTTTCAAAACTTGACATGACAGAATTTTTAAATGGGAAGTTCCAATTGTTATCAAATATTTACAGATTTTTAAGCGCATAGGTAAATGTAATAAACTGAGTATGATAATTTTCCTGAAATATATTATTTTGAAATAAGAACATTTGCCCTACTCAGGTTCCTTAAAGAGTCAAATACTGTTCTCATATTATACCAGCATGAGTATAGAATGTTTCAGCTAAATATGGCAGGCTTTGCTTTCATACACAAGTTAGGGTGCTACATCTTTTCATGCAGACTTTGTAGGCTTGTTGATAAAATATGGAAAAGCAGCATTCAAACTTCTCCTTTTTATCTGTCTGCAAGATTCTTGTAACTTGCTGTATCACAGTAACACACTTGAAAATGAGAATATATTTTGACTGTTGGTAGGGTTGACTGAATCCATTTAAATTTCCAAGATACTGCTGTAATGCCCAGAAGCATGCTATTAATGCAGTGAGTCATGTTTTGATCCAGTTATGTTAATCCAGTTTCTGCATATGTGACACTGATCATATCTTCTCTCCACTTTACTCTGACATTGACAAAAAAATAAATAAATTTAAAAATTCTATGACTGAGGACTTACCACATAAAACAAATGATGCACTCCTTTCACAGGAAAACTAAGCTAGAAATATATGTAACAGAGAGCAATAAAAACCTTGTATTCTTTGACTATACATTTCTTACCTGGCCACAGGAAGGTTTAGGTTTATTTTTATCTACACCACATTTCACAAGTCAGGGATTCATAAGTGGAAGTTAGATCTGTGAAATCTGTTCTCCAAACACCTGTGCAGCAGTTAGCTTGATCCCAATCCACTAAAATGGATGCAAACTAAGTGACTCAACATTTAGCAGATCAGATGCCTCAGAGAAGCCTTCTTATCTTTCCAATATTACCTTTCTAATATTAATTTCCCATGCATTAGCAAAGACTTTAATAGGCATATGTCAGATTCTGTCTGCTCTTTAGAGTTTTTCTTTCCTCTAACTGGGAGTTATAAATGTAAAATCTAGAATTATTGTCTTCTGAGTTTCAAAATTTGAGCCATTGTTCTGCAAAAGATAGACATTATCATTTTAACAGCATTATTGTGTTAACCTGCTTAATTTTCAGAATGAAAAATTACCGCTTTCTGATTTTTGGGTATTTAAATAGATCTTCTCAGTGGTAATCATATTTTATTTTATATTTCTATAGTTTTTCTGGTTTATAGTTTTTCTGCGTTTACTTTTTACTTCATCACTTTGCTTGCCTGAAGATGGAGAAATTTGATTGAAAGGTAAGAAATATATCCAGTGCTCCCTTTTTTCTTCTGCTTGCCTTAGGAAGTAGAAACTGAAAAAGTGATCTTAATGACAAGAATGAAGGGCTTGTGTTCTGTTTCATACACCTAAGCAGTGTACACAAAATATTATGGTCACTTTCAAGTTATGTATGTCTTCCCCATTTCCTTTCTTGAAAAAAAAAACAAAACCACGTTGATTACAGGCTCTTTGGTATAAATAACTTTGAATACAGACTTAACCCATCTACTGAGATCCAGTTCTGTCATAAAAGTGTAAATATATGAACGTTTGAACTGAATTTAAATTTTCTGCAATATGCTCTTCACACCCTACTTTAGAATGAATTAATCTGTTTAAAAAGCATCCATCTCTGAATGAATTATTTACGACACAGCAATTATTTTTTTTCCAAAATGAAACAAAGACTAAGCTTTATGATCAGAATAACAATACCAGTTATGTCATAAAGTTTGCATATATGTTCATGTACATATATAGGTACATATATAATCAGTTGCGATTTCATACCCATTTTTTGGTTTTCTGCAAAGTTCAATTACAGAAATGGTTTTTTCCATAGCCCATATAATTTTGTACATATGTGTGTAAGAAAAGTCTATGCAAAGCATGCACTTCATAAATATGAGCTATTTTCTAGAATGAAAGTCACCTACATCAAACTTCAAATGCTCTGAGTTTTCTTAATGAAGTCAGTAAGTCTGTGCACAGCCATACAAGTATTAATGGATGTGCAGGCAAAGATGTACAATAACTAAAAAAGAGAATAAAAATGTGTTTCTGAGAGTTTACAGAAGTAATTTTTTTAGAGAAGTAGTGATTATAAGGAAGTATCATAACTTCCTGGCAACAGGAAGACCAGAATACCTCCTATCAGTCTGTGTTTAGACTGGCACTAAAATGAAAGTGAGTTCAAAAATACTGTTACTACAGAAGCCACAAAGGGCAGTACAAATTCCCTGCCCCTGAGTTAGTTCTTTATCTTCATACTTTCTTCAGCTTCTATGTTCTTTGTTTTACACAAACTCTCTTTCCAACGAGCAGCAGCTGATCTGGAAAAAAATGTAGGAAACTGTATTGTTGGAGTTTTTTCCTGTGGTACCATTACCCATTTCAGAAACTCCAGACGTAAAGGCTCTGGAGCTACATCTGTGTAAGATACGCATTTCCTCATGTGCCTGAGGTGTTTTCTTTCCGTTGTGCTTGGGTTTCTAGAAACATGAAATTCCCTCTGCTGTGGCAGCTGTACAGAAAGCTATCTGTACAACCTAGTTTCTTGTTATTAGATAACTTTTCCACACACATGCCAAACTTTTACATGCCAAAACCACGACAGTAGTTCTCTCTGATATTCTGAATAGTGGATTTGATGGTAAGTGACCTTTTTCCACCAACAGCTTGAGGCTATCCTCTTGTTTTATTAGGAAATACATCACCAGGTATATTTCAATTAGGCTCCCTGATCAGACTGGAGCTAAGTGAACTTGATTTCAGAATCTGAGATTTTTTGAGTACTACTGAAGTAATTCTGTTGACAGTGAACAAAATAAAACAAAACAAAACAAAAAGAAGAAAATAAAATAATTTGCAGAAGTTCTTCACAGTGTTACCTGCAAACTTGAAAAGTAAAAAATAAGCTTACATTCTGTTCAATACACTAACTAGACATAGGCCTGAAAACACAAGGCTAAAGTATTATTCAGATTTTTGTATAGGCCTTTTCAGTGTAGAACCACTGTTTTATCCAAATAGTGATCTAAGAGAGACATGAAAATACTCTGTCTGGGTCTCATAGGTATTGACTGTTTGTTCCAGATTTACCTGACATAAAATATATGAATGAATTAGCTTGACAGTAATGCATGCAGGGTGTCCTGTAGTCAGTTCGTAAGCCATTAAAGTACTTAACTCAGTCAGAGCTATTAGAGTTTAGCAGATTTAAGAATCCATATTTCAAACTTTTAGATGCAAACCAGTATATTTAGAAACTACTCAATACTGCAGATACTGTTGGGGTTTTTTTTTATTTAATTTACATACTGCATATCGTCTTTAAAGACACATGATTAAAAGTGATGGAAATACCTTTTCTAGATTTAATATAACCATTTTTTATTCAATTACTGGGAGACTGTATTAAAGATCATCAGCTTAGTGTGATTTCCCTGCAGCTATGGTTTCCTGAAATACTAATTTCTTATGCTTTTCAGGTTGCAGCAGGAATTGCTCAGATCCATTTTGGGAATGATTAGCCTTTTTTTCCAACCCATAGCTTTCCAATAGACAGGAATAATGCTCAGGTTTTTCTAGGCTAATCCACTTATACCCTGGCAAATTTACTGAAGATATAGGGTCAAGTTATTTTTTAAAATGTTTTGTTATACTACTTTCAGGAAAGCTGAATATCCATTTTAGTCCCTCATACAGAAGTGCAGCAAAAAATATCCTTGCTGGAATGCTGCTTTGAATGCCACCTAAAAGCTGAAAACTGCTCTTGAGTTTTTGCCTTCAGTTAATTTTTCATTTAAAGTGCAGCACTCTCAGAAGTCTACATTTCATAGCAGCTGCCGTTTGTTGGAAGTAAAAATAAGAAAATCAAACATCAATAATATTTGAAGATGGAATCTAATGGAAATCACATCATCCTATAAAATCCGCTTGGAGCTTATTTATAGAGTTGGCCATGAGTTTATTGACACTTAGGAAAAAAGGATTTTCTTATTGCACTCAAATGGAAACTGAATGAGTATTTGCCAGTCCACCCACATATCTCTAGTTGCAACTGTATTTTGTACATGGTAGATAAGGGACTCATAATTTATAACAACACTTTCCCCCTCCTAAAAAAATCTGTTTAGTGCTTGGAAAAAAACAAGCTTTGTGTTTTCTTTCTCACTTGCCTGATTTGGGCTTGGTGAGTGAGTATGAAAATCTGCCAAGCGTGACTGGCTTTCCAGGCTCTTGGAGCATTCAGCAGTTACCAATCTGAAGCTGGCATTTACTTTACAAATCAATAAACAGCTGACAAGCTGGCTAGAAGTCAAAAAAGACCACCATCCTACTACTCAGAAAGAAATGACTCACATCCACTTAAATCTGGATTGTTATATTCTCTCTTAGTTCTGTGTGGGTCTCAAGTTTTTTAAAATCAATGGAAAATGTATGAGATTACTACATATGGATGGTGAAATCATGATTACACCCATGCAAATTGATGTCTGTCATTTACTTCAGTGGGTTCAGGACTTCCCATGTAATATGCATAGGGCTTTCTATTTCAAAGGAAAAATAATTTTGTCCTGATGCCTGACTAGTTTGAAAAGTGTGTGAGGAATCTGAAGTTTCTCAAGCTATATGACTTTTATTGAAAAAAAAAATCTGGATTTGAGCTGTAGTGTAAGGATTAGATCTGAAAGGTATACTAGAATGATGAAGGTGAAGCATACAGTCCTACAGCCTGACGTCAACAAATGTGTTAACTAAAATCTCATCTGGAGGAGAGTGTTACATGATGTAAGAGCATGGCTGCCCTCTCCAGCTGCTCCAGTTCAGAACACTCCTGCCTAGCCACTGGAGCCCAGCCCACTGCCCCAGGACCATGGTGGCTGCTGCATTCCCATTTGGAAGTCCAAACACCACAAACAAGACCATGTATCACAGAGATACATACATCATCACAGATGTACTTGAACCTTTGAGAAAAAGTAAAGGATGCAGGATTTTTTATTGTAGAGGTAGGAACTGAAAGATTCTAGGACTTGTCCTCCATACTTCAGGTCTATAAGCCATTTGCCATGACCTTCAGCATTGGTCAAGGAACAGGGGATTTAGCGTGTTCTACTCCAGCAACAAAACTCATATCTTTGGTAAGGTTGTCCAGTGCTGTAACTATATCATGGCTCCCTCCTCTCTTGAGGGAGATCTTGATTGCACATTTGCACTTGTCACTCTATTGATGCCACAGTCCTCACTTTTTTTTACTGTGTTTGAATGGCAAGGTTTTGGTAGAGAGGGGTCTACAAGAGTGGTTTCTGTGAGAAGCTGCTAGAAGCTTCTCCCATATCCTATAGGGCCAATGCCAGCCTGCTCAAAGCTGGACCCACTGTGACCAAGCCCGAGACCATCAGTGATGGTGGTAGTACCTCTGTGATAACATATTTAAGAATGGGGAAAATGTTGCTGTGCAATGGCAGCCAGTAGAGAGGAGTTAGAATATGTGGGAGAAACAACTCTATAGACACCAAGGTCAGTGAAGAAGGATGGGGATGAGTTGCTCCAAATGCTGGATAAGAGATTCCCCTACATGGTGAGGTACACTGTTGCCCTGCAGCCCATGGATACTAATAATGGATTGGATCTCCAACTGCAGCCTGTGGAGGATTCCATGCTGGAGCAGGTGGATGCCCTGTAAAACGTGTGCATTGGAGCAGGCTCCAGGCAGGATCTGTGACCCAATAGAGAGGATCCCATGCTGGAGCAAGTTTTCTGGCAAGACTTGTGATCCAGTGGGGGATCCATGATGGAGCAGTCTATTCCTGAAGGACTGCACCAAGTGAAAAGGACCTAAGAGGGAGCAGTTTGTGAACTGCAGTCTCTGGGAGGGATCCATGCTGGAGAATTTTGTGAATGATTGTCTGTCATTGGAGGGATCCCATGCTGGAGCAAGGGAAGGGGAGAAATGAAGGGGCAGAGACAACATGATGAACTGACCACTTCCCCCATTCCCCATGCCCCTGTGCACTTGTATGGCAGAGATAGTTGAGCTGTCAGGAGTGAATTTGAGCCACAAAGAATGAAGTTGAGCCCGGAAAGAAAGAAGGGGGTATAGGAAGGTGATTTAAGATTTGGTTTTATTTCTCATTATCATGGAACAATCATCACCTTTAGCCAAAATTTTCCTTTTTTAGTGCTGCATAGAATGCAATAATTAATCTTTGTGCTTTGGTTGTGGAGTTCTATCACAGTGCATTCAATTCACGAGCAGTCAAGAGCTATGCTACCTTAAGTGATAATTAAGACATCATAATAAGAGTTGAATGGGATTTTGGTACATACTGGAATTGATGCAGTTTCAGGTTTGCATAGACAATTTCATCTTCTGAATTCTGTCTGTACTGCTTTTTGACAAAAAGTGCCTTTAGTAATGTAAACTTTACATTCTGGATGTTGTGAAAATGTGGGTGTGAGTACAGTGCTGAGTGTTAAGTTATAAGTTAATTTATATATTAAGTTAATTTATATATTGTCCGATGTTCATACATACATGCACACATATATATGTATGCAGATAATGCAGCATCTATTCTGAACACCAGTTCACAAATTTGACACCTGTCCGGCATACCATTCCAACTCTCCCTAGCAACACTCCAACTCGTTGCAGTAACAATCCATCTGTCTGTGTTACCAGTCCAACTGTTCACAAGAAATCCCAAAATCTTTCCAGGATCAATCAATCTCAGTACACTGCCAAGCCACTTTCCCTTCCCTGCAAGTTCTTATGCAATAAACTGCTATTATTTTAAGGGACCAAATCTGTTGTGCTCCACTGGTCTCCTGACATTTGTGTGGCTCACATTTGAGATATAAAAATTAGATAACTAAAAAGGACAGAAGAAAATGAATTAAGGTTCAGCATATGTGCCAAATAAAAGAGAATAATATTTTTTAGAAATCATATACTCTTACCACACCTTCAACACCGGGCACATCTCCATATGGGAGTACAATGCATAACTTTGAACAAAATTGAAAGGAAGATCATTTTCTGCAATCACAGAGTACATTTTACACTAAAAAATATGCAGTATTTCTTTGGGTGAGTGCTGAGTACTTTCTATATATTGCAAAATTCAAAATGTAATTATCTGTATTCGTTTCTCTCTCTCTCTCTAATGTTGTGAAAATAACCATTTATGCATGTCATTTACCTTATTTTTAGTCTTTTATTTATTCTGTCTTTAAGCTCCAGTGACTCTGGGTTCCCTGTGTCATTTTTCTTTATCTCATAGTACGAGATCAAAGAATAATTCAAATGCATATCTTTGTTTTCTGTGGTCCCAAAGGAGAAATGAGGCTTTCAGGGTCCTCAGGAGATCTCTAGGCTATCCCAGAGCCCAAAGCAGAGTAGGTATGGGGTGACACCAGGCTTTATCCAGTTGTGACAAGGACAGACATAGCACAGCTTTCAGATCAACCTGCTCCAATGTGTCACTGTTCCTCAAGAGGAAAAAGTTTTTCCTTATATCCAGCCTGAAAATTTCTTGTTTCAATGTACACCTGCTGTTTCTTGCCATGCCTCCCTCTGGTTCTGTGAGGAACCTGGCTCCATCTCCTTGATGACCCTTATGTCAGCTATGGGGTCTGTTAGCTGCAGTGAAGTTGTCCCGTCTCCAGGCTGACCCAGCCCAGCTCCCCCAGTCTTCTCACAGAGCTCCTCCACTGAGCTCCCTCCAGTTTCTCCATATCTTTCCTGTCAGAAAAAAATGGGAAAAACTGGATGCAGTATGTAGATGTTATCCAATGAGTGCTGCATAGAGGGATTAAAACCAGGCTAAGCCACTGTTCATGCAGCCCAGGAGATTGTTGTCTGCTTTTACTGTCGGCAAATACACCATG
>JAOXNG010000001.1:35663773-35673774 GCA_028566535.1 Scolopax minor | reverse complement strand
AAATTTTTATTAGTGCCCAAATCTATTCTAGTAGAGGAGATGATAGCCTCAATTGGTTCAGCTCTAGAAGATTTACCAAAGTATCAGGAAGGTTTAATTAGATCAGAAGCAGTCAAAGAGAAAAACTCTCAAATGACACAGTATAATCTGAAGCAAAGTTAAATATTATTAAGAAGCTAGTCCTCAATAGACTTAAAAGTTATGGACAGTTTAATCATATAAATTGCAGTATTTTTAAAAAATATCCCTGCTGGCAAAAGTGCCAGTAGAGACTGCAACTGTGCTAGAAACGTTAAATCATCTGACTAGGGTTCAAAACCAACTTTATAGAGAACAGCATTTGTTTCTGTTAATCTCTTATAGCAGGAGATAAAGTAAATGTACAATGAACAATCAGTTCCAAAACTGCAGTACAGTAACAATGTTATATGTTAAGAAACACTGTATAGCGGGAAAACACTGATAATGGGTAAGAGTGAACTCCTTGTAATTCCTTTTGGGCTGCTGATGCTGGTCTGAAGCCAATAGGACCCTTATAGATTATGATTATTTTCTTGCTTAATAAATCCTGTGTGGCAGCTCTTACTATCTAGACAAACACAAGGTTACTTTTTGTGAAGGTTAATTCATTGGACCCCGCTGATTCAAAGGGAGAGTCAGAAAGCTTAGAAAACATTTTAGTAAATTATTTAAAAATTTTTCTAGAAGACAAGATCATGTGATACAAAAAGATGAAAAGAGTTAATTTTTCTGATTGTATATTTATTTTTAGTCACAGAGTCAGTAGAGTACATCTGACTAAAATACTAAGGTATGTCATTAGAAGCATGTATGAATATTCATAGATGCTTAGTATATTCCTGTAATATAAAAATTTTCACTATTTAAACATGTTTTAAAGGTATTTTTTTAAAGAAATATGTATTTTTAGATCCTCAGAATGTTTTTCAACATCAATGTATTTCAACATTTTAAATTTCATCTCATTTAGATGCATCTTTTTTTCCATGTATCTCCCAATCTTATGCAACTAAAGAATTTCAAAATTGGAAAAATAATTTGATCATCTACATCCACTCTAAATTTTTTTTCACTTTTTTTTTTTTTTTTTACAACATGCTCTGTGGGTGTTTCTCCAGATATAGTTTAACAATTTCAATCAAATGTGATTCTTTATCTTTAAATGTCAATCTAATAACCATAATCACTATTCTCGTGTTTGAGTAAGACAGTTCACCATGTACCTAATTTTAAGCATTCAAAAAGTGTCATTGACTTCAGTCAGACTGTTAGACTTAACATTATGCCCATGTGTAAATGCCTTGTCAACTCAGACTGCTACCAGGCTGAGAAACCTTGTCATATCAAACAAAGGAAAAATAGATCCTGACCTACATCACCTAAATATGTATTAAAATTGACAATGGTCTTTCATGAAAGTATCATGCATCATAAGTAATAGCTTCTAAACATTTGTTGATGTGCAGACACAGTAAAAATATCAGTGTCAACCTTAAATGAAAATCATTGCTCAGTATTATAGTTAAACTTGCTGATTACAGTAGTTAAACTGAGGCTAAGGTTCAAACTAAGCATTTCAAATGAACTCAGTGCATAACTAACTTGATTTTTAAGCAGTCTTAGCATACAATTGCAAAATTATTTCAGTAGTCATCTACTAAACCTGAAATATGCAATTGAATTTTAAATGTGTGCTAATATAGTTGGGGATCTATCTCAGTCTAGTAAAAAAGCATGCCAACTGACTGAAATGATAAAAAGGAATATTTAAGATGAGTGGTGAAAGCAGGAATAAGATCAAGGATTAAAGGAATATTTCATTACATTTCTAATACTCCCAATTAGTCTTTATGACATATCATAGATTCACAAGGAAAAAGTTCCCAAGTTCTCTTCTGTATCTTGAATACCACATTTCTGTATATTTTTTGTAGGTATCTATAATTTTAGTGTCTTTTGAAATTCTCCACCTTTATAAGGGATTTTGTTCCTTTAAAAGGTAAGCTAATAAAAAAAGCAATCAATCTAAGTGGCCATTTCTTTAAAATTTGGAGGTCTTAATTGGGTTGGTGACTGAAATGTGCATTTTGTAGTCAAAGGTTTCTGTGGTGCAATTTCCTTAAAAAAAAAGAAAGAACAGAAAAGATTTTTTGTTATCTATTCTGGGGGATTAAACGATAGTACTGATGAAGACACAAAGGGTCTCAATTTGCCATTGATGGCAGCCTGGCCATGCAATAGCAATTCGTTCAGCCTGCATTCATCCACTGTTAGCTTGAATCCAGAGACTGGCAGAAAACAGAAAGAGGAAAAAAGGTTGTTGCCATCTGCTTTTGTTAAGGGTTTATCTGGGAGAAATACAATTGAGCAAAGCAGAAAATTCATACAATAGTTAGACTATTTTCTACAATATTATCTGTTGAACAAGCATGTATTTGTTGGAGGAGTTCTTATAGTTGGTAACAGATGAGAAAAGTGTTTGGGAAGGCTAAAGAGGCTGAGCAAGAGAATGAGACTGTGGGAGATGTGACAGGAGTAGATAGCAGGGTAACAGAGAGGTGGAAGTATAGGAGGAGGCTAGCAGACCTGCTTGCCCCTGTTCTGCAATGGCAGTCCCAATCTGGTTCAGGTATCTGTCCTTGCTGATGGATTTCTAGGTTCTTGCTCCTGAGGTCCCTTTTTAACAGATGCCATTTAGAAAGGCTTCGAGTGAAGTTAAATGCTATTTATTAAAAATATCGGCAGCTGCTTGACAGACCTTGCCTTCTAAACTGTACTTGAAGGAACTGTGTATGTACAGTTCATGTTGTTCTCTCTTTTGCCAAAACAGCTGAGGCTTAGTCACAGCACTGCAAAATATTTTTTTTTGCCTAGAAATCCAAAGTTGTTACAGACACTCCAGAAGAAAAATTTCTGAGGATATCTCAGTAAAAATTGGGATAAGGTATTTGGCTATTTGAGAGCTGCAGTTTTCTCATACTCAGTAAACTTTGCTTGCGTTCCTTTGGGAGGCTTAAATGTGTTGCCATGGAAAAAGCCTCTGATGTAAGTGTATAGTTGGTAGCAATGGTGTGGCAACTCTCCAGGGAAAGTGTCTTCCTCCAGTGGATGTGAAAGGTGTATCCAGGTACTAGCAGTAAATAAATATATATATATATATTTTTAAAAGGGTTATCTCATTTATTCAAAGATCCACAAAAATTTCTCAGAAAGGGATAAATTTTATATTGCTTGAATGAAATGTGGTTAAATGCTGTTATGCATTGGCTTTTGGCTATATTATTAGCACATGCTTTTGCAAAAAGGGAGGAAGGCTGCTTTGCATTTAGGATAAAGAAAGAGACTGCTTGTGGCTTCTGCAGATTCCTGCAGATGCCCTGCGCTGACACACACTCTTGACTTACCTGAAAATTGTAAGGCTATGCAACCAAAGTAGTTACACTAATAAATTATCAATAGAGAGAATGAAAACTCTCCAGAGACAAACAGATCTAGTGAGAGAGGACTGCTAGTAAAAGGTAGATAATTAAGATGGAATCAGTCAGGGCAATCATATCATGAATACCAGTTAAGGCCATAAACCAGTCAACAGAGGAAGGCTGTTTATCTTAGAGGGTAACACAGCAGTGTTGAAGGAGATTAAGAACAGGAAAAAATGCAATTAGGGCTGTTCAGAGGTGCCAGACGACAGTAAACCTGTTACTTCAATCACAAGTCTATCTAAATGCTGAATGCCCTGAGAATACACCCTAACAGAAGTGACATTTTGGCTTGCCCATGCCTTAAAGTCATTGGCCTGGACTCATATTGTAGTCTTTAGAAAGGAAGACATCCAAAATGATGAAAATGACTTACATAGGATATAGATCTTACATAGGATGAACCAAGTTTTGGAAGTGCCTATGTCTCTCCCTAACTAAAAAGGACCTGTAGATAATAAAGCTGGTAAGAAAAGAGTCTAAGGTGCTTCAAGGTACATGAATGGGAAGGAAAATATCTAGAGCTGATGCCCTTATATTTATGGATGAGTTGTGTTTTGGAAAGTATTTCATTTGGAAAGTATTCCGTTCACATAGTTTTTTGGAATGTTTCAAAGTCTTCAATGTCAGCTTTGCTGCTTGTACGTTTATTATACCAAAGTCAGCAGAAGGTGATTGTCCCTGCTGGCATCTTGCCAGAACACATAGGCTAACTTCACTTCATTTGGAAAAAGAGACAACTAGCAAGCAGGCCTTCACGTCATGATAGTCCTCTTGTGCATAGACATAAACAGATAAATTAACGAGGTACAATTATAATCACAAGGAACTACAGGTCAGAATATGCATGCATACTACAGCAAATAGTTTCCTAATGTGAGAGTTTCAATCACTGTTGGAAACTCCATGACTGACGTGATCAGCCTGTTTTATCTCTTCTGGCACAGAGATAGACACAGTGATCATTCATGGGGCTCTGCACATTATCATCAGAGCATAGTTCACAGTTTATAAAACAATCAGCAGCTTTCGATATAAAAAAAGTGGTTAAATCCATGCTTCAGGTAATAACTTATTTTCACCAAAGATCTGCTAAATAA
The DNA here is from genome assembly GCA_028566535.1 of Scolopax minor. Classification (NCBI taxonomy): domain Eukaryota; kingdom Metazoa; phylum Chordata; class Aves; order Charadriiformes; family Scolopacidae; genus Scolopax; species Scolopax minor. The sequence goes on along the minus strand of JAOXNG010000001.1, from coordinate 35,669,174 downwards.
GCAAAGCATAAAATTAATTGCATTTTAATTAAATTTCTGAAGTTAGTCGTAGAGAGTCACTGATAATATAGCACATGGAGGGCAATAGATAACAGATTACAACACGTTGCAATGAAATGGAAGATTGAGAGGATTTTAACTGACATAAAAATAAGGAAAACCTAACTTTTGAAAGTAAATTCTGCTCAGATGTAGTGGACTTCTTTACACTATCTTTACACTGTGTATTAATTTGGCTTAGACACCTCATATATGTCTCTCATGACCTAACAATATGTATTACATGAATGACATTCATCTCTTCTTGGCTAAAATTTACCAAATATCCAGTTAAAATTCATCCCACCTTTGGCTTTGCAAATTGAAGGTCTCAGCCTTTTTAAAACAGATGCAAGATTATTTGAATTGATGCAGTTGGACAAAAGCAATTGAGGGTGAGCTGGTGAAAGGGTCAAGTAGAGTATTTTTGCTGTGCTTACAGGTCTGTAATAAGGGATTGCATCAAAGTTTATAACTCAGTGGGAACATGGAAACTACTTGTATTTTTAATGAGTAAACTGCCAGAAATATCTGCTTACTATGAAGTTGAAAGAGAAACTTCTGTGATTACAAATAGCTTATTAAATTACATTATTTACTTCACAACAAAAATAGGACCACAAACGTGTCTGTGAATATCAGAAACGTAAAAGCAAAATGTGCTTATCTTGTATGAACTTGGGTATACTAATGAATTTAGCTCTTCTCTCTGAGCTGCATTTTCAGATGCTGTTTCATTTGAAAGCCACTCCTGAGCATCCAAGCACACACAATTACTGATTTTCGAAGAAATCCAGCTATGTAAATAATACACAGGTTGCAAGAAAGAAGACTGAACAGTCCACTCCTGAATGCAAATCAATTATAAGAGCACCAAATCAGGTATACATAAAGAGACTGAGAGGTGAAAATATAACATAGTCTAAAATGAACAAACGTTGACTCCTGAAGCTATTAATTTAAAATTAATCTTTTAGGAATCTTATTTTCTATAGAAGCTGTATATGGTGTTTTTGTGGCTAGATTTGTATTACTCAGAGCTTTTGAAAATCATGTTTCTTTTACTTCTGTAATAAAATAAAATTTTTTCCATAGAAGCTTAATTTGCTGCAATGACTTACTACTAATGTCTAGAAGGAAAATGCCAGAGTTCTCAAATATGATCATACTATCTAAATGGTACAGGTGAAATCCTGTTAAACTAAAAACTGTTTTTAACTACTTTCGTTTTTCTGTTAAACAGTATCTATTCATATATGTATATATTTCTGCTGCTGTACTTTTGCTTAAGGCAACAAACCTATATATTTTCTGTACAAAGGAACCTATCTGGACACAGTATGTCAAGTGCTCTTCCTTTCTAATGTTTTTACATCTCTTTGCTGAAGGAATGCTGTAGAGGATTAGGATTTCCTGCATGCATCACAAGAGTTACCCACATACTCTACCAGTGATCACCTCCTGCTTGTGTTTCATTTCCAGTAACCCAACATCCAGAAAGCCTAGAGAAATGTTAAAACTCTCACAATTTCTGTGTGGGATTTGCGAATGGAAAAGAAGAACTCAGAGAAGTTTTAGTCCAACTGTCATGGGAATTGGAGTTCAATTTGAGTCAATTAATGAGACACCTCGTGTGTTTTGCTTTGTTTGTTCTTTCATTCCATCTTAATCCTGTTTTAGGCTTCAGAGCAAGTTCCTCTCTAGACCTGACCTTTCATTCCTTTCTGATGACAAATACAAAGAACAGTATGACTCATCTAACAGGTTACTTTATTACTTCTCTATCTCAAGTTGGTTACTTCTTGATAAATCTCTTTTCCTTCTTCAGAATGAAAATGTGATAGAAAAACATTATTCATATTATCAGTAATGAAACTGATGAAGTTACACTGAAAGAAACTTTCTATTTGAGCTTGGAGCTATGAAGACAAAAATAGAATAATTTGCTTTTCTTCAGTTTAAACCCATTGCCCCTCGTCCTGTCACTGCAGGCCTTTGTAAACAGACACTCCCCAGCCTTCCCTCAGGTTCCCCTCAGGTACTGGAAAGCCGCTGTTAGGTCTCCCCGGAGCGTCCTCTTCTCCAGGCTGTACAACCCCAGCTCCCTCAGCCTGTCCTCGTAGCAGAGGTGCTCTGTGCAAAAGCAGCAGTATATATTTTCTCTGTCAGGCAGAATTAAACGTGTATGTTTAGTCTTTGGATATGGTTGGCATTCAGGCACTTAGGTTACTTTGGGCTGGTTGGTGGCCTCCTGAGGATCTGTGTGTAATTAACATGGGAGAATAAGATTATATCTAAAAATATTTTGGAACTTGTGAAATAATTCTGCTCTAAAATATAATTTCCTCCATCTTGTATTTGAACTCAAGGAAGAATATCTTACTTAATAAAATAAGTACAGTATACTGTTTTGAAAACAGCCCATTTGTTCCCCTTCCCCTTCTATCTATTTTCCATGTTTTCAAGGGAATCTGTCCTTGTGATAAGAAATAGATAACAAAAGACCTTATTTATTTTTTTTCCAATTTGTTTGTTTTATAATGAAGATAAATATTCACTGGTGCAAAGAAATAAAACATCTGTTTCATCATCTCATCTTGTGAAAAGAGTGTCACATTTCAGTAACTTATTCAAGTCTGCATCAAATGGCTGAATTTACATCAGAATAAAGATTTTTGTTTCTGTGGCTACTCACAAGTAAGATTCAGGACTCATTTTCTCCCTGACACTTAAGGTGAAAACTGAAGAGCTTCTTTATCCACTTCTGTCTCGCTAAGAATGTTGTTTATCAACATTATAACACATTTAAGGAGTCATTGGTCATTATAACCTTTAGGAGTTGTACAAGAACATGTGTATCACTGCCCACTGATCCCTGGAAGCATGAAATTCAATAATTTACAAGTTATGGATTTCTACTTTGCTTGCTAGCCCTTCTAGACATCAAGTACAACATTTCTCAAATGAATTATTAAAATTAGTGTCACATCCTTGTCATCACAATCTCCTCCTTCCTAGATGTACCACTTTTGTTGCCAGAGTGCCACATTTCATGGAAATTATGTCCCTGGATATTTTTTTTCTCTTTCAAGGAGACTCCTGTTAATCTGAGGAGAGTTCTCTAAAGTTTAAATTCAACAAAACTGTCAGAGGAAAGGGCTGAGCACAAAAAGAAAAAGAAGAGTAGTTTTTAACAGTTAGATAGAATTTCATGGAGATAAAAACCACAAAAAGAGATCTATAAAAATTAATAAGAATTCTATGAGAACCACTCTAAAACCTTGCAAACCTTAATAGAGAGTGTTGTGTTCTACATTGGCTCACTTTTAACCATATCATAGATCTAATCTGATATTACACTGAGCTACTAAATGTTATACAACTGGTTTACAAACTCGAGAAAAATGTACTCAGACAAGCCTGTTCCATGCTGCAAAGAGTAACTTATCATTTGGGTTTGGGAAATTTATTTGTTTTCCTGTTACATTGATGTCCTTTGGAGCCATAAAAGCTACTTGAGAAACACGCATCAAAAGTGGCTTTACCTTCCATATGAAGATAATGGTTATCTGGTGTAGAAAATAGTTGGAGTTGAAGAGGATTTAGCAATAGTAGATGATGTGAATAATTGAGGGACAAGAAAATGACGACAAAGTCTGTAGCAGAGATGCAATTGACTGGGTTCTGCAACACCCATGGCTAAACTGGTAATATCTCAAAAAAGTTTGAAAATTAACTATTTATAGTTAAGCTATATTTACCTTAAGGAAGCTATATTTAACTTCCAGGAGTTCAATTGCCTTATGATTTTTGAATGTGAAGGGTAACACAATAAAGACCTATTGCACTCTGAAGCTCATGTCTTGCCTCTTTTTCTGTAAAGTGGGAAATACAGCTTAAGAACATGTGAGAAGCAATGGGAAATAGCATATGAGATTCAGTGTACAGTGTAGCTTAAATTATATTGTGCAGACTCTAACAGATGGTTTGGGGGTGTTGGTTGATGCTGGGGTTCTTTTGGTCTCTGCTGTTATATGTATGAATCATATTGGATCTCCTGATATAAATCTCCGCATGGACCCATGAGGCTGCTTTCTGTCTAACCCATCAGCTGGTGGTGAATGATCAAAACATGCATACTGCAAGACAGTCTCTACTCTGGAGAACTTGCAATGTTGTTGAAATAGGACAAGATGTCCTGGGAGAGAGAGGAAAAAATATACATGATCATATGCAGACATTCATGTATTTGCTCTGCCTACACTCCAAGTAAGATGTTTGTGAGATATGTGCCAGACAACACCATGTTAACTCTGCTAGCAATGCTCTCTGACCTTACTGATATATTCCATCTCTCAAAAGACTGCTATCAGTACTCTTTTCTACTTCAAAATGTAATGTAACCTTCTAGTTTTAAGTCAGCCAGGACAATGCAACTGTACAGCTTTCATAATATACTTTATTAAAAAGCGATATGGCCAAAGATTTTGAAACAGAATGTACATTTGACTTACCTCACCATATACAGACTAGAAACATTTTGCATTTTGAATTTATGTAAAAAGATAATTTTTCAGTAGGCATATGGTATCGAAAGAAAGCTGACTGAAGAGTAGTCTCAATAAGCAGTAATAATACTTATAACACTTCAACTAGAATCTCAGGTAAAGTCATAGTGTAATGGATCATGAAATAAAAGTCACTAGAGACTCATTCTTTTAGAGCAAAAGACCTTTGACATGGAGCTGTTAATTATTTCACTCTGTCACCTACTGGGGTTGGAAACTAGCACAACTAGTTCACAGAAAGTCTCTGATTCTTTGCAAAAATTAAAAAGAATAATGTTTTTATGTTTTGTTTTACTCAACAATGTGTTATGTCTCTTGTAGAGTTGCACAAAAAGAAATGTCCATGACTTAAATTTACAATACATGTTTCACTACTATGAAATTCATAATACTTCTTTTAATTGAGGAAGCAAAAATGTACTTAGGATAGGTACATTTCAGAGTTATTAATGAAAGAGGTCTGATAAAAAAGTTGGAGAAAAATAAAGTAAAAAAAATTACAGTTAGATATTATAACTGTTAGAGGATACAAGGACCAGAAAAGAGAAGCTAGAATTTGCTTCCATTTTTTTAGACTTGGACTAAGAAAGTTTATACTATTTCACGGGAGGACAAAATGGGGTAGCAAGCTTTAGCTGGGAAGACCAGATGCAAGACCTTAATGGTTTACCAAGACATATAAACATAGAATCATAGAATGGTTTAGGTTGGAAGGGGCTTTAAAGATCATCTAGTTCCAACCCCACCACTCTGGGCAGGGGCACTTTCCATTAGACAAGGTTGCTCAAAGCCCC
>JAOXNG010000001.1:35648399-35659088 GCA_028566535.1 Scolopax minor | reverse complement strand
TACATGGCCACAGCCAGCATGGCTTCAGGGCAAGGGGCAATTTCTGGATTTGAAGTTCAAAGGAGCATCTGCCAAGTAACTAAAGGGTGTGTTGAAGGATGTTGGAGCCGGACTCTTTTCAGTGTTTCCCAGTGACAGGACAAGGGGCAACGGGCACAAGCTGGAACATGGAAAGTTCCATTCAAATATGAGAGAAAACTTCTTTAGGGTGAGGGTGACAGAGCACTGGAACAGGCTGCCCAGGGGGATTGTGGAGTCCCCTTCTCTGGAGATCTTCAAGACCCACCTGGATGCAGTCTTGAGTGATGTGCTCTAAGCAATCCTGCTTTAGCAGGGGAGTTGGACTAGATGATCTCTAGAGGTCCCTTCCAACTCTGACAATTCTGTGATACCATGATAGGTGTCTTTGCTTTAACTAAGTTATGGAAAGCCAAAGGCCTTAGGAGTGGAGCAAGTGTAGATCAAGCTGTTACAGATATGTCCTGTGGTACTGTCAGTATATGTGAGACTGAACTTCCTATTTTTCAGCTGCTATAAGCAAGACCACATAAACACAAGGTGGAGGCCCTAAATTGTTTGATGTTCTTATGCATATTTTTATGTATACATGTGATGTCTTAGGCCTCCCATATAAAAATTAAGGATAAACCATATACTGAGACTTCTGAACAATTCATAGCTCGTACAGATATGCTTCTGATCTGAATCACTTAACTCATCCCAGCCAGTTCAGGCATAATACTTGATTTTAGTTGTGTGGCTTTGTAACTTTGGATTCAAGAACTACATGAGTAAAACTCTTCACAATGTAGTGAAGAAGGATTTTAAAAATATTTTTATAAACATATTTTATAGAAGATAGTAAAATACCAGACCTGGTTAATGGATGGCAAAGAGGAAAAGTTCCAGTTCTGTTTAAGTATGTCTTTGTTTCCAAAACATTGTGTTTAAACAGGTTTTCTTTAACTGATAAAAGTAAAATATTTGCTGCTCACCATTTGCCTGAAATGCAGCTAAAACTTAGGACAAGAAAAAATACTGTTTCAAGGAGAAAGGAAATTAAAAATAAGGAAAGGTTGAGATGGGGTGGAAAGGAATAGTTTTGCGAGGAACTCTGGGAGTGTTGTACGCATGGTATAAGGTAAAGATATTGCCTGCAGGGATTTGTGTCTAGTGAAAATTGCTCTGTACTTTTTTGAAAAGAACAATGTACATAGGCTAGGAATCAAACATCACTACTGTTTGGAAGGGTGCTGGAGGAAATACAAATAAAATTGGCAGAACATCCAAAGTCAAAAAATATATTATATGTTAAGGAATTTTTTATAAAGGACATTAAATTTTAACCCAAGAGTAAATGCTGCTATATAAGAACCAGAATAATAAATAAATAAATAAATAGATGAGGGAGTGAAGATATACATTTGACCCTAACTTCGTGGTAGTTCCATTATAGAATCAAACTTTTTATTACTGTAATATCGATTTAATTTACATTGTATTTATAGAAAAAAAAATTCTTAAAATACATCAATTAGATAAAAGTCTAAATGTGCCTTCCTAAAATGTGAGCATTTTTCTTAACAGAGGAACCTGCCCATAAATTGAATCCCCAACTTCCTTTCCAACCTGTTTTCCATTGTGTTTTCAAATTCCTATTAGATTAAATATTTCTATTTGGGGGGATTTTGAATGGAGAGGATAAAAGAAATATGAGCAAATATGGTCATAACAAATGCTTGTATATGTCATATTCTTCACCATCTTTTCACTGTCAGATTATTGTTTCACTTTCTCACTGAAACTAAGAAGGAAAATATCACTTGCATTGCATTGAACAGATTTACTGAAATCAAATAAGCAAATCACATTTTAAAGGAAAGAAAATATATTTTTTAAAAATTATAAACCTCTCAGCATTGATGATGAGAAATTCCATAGATATTTTGTAGAAATATTTTCTTTCTCATTTTTGGCTGTATCTGCAATGAACAATGCCAGCAGAATAAATTTATCCTGGCCTGTAACTGCTCCTGGTACCTCATTTAGAGCTTGTTTAGAAGGAATTTGTGTATATTTCTGAATTTTGAAACCAACCCCATTTTTTGTTTCTTAAAATATTTCTGCACTTTGATTTTTAAACAATTTCCCTCCTCTCATTAATTGATTTTCTCATTAAGTATCTTTTATCAATAAGCTCCCATGAACAAAGAATGATTTTTTAAACATTTCTAGAATAGAATTTTAAACTGGTAAGCATTTTTGTAGCCTTAAAATGTAAATCTGTTTCAATCCTTAAAGAGACTGAAGTCTGAAAGGGGACAGAAGTAAGATGAATTTTAATACAATTAAACATGAAACTAAATGCTTTACTAAGAAAATTTGCTTGATCTTTCCAATATTTAATGGTTAAAAATGTAAACTTAAAATGTGCATTGATTCAATTTTTAAATAAAACTAACAAACTACTAATTTGTTTCCTTAAACTGTTCTGTGTTATGTAGAATCACTAAGTGAAAGACATAGAGAAGTAACAGAAAGTCATCTAAAATGGGTATCAGTTACAGTGAAAAAACTAATAGGTCTAATATGTCTGAAGAATTTGATTCTTCAGCAAAATCTGTTTGAAGTCATAAAAGTAATACTGTATCTATTAAAGGCCAAGTGTAAGTGAATGATCAAGTTTACCTGAAGTGCTCAAAACATAAATCAAGAATGGTTTGAAAGTAAGGAGATTATTCAAGCTAACTGTTGTATGAAAAGGAGGTGAGAGACCTGACATGGCAGCAAGACAGTTATTACATTTTTAAGATAAAAATAATTACTCAAGAGAATAAAATTTATTCTTAAACTTAAAAAATATATCTTCTTGTTCATTTTCAAGTTTCATTTTCTTAGAAAGGTAAGAAAACTGCTAACACATTGAAAGTAACAAGATAAAAACAAAATATGCACTATCTCTTAAAGTCTATTTCTTCTTTTCTAATATGGCTTAATACATAAGCACTATTGTCTTTTCACATACATTTTTCATAAACTCTCTGTTGTAGACAAAACTGAATTTACTAGGGAGCACAATAGAAAAAAAGAAATTAAAAGCAAATTAAAAAAGATTGCGGTTATATGAATTTCATAAAACTTGTGAGTTCATGTTCAGTGTCTCCAGTCCTACTGTCTGATTCACATTACCCAAATCCCATTTAAAAAAAAAAAAATTGAAATGACAAAAGGGTCTGGAATTTCATTCTGTTCAGTTTTGGCAAGACTGTTATATGCATAACTTTTTTTTTCTTCACCATGTCTTTCACATGGACTAGGTGATCTTAAAAACCCCTTCCAACCTAGGCAATTCTATGATTGCATTCTGTTTGCTTATGTATTGCTGATAAATGATGGAGGACTCTAGCAATCAAGCAATGTGTTTTAAAGGTCAGTTGATAAGTTTTTAAAGTTGAAGAAAGAAAGGAGGTAAATGATTCTTGGACTTGGACAATCTTAATGCTAGGTAGAAGCAAGAAAAGATACAGTAAGTTTCATCAAAATATGTAATTCTTAGATCATTGAATTCATTTTCTCTCATTTCATTGTCTTGAAGTTCAGATTTCCGTGTGATCTGCAAGCCAAGATATCTTTGAAATTTCTAGCCTTTTTTTCCTTTGAAATTTCTAGCCTTTTTTAATTACCTGAGTGTAAGTTTTTTTAACAGGAGAGTTAGAGACATCTTTTTCATACTTGAGAGATGTCTGTACTTATTGATGCTTAGGGAAAAAAGAAAATAATTTATTCATGAAATCAGATTAGTGTATGAAGTACACCTATCTACCAGGGACATGTATAAGCAAATGAGACTAGTAAGATGTTCTTAATTTTTTCCCCTTCTATTTTATAACAGCAGAAATTGAAAATAAATCAGAATAAACCCAACTGTTACCCTCTTTTAACTCTGCCTACTAAGGTGGTTTCCTGTCCTGCCTAGGTGCTCGCTCCTATATGTGACACAATCCAAGGACTGTGTTTATATTTGGGTGTGTGTCAGTATATCTGAGCTAGGCTTTTGAGGGAGACATGCCAAAAGAAGTAAGAGAAGGTTTCTTCTCAAATACATCCAGAGAAAGAGTGAAAAAGGATGCCCTGAAGATCCTAGAAGATAGCCACTGCTATGCCCAAGCTATTGCAAAATAAAATCCACAGCAGCCAGTCAAAGATTAATACGTTTAGCAGGATCTGCCTTAATTTAACTAAAGATGTTGGGATCAAGGCTACCTCTTCAATCCTGCTTTGACAATCTGTTACTTCCATTTTCTTTTCAGCAAAAAGGTCAACTCTGAAAATGGTCCTAGAGGGCACTGGAAGTGGGATTTTTGCAGTAAATCCTTAGCTCCAAATCCTGGGCTTGGGTCATAGACATTCTTTGGGTTTGCTTTTCCTTCTTTCTGCAACTATTGAAATGGATATGTGATGTAAAAAAAAAGTAAGAGAAACCTAAAGGTAAGCTGTTTTTACATTTTACATAAAGTGTAAAGTAAAGCCCAATTCTGTTCAGGATAAATTCAATGAGCTCTGAGAATAATTTTTAAAGGTGTATGCAGCCGCATCTCACTTTTCCCTTTCCTCTAACATTCCATGCTGATCTGAGAGTCTCTAAGATAGAGAAATCAACATTGGAAATGTAATTCAGCTGCCTGGAGCTTACTGCTGACCTAGGGTCCTTTGTGCATTGACTCTATATTATACATACATACTCTGTATGTATAATTTGCAGAGTGAAGATCCTTGATACTGCCTAGCTATTTGTTCCAGCTCACACCATTCTGTCTGGAGTCATTACTTCAGTCCCACTCCCACTGATGCCATTCTCCACTCTTTTCTTCCTTTCTTTTCCTTTTCTCTCTTGTCTGACTGACCTCCCTTCCCTCACTGACCTTCCTTTAACAAAAATCTACTTGAAAAAGTTAAAGGCTAGACACAAGTCAAACAGAAAAATGGAGAACCAACAGGAATCCTGGAAACTGAATTATTCTCTCTTCTCTTGTCAAGCTCCTCTACTTGTTCTCCAAAAGACTGCATAGATTTTGAGATGCCTCACAAATTTTCTTGCAACCACACACAATGAGTAAGTGTTAAGTAAATGAATTCAGTATCTTTTCTTTTAAGCAGAGAGGGCAAGTCCTAGAGGGCATCTGATCTATGATTATTGCCATAAATTCTTGGCTCTGAGTACTATCCTCAGGTCACACACAATTTCTACTATGTTTCTCACTCCAGAGGTTAAAGTGGAAGCCTGCTACTCTATATACAATACATGGGAGAAGGAATGATAGCCATTTTCATGTTTTGCCTGCGGCCAGTAATTATAGCATGGTTAAGAAGTTTAGGAGTTTTTCTTTAGTTATTCAGTTTACTTATTTCTTTTTCTGTAATCTAATAGTGAAAAAAATAGTTAGGCTAAAAACAAAGCTCAAGTTAAAAAAGAATAAACTTAAACTCTGCTTCTCACACTACTTCATGAATTTGAAGTAACTCCATTCAAATTGAATGAGTGAGAATAAACAAAAAAACCTAATCTATTTAAACTGTATATTTACCAGAAGTCCTAATTTTTCATATTGTCTTTTAGGGTCTGTGACAGAACTAGGGCAAACAGATAAAAAGGAGGAAGAAAAACCTGGATTGTTAGTCAATACTATGACAGTGAATGAAGTGAGAATAATATAGTACCTACGGAAAAAAATTTACAGTTTTTCTTGCAATAAAAATAGGTATCCAAACCCTGAACGGTAGGCTAATGCACTGGCTTCATAATAAACTGTGATCTTCACACACCTAAAAGAATTAAAATAAACCTTCAATAAACTGTTAGTATTAGTATATCCAGAAAAGAAATAAAAGATAACATGATGTAGCTTTGCATTACTGTCCAGTAAATTGGTATGCTACAGGTGAAATCAAATTAAATTTAGATAGTACCCCCCAGAAAAAAAGTTCCATTTTCACATTGGAGGCAAAAAACCATTTTCATTCTATAGGATTTAAAGGTCTCAGGTGTTCATTACAACTGGTGTTGATTTGTCTCATGATTACATTTCACTTTGAAAATGTTTCCTCCTGCTCTTTGTAAAGGTCCAAATAGAGAAGTTTTATCTTTCCTCTGGAGATCTGCCTTTTGCATAACACAATGTACCATTTACAATAAGGGCTTAAAAAGATTTTCAAGAGGAAATAATGGGATTTCCTAACCTTGCCATAGTGAAAAAGGGTGATAAATGGAAATTCTGAGCCAGTGAGTAAGGTGATATTGACTTTATATGTTGGCAAATTGGATATTAGGTTTGGGAAACAGGGATCTAGCAGCCTCACAGCTTTGAAAAAAAGCAGTGTAAATGTATCAGAGAAGTAATTTTTTTCTTTAACAGTAAGTTAATTAATGGCAATGAGTAAGGACATGTTGTACTTGCTGAGGAAGTACCCTTCAGCAGGAGCAAGGTTGGTTGATAGAATCTAAATCATTGTCATCTGAGAGATTCACTTTAAGAGTTCACCATTTCAAAGCACCATTTCAAACTTTGTCACCTCAAGCCTCTGACTGATATATGATAGTATAGTTAATCTACTATAGTCATTGGTTATATCCAACTTTGTACTCCAACTTCAATTATTCTGATTTGATTATTTTATGATTGGGTATTCCATGCAATTTGCAAGTTGCTAAAATCTTTTCCTTAAACAGGAATCATTTCATTGCTTGTATAATAGCATGTTGATCCAGATAATGTAAATGTGTTCTTGTGCAATACTGAAAATAAAAGGGAAAGACTGGAAATAATCTCAATTTATTCAATCCTTATTTATTCAGAAGATAAGCTAGAAGTATATTCAGAGTTAGACTGCTGAGACATAGTGAGCCACTGTATCAGGGTACTGGCCAGAATTATCACTAATAACATCTTAGAATAACAGTTAATGTTTCAGAAATTTAACTAAAATATAACATTCAGCTGTAAGGGATACTCATGGATTACAGCTATGGGAATGACAGTTTTAAATGCATATCTAAAGAACTATCTTTTGGCCACTAAGCTACTGTTCTAAAGTTCACATTCACAGAGAACTGAGAAAAGTGTAAAGATTTTTTCTTATTCTGACAGATTTGTTAGTTCTGTTAAATTAACACAGATAACAGGATTTGTTTTTAATCTCCCCATAAAGTATTCTTTTCAGAATGCTGTTCATGGAAGAAAAAGAAAGCAAGAAAAAAGTTTACCAAGCTCTTCCTATATCTTTAAATAACTTCAGTAATCTCAGAACTTTTTACAAGTTAAGGGATCCATCCATATGTCTTCCATCTGTTTTTCTGTCCCTTTCTAAGCAGGCTGGCTAATTTCAGCTATATTTGAAAAAACAATTGAAATTTTATGAAAATATGTTTCTGGAGTGAAAAGGTGGTATAAGTCAGCCATCATGAAATCCATTTTGACAGTTGCTTTCCTATAAATTAGCAGATAAACAATGTCCATACAATGGACTCACCATTAGGATGGCTGCTACCTAGGAAGTTGTGTCAAAAAGGGAACCATGGGTCATAAAGGACACAAATCAACAATAGAAGAGGCTTAGTTATTTTTTTTCTGCTCATTGAACAACTTCCATTTAAACAACTTGATATTAACTTATGAATGAACTTTTCAGATTGGCTCTGTGATTTAGGCACTTTAACCCTATAGATATGAGATCTTAGCATCTGACTTCTTAAGCCTTGTTGGAAATCAAAATATAAAATATAAAAAATATAAAACTTTAGGTGTTAATTTTAAATAGTAGCCATTAATTATACCTGAAATCAGAGCTCTGTGAATAATTAGTCATGAATAATTTATATATAATGATGAATGGACTTGGAGCTTCTTTATTTGAACTTATTTTCTCTGAATTATTTAAATTTCCTCACTGAATATTTTTGATTGCAGACTATTAACAAAGAGGTAATTTTTAATTCACAGTTAATTCACATAGTAACTTAGCAAAAGTACAAGGTTTTTATCTATTAATTAGAGTACTAATATGATCAGCAACATAACATGATTTTTAACTTTTTAACTTTGTTTTGTGTCTTAAGATTCTCAATTCACATTAACATTCAATTGCTTAGTAAGATGTTACAAAATTTGCATTGTGTTGCTGGTTACAAAGGTGAAACAGACAGTGACCATTGTCAAAACTAAATGAGTCTGTCTATTTATGCAGTTATTAAGAATATTTTTTCCATTATTTGCTTTACTCAAACTATATAGATTTATAAAGGTAGAAATTTTTTTTTTTTTTACTTTTTTTTCTTATTTTCAGTTTGGAGAAATTTGCTTGAAATAATATAATCAGTAAAGGTGCTTCTATACTATACACTGCTAATGTGTTTTGCTTGATAACCAATAGCTGTTCAATTAATAATTTACATTCTTACTATGTCAAACAAATATCATAAGACAGGGGAAGGAAAACCACAGAAGCAGTCATTGTCTCTCTATTCATTGTTGAAACATTTTGCAAAGGACACTCAAAGAAAAAATTTCATGTACATCAAAAGATATTTTGATAAATAAATTTGAAAATGATGATGTCTGCTGAAAATTGATCCAAGAAATAGTAACGTTACTTATTATTGGTTAATTCCTGCCAAGTATTGCTGAAATCCTGTCTTGGAAACAAATATAGTATTATATAAATGACTTTTATATTTGTAAGAGTAATGCTAGTCTATGTCAAGCACACTAAGGTGTTATAAATACCTTTTACACACACACACACACACAATTTAAAATAACATGATGTTAGTCACTGTGCTTACTGTCATTTAAATGTTTAATAATATTCAAAATGAAAATTTATGTACTAACTATGGGCTGCAGTACTTGTAGGTTTTGCTAAAATTAATTCAGTTACCTTTCTGCAGACAAAGATTCCAGCTTTCCTTATTACTGTTGAAGCAATGGCACAAGAAAATGTTCTTTCATAGAGACCCCACAGAAATATAATTGGACTATATGGTACTATCGACTTCCTCAGCTCCAGATGAAGATGGGAATCTAACATATGCGGAATCAATCTGCAAGACAGAAAGCTCAGACATGGGCTTTGGACATGAAAATAACAGGAGACTAGAAGTATGATGAAGCAGAATACACTAGTAAGGGCAGATATTTTGTGATTCAGTGGTTTCTTTTCTGACACACTGCTGGAATATACTCAAAAAAGTTTCTTAATTTACATACTTCACTCCCCATGTTTAAAAAACCTAGGGCACCAGTTGCGCATTTGATTTAGAGATAGTGTTTAGAAAGACTATTTCACGATGTAATTGTGTAAACTCATAGTTCTAAGTAATGAAGCCAGTTTTCCTATGACTTCTTGTCTCGTTTCTCATATGAAGCAAAAACTGTCATTTTCCTAGGTTAATGACAATCATAACAGCCTGGAGCCTTTGTCTACAGAGACCACTAATGCAGGGTTGTCCCTCTACATGGCCACTTATTTTCCTGAAATTTCTAAGAACTAAATTTATTTGTTCTTTGCCACATATAGTTCAACTGGGCCTTTCAATAGGAAGTTTTTTCAAAGGTGAGAAATGCAGAGAGAGAGGCAAACACATGCACAGAGAAATACTCAGCACAAAATTGCACAAACTTTCACTCCTCGGGAAGCTGTACTTAAATAACAACATAATTGTAGTGCAAATATCAGTTACATGTAAGTAATTCTACTAATTAAAACCCCAGTTCGGGAACAGTCAAAAATGCCTCCAGCTTATTTTTAAATGTGTTTTTAAATCTACATTTATTTAGAAAAGCAGTTAGGCATATGCTTAGTCCATTGAAGTTAATGTTTTGTGTTTTTTCTCCTGAAGTTTATATAAAGTGACAGTTACGAGAAAAAAGTGAAAGTTGAATGAACTACAGTTTGACTGTAGTCAGAAGAACAATTGCCTCATTTTGTCACCTCATTATTTTTATTCTGTAAGCTTGAACAAGTTTTAATGATCAAAAATCTGTTATCATTATCATTATGAACTAACTTTCTTAGATTCTGGCACATAAAACTGTCAGAGAAATTTTAAATGTATTCATATTATAAAATATTTATTGATTTTTAAAGATTTATTGATGATGTGCAAGCCAAGAAGAATTCAATTAAGTCTTTATATACCAGTAATTGTTTGTATTTGTTAACTAAAAAATAGAAGTAGTGTATTTTTCTGTAGCATACATTTATATATAATTTATATAAACAAATACAAATGTATTTAGGATGACTTACTAAAAGTTCACAGTACCTTATTATTATAGTGAGAATTTATCTCAATACACTTTTCTAACCTGTCAGCCTGTTTCAGTCAAAATTGAATAGAAGATATTTCAAAGATAGTAAATACTTGCAGGTTTCCCAATGTCCTGGCTTGAGGTAGAATGAAACCAATTTTCTTTTCTGTAATTTTACTTTTCAGTTTAGTTTCTTCTAATTAAATGTACTCTCTGAAATTAACTGTATGTTTTTCAGACAGTAGCTGCTTCTGCCAGTGCTAAGGTCTGATGCATTCCTTAGCTAATACTAAGGAATGGTATGCAGAGAGGCTCTTGCTTATACTAACTACCAAGGTCAGCTAACTTTGTTGTGTGCCATGCTGCAGGGCTGGAAGTGAAG
>JAOXNG010000001.1:35637073-35648382 GCA_028566535.1 Scolopax minor | reverse complement strand
GAGGAGACAGGACAGGTGACCCCCAAACCGACCAATAGGGTATTCTGTCCCATTTACACCATGCTCAGTATAAAGCTGAGGAATCAAAGCGGTCAGTTCCTCTTCAACAGCTGTCATCCAAGGAGAACTCTGTTCATCTGCCTTTGACTCTGATCTGTGTATTCCTGAATCGAGTTCCGTCTGCCACCAAGTCCAGTCTGGGATTTTTCCAGTGCTGGCCAGTGATGTGATTGTCATCCTGGGACTTTGTCATAAGATTATTTTCTTAATAATATTATCTTTTCTTTTTGTTGTTAATACTTCATTAAAGCTGTTTTAGGGTGGTTTTGTTTTTGTTTTTTTTTTCAACATATAAATCTCCCCCCTTATTCTATCTCTCTGCCTTCCCTCTCTGGGATTGGAGAGGGACACTATCATTCGTTTAGTGGTGAGCCCAGCCTAAATCTCAATGCCCAAATATTGGCAGCTTGGTAGAAGCAGAAAGATTTCTTTATAACCTCAGACATGGGGAGATTTCAGATATTACTGTTAAGACTGACCATATATAGCTATATAGTCAGCCAATGTGTATCTTCTGGGTGGCTCAAATATGTATGTTCTCTTGATCAGTGTACAGACCAAAAGAGTAGACAGAGGTATAGGAACAAAATGGAAATATGCAAAGGGCATTAGGGCTTGAAGCATGACTTTAGAGATACGGTGATTGAGTTGTCAATATGGAATTAGGTAGAGAAAGGAATTAACATGACTGGAATATTCAGGGAAAATATGTCAGAAATCCATAGGAAATAGTGAGTTTTATTTCTCATAAAAAGAATTCTCAAGTGTAGCCCTTATCAGAATATCTTTTTTCAGTCTAACCAGTTCAGTTTAGGTAATCTTGCTCTTCACCATGTACCCCATAAGCAGTTGTATATACTGTTTACAACTCTGAAGGAGAGAAGAGAATAATAACAAATGTGATGGAACTCTTGCACATTCTGCTTTAACTTGCCTGTAGCATATGAAGACACAGACCCCGGTTGGAGGCGCAACCTGAATTGTTTATTACAACCAACACCCAGTTTATATAGTCTTTCAGATCACTAAATCCATCAGTGTTATCTTCATGCCTAATCGACACCTTCTTGCAACACCCGACTGCCAGACAGGCCGATTCTTCTCTAATTAGTAGAGTCGTTAGGCGTTCTTCAGGGTTTTTTCTCAAATCAGTAGGGTCGTTAGGCGCTGTTCGATGGTTATCTTCTGTTAGTATTCCTGCTTATTCTATTCCTTGTTCTGGTCTTTGCTTCTTCCACAATCTGTCCAACATCCTGTTAACCCACAATTGCCTGGAAATGTTACTACTTCTGTGTTGTTGGGGATCCAAAACATTAGGATAGAGTAGACACTATTTAAACATGTCTGAATACTTATGCATTCAACAATGTATTTATTTGTGTATTAATCTTTGTAGATTTTACAGGATCATTGTTAATCACTGATATCATTGCACAGCCAGAATTGGAGTGCCCTCAGGTTTAGCAGTGCCTATTTATTTATCTTCTTTTCTGGGCCCTTTTTTACTCCTTTCTTTTTCTAGGTTAGACCTATCTCTATATCTTAATATCATCACAGCACATAAGCTTAAACAAATCAATGACAGACAATACAAACACCTTTTCTCCAATAATTTTTCCAACATAAGAACTGAGTTTATTTTCTGTCCAGAACTGCTTCTCAAAAAGCTCCAACTTTCTTCATCTCAGAAGGAATTAGTTTCCTCTGATTCATACCCATATGTTGCTATTAAAAAAAAAAAAGCAAAAAAAAAAAAAAAAGATTCCAAAATGTTATGCAAAAGTAGAAAGTTTTTTTAGCCAAGTGCTATTTTTAGGTTTTAAGCATATTTACCGAAGAGAGGCAAATAGTCAGTCTGCCCAAGAAGTCAGTCTTCATCCACTACCTTAGCAGTAACATCTTCAGTGTGATGCATGTCCCCAGCAAGTTATATTTATTTACTCTCCCACTTACATGTTAATGGATTTCTACTAGATTTCACTTTAAAGTCTTTATTCAACATAGAACATAAAACATTCAACAAAATCATAAAACAATTCAACTTGTTTCACCACTTTCACAAATAGCTCAATTTTTTTAATACCTCTGTAGCTTGACTTAAATATTGTTTGCCTGCATGTTTATAGCAAGAAGCAAACATGTGACATGGTTAAGCTTTACCTATCCAAAAAATTACCAGATCCTTCTGTACTTCTTCAGGGAACTGCTGGAGAGGGTACAGCAGAGGGTTACAAAGATGATTAGGGACCTGGAGCATCTCTCCTATGAGGAAAGGCTGAGAGACTTGGGTCTTTTTAGTCTGGAGAAGAGAAGGCTGAGGGGGGATCTGATCCATGCTGATAAATATTTAAAGGGTAGGTGTCAGGAGGATGGTGTCAGTCTTTTTTCAGTGGTGCACAGTGACAAGACAAGAGGAAATGGGCACAGACTTGAACATAAAATGTTCCATCTAAACATGAGGAGGAACTTCTTCACTTTGGGGGTGGCAGAGCACTGGAACAGACTGCCCAGAGATGTGGTGGAGTCTCCTTCTCTGGAGATATTCAAAACCCACCTGGACATATTCCTGTGCAACCCGCTCTAGAAGGACCTGCTTTGGCAGGGAGTTAGACTAGATGATCTCCAGAGGTCCCTTCCAATCCCATATCATTCTATGATTCCGTGATTTAGTGATTCCACTGATTAATTGATACTGTATTTTAAACATGAGGAAGCTGAAGGACAGAATATGCCCTTATTTCACATACTGCCTAGTAGAATAGCAGTCTCTGCTGCTGCTATTAGATTAAGTTGAATTACATAATGTCTAACTAAGAAGATGTTTAAACTGGTGGAAAAAAAAAAAAAAAAAGAAAGGATAGCCTGTAGGCTAAAGAACATAGAAAAAAACAAACTCTGATGTATTGGAAGGAGGATGGATGTGGTCCTAAAATGTCTCAGTAGCCTTACGCTGGGTTCTCAGAGGGCCTGTGAGAGGATTTTCTGAGGCTTAGAATGTGGTATTGGCAAAGAAATGTAAACTTATTCCTAACACCAAATAAAAGCATCAAAAGGGAATAGAACATGATAAATTCCTCAAGATAAAAGCAGTAGGGAGACAGCTAGTCAACAGCTGTGAAAACAGAATTAAAGCTTGCATAAATTGGCAATGGTATTCCCCAAACCAAATCTGGATCCAAATAATACAGTATGTATAATCTCAACACAGGATTCAAACTGGGTCAACAGGACATCGTGACTAATTCTGTGGATGACTGCCAACATGCTCAGGCAATTGCAGCCTATTGACCAATGTCAAACAGTTCAAGTTTGCTTTCCCTACAGACTTGAATTTTTCAAATAAATATATCTTAGAGCAAATGAGCCAGTAACTACTCAACAATATAGTGCTGAGTGTTAGATTTGAAGCTTAAGTCAAATCACATTTAAACATATTTCAATGTGGTATGTGGATGATAAGAGTAAGGATTTCAAACATACATGCAATTTAGAAGAATGAAGGAAGGACAAATTCTACACAGTATCAGGACTGATCATATTAAAAAAAATATACAAGGTTATAATATAAATAAATGTACCTCCTCCACTCGGGGAAATAGATTTTCATTGCTTTGCATGGTCTAATTAAACCAGTCATTTTATTTGCAAAAAATATTTTTTATATAGTTGTTCTGTCCTTCTTAATAACTTTTAAATTTACATCTAGCGTAAGCATTTTAACATTTATCCATTTTTTACAGATGTTAACCTTAATCTTCCTTCAGCCATCACTCTACCTATTCTCCATAAAAATGAAACTCCAAAGACAAGAATTATTCTAATTTTGATTTTCCAGTTGCAGACTGGATCTTTTCTAAGTAGCTTTTGTTTCATCAATATTGTGAAACAAAGTCTGCATCTCTACTAGTAAATAAACCAGCGAAAAGATATGGACTCGGACACTGTTTCAAGATTGTCTGCGCTCTTTATCTGTTAGTATGTGTCCTGGTATTTGTTTGGCCAATGTCAGCTCCAGACAGTGCCTCAGCATGGTCTGGGGACAAACCAAGACTCTTCACATAGGCAATTTACTTGTGGCCTCCCAGTTCTGGAGTCACCTATTTAGACAGAAATAATCACTGTGATATTGTCTCCTACTAAAATTTTGTGAGTCACAGGTCTCTGTCTATACTCTTAAACTACCAAAAGTCTCATATTTCTGTTTCTCAGTTGTCTTCTTCTATATTATTTGCTAATTTACTAGTAACAAATTACCAGCATGAGGTAAATTCCTTGTGCTTCAACTTGCCGCACCTTCTAGGCATTGTCAAACATGCATAATTCATAGAATCATTATTCTTCCCAAAATACTATTTCACTATTGTGACTGTAAAAAAAGGAGAAAGGGGTGTCTATGGCATTTTTCATTATCTTCCCCACATTATTTCCTCTAATAAGTTCCATAGCTGCATGAGTAACACCTCAAATCTTCTCAGCTTTGTATTTTATTAATATTTGGGTTGAAGAAGATTTAATCCATGGTTTAAATACTGTAAAAGAAGTATCCAGTCTTGCATGCATTATCCAAGAATGATCTCACATGAATATTAAATAAGATATATCTTCAAGCCTGAATGCTTTTGAGGATAGAGGAGTATTTGCTTAAACAATGATGAACAACATATTTGAAAATACTTAATTCACCAAGTTTACAGAAGAAATATCCATCTCTTATCAACTCTTCTTGATGAGTTAATACCACCATATGTACATCATGTATAACATGAGTAACGGCTGATTGTTCATGTGAAATCATAGCTTATATTATGCCACTGATCAGAAACATATAGAAATTCCATTATTTTAAGAAAGCTGTTTCCTTAAAATATAAGTAGTTTAACTGAAATATTAATACTAACGTATTTTGTGAGCATCAATACTTCATCGCCTTTAGAAGAAAGAGATTGATAGAAGGAATGAGTAGTTTACAAAACGGTAATCAAGCTGAATCAAGAAACTGAGGAAAAAGTACTTTAGTTTCTCACAGGTGCCTAGAGTCAAAAGATTCTTGGAGGCAAATCTCAGATTCCTGGAGGCACAGATTCTGAAGAGGAATCTCTATATTCCTCTTCAACATTAAATATATGAATCCAGATCCTTGCCCCACTATCTGGGTTAATGTTGATAAAATCCCTAGAGATTAAAATGAAATTATTTCCAAAGGTAATCAGTATGAAAATTTACATCTAAGCAGTAGAACAGGATTCCACAACAAGAAACAGGAAATGTGGTTAAAATAAGGCTCTCGATGAATTGTGTTTGATTGTTTAAAAAACTTATTAAAATTAATTAAAATCTGAATGAATGACAAATGTATAGGTGTGCAGAAAATATTATCATTCTTTTTTTTTTTTTTCCCCCAGAAAGATATTAATTGTATTTAAAACACTTTCAGGGATTGGTTAAGAATGATGCCCTTCCTATCTAGTGGGAGGGTACACTCTAACCACAAACAGCATGCACATTTTCATCAAAATTTTAACCAATTTTATCTAAAGTACCTTGTGAATCATATTATGTTTTTTTATTTTGGATGTTGAAATGTCCAAGTTTATCCTTTATTTTGGATGTGACCTATCATTTCTTGCATATACTGAAGAATAGACAGGAGGGAAAGAAGAAAATTCTGCCAGCAAACCACAAGAATAATTGAATGTATGTAATGAAAGATGAAGGAATGATAGAATCCAAGAAAGAGGAAATCTGCAAGAAAGAGATCTCTAATGAGCTAGGCTAGTTCCTGTGTGCTAGTATGGTATATGTAATTATTTGTAAGAGAGATGGTGATAAGATAAATGAGAAAAACTTCATTAATATCTATGTAAATTTATGCATTCATTAATAGAAATACTACAGTAAAGTTCAACTTTATTAATTTAGGGTTCAGCTAACGTTCCAGTTACCTATCTTCCTCCACTTGTCCTGAGACTATTTATGTCTAACGACTTTGGGAGAATATTAAAACATTAATATTCCTCACAAATTATACATTGTAATCACTTATGATTATTTTCACTGCAAAACCAACTTGACATGTGATTGAAAATGAGAAGAACCAATAAAAGACTTCCTTGTGCTCCTGTGTTTGTTGTGGTGCCTGCCCATCCTCTCAGCAAAGTGGCCAGGATGCCAACATAAGGCAGGGATGTGAGGATAACAGTGAGTATCAAAATAATATCCAAAACTATCTAAGACGGAATTTGCTCTAAATTTACAATGCTAAAGAAGACAGCATCCATCAGCCACACTAAAACAACCTCACCTTTTGAGTACAATGAGAAGCTTGAAAATTTTTAACAGTGGAAAGAGAGAAGAAAGCAACAGAGAAGCAATCAAAACCTGGTCTGACACTACCAGAAATTACTTTACCAACACTGCAATCTCTACCTTGACCTTACTGAACATCCTCCCATCAGGTGCCGTGGGTCTTGTGCATCTAGGAGTGACAGTATGCATGCAAGTAGTAGGGATGCACACTTCTAATATACATGTGGGAACTCGAGCTGCAGGCTTTCTTGTGAGAATATATGTTCTATTGGTTTGCAGGGATTATCATGAGCACAAATAATTCTGGGGCACCTACCTCTCTAGCACAAGAAATAGAGGAATCCACACTCCCAGAAAGGATGTGTGCATGGTGTGGGGGTGTGCTTATAAAGCACACTGCCTATGAGAGGGAGTGCGTGTGTGTGTGTGACTGTCTTGTATATCCCAGTATATCGCTGTGATTTATTATAGATGAGGTGGTTTAGAAATTTCTAGGTGTTTATTTAAATATCTAATATTGCGGTTTGCCTATCTTAAATGCATAATTCACTGACTACTGATAAGTTCCATGTTATTAATAAAACAAACAACTTTTATTTACACCACATGAATGGAGTAGGTTTTCCCCCTGCAATGTTTATTGCTAAACAAGATCATTCAAGCAATTAAAAGACATAAGTAGATCTTTTGTGACTATGTATATATATCACAGCTACTTGGTGTAATTGAAAGAAGAGAATATTTATTTTGCCTCTATTTTCAACCAATGCCTTTTGAAGAAGTTGAATTACTTCTAGTAAATGAGATTCTAGACAAGACAATGTGAATATGACATCATTAAGTTCAGACTGTGGTTCATAATATAATAAGAACTTTGGTTATTAATGACTTAAATTTAAATGTGGGGTTTGGTTTGGTTTTATGCTTGAAAACATTAAGTTATTCTGAATTATACTATATTTTTCTGTATGTAAAATCTTTTGTATAAGTACATTTCATTTTGTGTACTTGCAAGAAAAGTAAAAGGAAATTTGTTTTTAGAACAGCGAAATGGTCATGGGGATATTGTTGGCATTTTACCTACTTCAGTGATACCTGTCATCTTCATCTGCTGATGGCTGATAGCGAGTACAGATTTTCAAATGCTCAGGCTGGGCTGCAGTCTGTGATTGGATGCCCATTTTCTTGTGATCATTGTTCTTGTCTGAGTACCTGATTAAGTCATCACAGGCAGTTGAATGTCTTTCAATTTGTCTAAGAGCTAAATCTCATTCTCTAATCAATGACTCTGTATTAAGAGGAGGAATAAAGACTCCGCCTATCATCCGATTTAACTCAGTATTAAGGCACTTTGCCATTGGATAGTCAGTCAAGACCCCACAGAAAGAAAAAAGTAATAGGATCCATATCTGCCACATCCTGAGCTTTCTGAACTTTTAAAGTCAAGCTGCAGTTTCTGTCAGACTATCCTCTAACATTTCTTTTAATCCAAAACTTTTTATTCACTTAAAATTTTTAAATAGTTTAAGCATGAACAAAAATAAAATGGTTCAGTAAATAGAACTGCTGCAAGAAAACAAAATCACTTATCTATAGATTCAGATTCCTGTTTTGTCTAAAAAAGGAATGATATAATATATTACAACTGCACTTTTTCATTTCTTTAAAATGGATGAAACTTATGATCACTAAATCGATGCAATCCACTACACTTTACAAGCCTTAATTTCATTACAGGAATAGTAGGGAAACCTCAGAGGGAAAATATTATATGTTTATTAAATCCATAAATTTACAAGTTAGTAAATCTCATTCCACTGATAGGATCATATGTACAATAAGTAGAAATATCAGTAAATTGAAAAAAAAAAAAGGGAAATAATTATTTTTTTAATTTAACAGCAAAAAGTAAGCAATGACAGTAAGAACTATAAAAAACGTAGTTTTTCTAAAGATAATGAAATCATTACAAGTCTTGTGGACTCAGTGGGATCCATATTACTTATCAGAATGTGAGAACTAAGTAATGAGACTGTTAAATGATGAAGAATGCCACATCAGATTAGATATACCACCTTTTAAATATAAGAGGTAAAAAGCTTTGATTCAATTTTGGGTTTAGGAAGATATTTAGAACACAAGTACTCCTGATAAAAAATATGTTTTATTTTTGTCTGAAAGGGTTTTCAGGTATTTTGAAAGAGTAAGTACCCTAAGTGGCCAACAAATTTCTGAATCTTCTGATAGTCACAATTTAGAGTTTTGCCTGCTAAGGTCCATGACAAAACACCCACAGTGAACTTGCTACCCAGTGTCACTGCTAACACTTCTTATGCATAAACCAACATGAAACAGTTGTGAACTGGCTTACAGCTAATGTGAGTCTAACACTGTCTTTCCTCTAAATGTGAGGAAGGGGGAATGGACATTTATTCTGCAGCAGATGTTATCTGGGAAGTGATACATTTAATTTCACATCCTTTGTTTATCTGTTTTAGAAATAATTGGGAAGGGGGGAGAGTGGGAATGACTGAGAAAAAACAAGAGCTTCCCTTTCTTGGCAGCCACAAGCCATTAGAAGAGCTTGGCTGCCTGTGTAACCACAGCCTCAGGCAACTGAATGCATGCCCAGAGCAGAAATGGAGACACAAAAGGGTTCAGATGCTTATGGAATCATCCGGAAATTGAGAGAAGACTTGTGAATGCTTAAATGTTGAAGTTTCTTGCCCAAGTTCCTCCAATGACAAGAAAGCAAAATCAAAAGTTTTCTATTTCCTTTCTCTGACACATGGTGAGAAGATTTCTTCTTGTAGTTTAATTTATTTGGAAGCTAATCTGTGAAGTTGTGTCTTAAATTTTGATAAAGCAGGCCAACATTTGTTCTGGAGTTTAACTTAAAATGAACAGCTGAGAATCATATGATGCAGCTGGAGGAGAGAGGGGAGTTTGATTGCTCGATGAATGCAACTGCTTTGGAATACTATAGTTAGAGAAAGGGTCTCTAAATAACTAAGCCTCAAATCAATTAAGTTTTTACAGATTTCGATCAGAATTAATCAAGTGGAGAAGATATAGAAGCATGTGCATTTTGCTCATTAAGATGCTACTGATTTGAACTGTTTGCTGGAATAGCAACATTGTGTGCAATTACAATCAATCAAAAAAAAAATCTGTTTCTGGTGACTGAGGCCAAGGCAGAAGCACAATTCTGCATTTTCCATATGCTAAACTTTTTTTGAGGGAAATAATATAATTTTTTTATCAGTTAGTTAGAAAACATTCAAAGTTCAGTGTCCTGCTATGAGCTAGTGTGATGTGCCCCCACATCTGTCCTTCAGTGTCTTTCTGTCAGGGTTCAGACCTTCATCATAAATAAAAGTAATGTGCAAAAGCTAATGGAATAATACTTCTGTAGTGTTCCTTTCATCTCAAGGATGTAATGTATGAGGTAGGTTGTGTCAACCTAATATTTTAATTCCATTTTGATAGAAATATAAGTATCTGCTCTAGCATACTCTTCCTGCAAACAAGGTGTTCATTTAGAGGCCATACTAACAGACGTACATAAAATGATACTTTTTCTTGTGAACATTTGTTTCTACAAGTTAGTGACTGTTCAGGCTCTGTGCTTACAGCATAGTAAAGCAGGTGACTACTGTTCCATACTACATCAGGTACATCTGTATGCTGGGTGAAGTCAAGTATGGCAGCCAGGTTTAAAACAATATTTAAAAAGAAAGATATTTTCTTCCTTTGTGGTATTGCATGATGGTTAACATGCAGGATGGTGAGTGGAACCATGACTCCTTCTGTGAATCTAAGAGTGAATAAATTACAAAGTTCACATTTTGGGAGAGATGCCCAGGTTAAAGCAAATGGAAAGCAGTTGGAATAACTACTTAACTTTTTTGTCCAATGGGATGATGGAACAGATATTTAATTTTCAGGATTAGCAAGGATTAGCCAGATGTCATAGCCAGTACATCTGTTAAAGATTTCTTTAAATAACAGTAAGGCAATTACATCCCTAACATCCAGAATATTAACATATGAAGATAAATTAACACTGGTACGGTAATTTAGGAAACCAATTTCATACATTATAAAGTTGTGGGAAACATACACTATGCTATTATCTTCAGGTTTGGGTTTTTTTGGTTGGGTTGGTTGATATTGTTTTTGGTTGGTTGGTTTGGTTTTGTTTTGTTTTGTCTTGTTTTTCTTTTTTTTTTTCTTTCTTTTTGTTGTGTTGTTTGATATATTTTTAACTTCATACTCCTGTTACAGATACTTTTAATTTTGAAGTACATATTTTTGTAGGTCTGCCTACACTCCTTCCTTTGACACTGATATTCCCAATACACAGCAGCAACAAACTCACTAAATTAATAAGTGTTTATCCCCTCATTGTCACAGAGATTCAGGGTGAGCGCATCCAGAGATGCAAGGAATTCAGAACTTATTAACGGAATATCATATTGAGCACTGCTGAAAATAAAGTGCTCATGGACCTTTGTCACGATTTGATCTGGACTGGCCACTAAATGAATGACAGATGTTCTCTTTAACTTCTCTCAGAACGGTGTTCTATAATCTAGGTATTAATATAAATTGGAAATCATTACTTATCTAAAACATGGAGTGCCTGACTCAAAATTGGATACCTGGAAAGCCTAAATTTGCAGTTTAGAAAATGGTACACACCGTATTCTGTAGAAATGGTAGAAGTTCATCACTCATAAAAGAACATTTTATTAGAGTGTCCTGTGCATTAATCTTAGGAGTGTTTAAATGAGGACTAAGGGTTTTTTCCTTGATATTTTTTTTCCCCAGATCCTTTTTTTTCCCCAGGTGTTTTTTATTTCCCCAATGCTTGGGAATGTAGACCTGCCTGTCCCTTAGTACCTACTAACAGATACTCTCAGCTTAACTGCAAGCCCTGG
>JAOXNG010000001.1:35601147-35616850 GCA_028566535.1 Scolopax minor | reverse complement strand
GATTAGGTCAAAAAAGACTTTTTAATCTCCCTGAATCTTCCAAACAGTAATTACAGCTGCTAGCTTTTATGTACACTATAGGAATGTGGATCTTCTGTCCAGTAGACATTTCTGATAGCTGAGATATCACAAATAAACTTTTTAAATAATTGCTGTTCTCTCTATTCTGATGGTATTTTTTACACTATATGTTTCTCACTTGCCTGATACCACAATTTAGCGAGGAGATGTCAGATACCTAGTGGCACATTCCCAGTATCAAGCAGAATTCAAGAACTATGCATTCAAATTCTAGAAACCATGAGAACACTGAACACATGTCATTCCTCTAAAATCTTCAGATGAGATTACATCTGTATCATTATCAACATTGCTTACCTTAGCCTGATAATTTAACCTGAATCATTAATAAAGATGTTACAATGCATTTGGTAGACAGCAGATTAACTGCATTGAAAGGTCTTTGCATACAGCATATTAAGAGATCAGTCAGACATCTTTGCTATAGTTTTAAAACCTTAGTTCATGCATATCTAGCTTGCTTCCCTCCCATGAGGTAAAGCTAATACACAAAACCCAGAAAGATTCTTGTGGATTAGGTTGACAACTCCATGTCAAAGAGGATTATTGAGGGAAAGACGGATAAAATAATCTATTCCACTGAGAGACAGCCAACCGCCCAGCTTAAAAAAAAAAAGGGAAAAGGAACTAGAAAAAAGTAATGTTAATCAAGACACATCAGTTCACATTGAGCAAGGATATGTGCCTAACCTTCAATACAATTCTGACTTGTGCGAGTAATTAAAGTCACACATGCCCTTTTTGCGTTTCTGGATAGGTGGTGTTGTTGGGAGGCCTGTTATGCCATTAGCATAACTTCTATAGAGTCTGGGGATCCTTATCTCTCTTGGCTTTGCTTATGTCAAGTGTAGAATTTTAGACTGAAGCCTAAGTTGAGCCTCTGAGCCCATCATTAGGTCTGTAGCCAGGGGCATTAAATGTGACACAGTCCATTCTCAGGCCTAGGTTTCCTGGCTCCTCATTCCTGGCAAATGAATAGTTGGCTTTAACTCAGAACCAAAGTAAAAGCTAAAACCAATCTAGTTTCTCTGATGGGGGAATTTGAGAGTCCAAACAGGAATTAATAGCAGTAAATGTCAATCAAGCAGAAGTATCTTGAATATAAGCAAATGGAGAGCTTCTCAGTTGTAAGGGAATGTCTGCAGAATCAAACCCACTTATTTCTCAGTGTCCTGTTTTTTCCACACAATGAAGGTCCTTGTCCTCTGTCTTGCAAACTAAGCAGGGCACAGAAGTTATCAGGCACCCCAAGAAACTAGCTGCAGCAAAAGTGTATATGTGCATGTAGCAAAAACTGACTTTGACTGGTGCGTCATTTTGACACATGCAGTACAACTAGAAATTTAGGTGACACTGAAATGTCAAAGAAGAATTATCTTTATTAGTCTATAGATTTTTCCCCATGAGTTACCCCTACGTGCTGCCCCTGCTTTAGTTTTTTCCTAC
Organism: Scolopax minor; assembly: GCA_028566535.1. Taxonomy (NCBI): domain Eukaryota; kingdom Metazoa; phylum Chordata; class Aves; order Charadriiformes; family Scolopacidae; genus Scolopax; species Scolopax minor. Next base: position 35,615,323 of record JAOXNG010000001.1, on the reverse strand, counting down.
GCATATCTAGAAGTACAATTTTGAGTACTATCCTGGAGAGGAAGATTCCAATCCAACTTTCTCCTTCCCTTGGACTTTTGCTTCAAGTCCCTGAAGATTTAAGCAGTGTCTGTTGTGACAGAATGCGTTGTGAGCTGAAAGGTTCTATTTGGAGTGCATAGATGAGGTGGTCATACCAGGGATACTAGAAAACCTGTCAGCTGAGCATAAATATCCATGAGCACTTCATCCATATCCCTCTAAAACATACAATAATGAAACAGGAAATTAATTGGTTTTGGCTTGGGTTTGGGTTTGGTTTTTTTTTTTTTTGTGAGTTTTTTTTTTAATTGTTGCTCTCATCTGCATCTCTTATGTTTTCTTTCTATTTAATGTAGTTTCCTATATTCTCCATAAGTACAATTCCCTTGGAAACAAAGTTTTTTGACTAGTTACCTTTTTTGCATTTCTTCAAATTTTCCACTTCCAGGAAAAGAAAGCATTAGTCATGGATTTTCATGCTGAAGATTTTTAGGCAAGAAAGGCTTCTGTATTTCATTGAACTGGACCTTAAGAATAGTCTGGAGTTCTGTCCCAAAGTGTAATGAACAGCAGATACATATAAAAGAAAGCGAGACTGTAGACAAGGCACACTGGTAGAGGAACTGTACTGCCGTGGGCTTACAGCATCAGATCTTACAAGCTATTCATAGTATTTCTGTCAACAATTAGTTGAAATACCTTCAAGGGGAAAAAAATTAAATACAAAACTAGCTTTCAAATAGTTTTGCTGTTTTAACAACAGTGGATCAATGTCCCAGCACAGTGATACTGACACTGCTGGCAAACCCTTTAAAAATTGAGAATTAATGCAAAAATACTCTAGTCAGCCAGTTACTAGAAGCATAAATTATCCTCAGACATCTTCTGGCTTAAAGTAGCTTGTGAAATAATGACAGAATATGAATCTGGACAATAAATGATCATTTCTCAAAAACAGCCTTTTTGCTAACTCAAATCACTGTAGCATTTTTTTCTTGAATAAACCTTTTCTGTAGCATTGCTTATACACACAGCTGAGAGGTTCCTCACCAGAATTGCTTTATTTTAGTAGTGGGTAGACTGATCTTTTACCTCCATTGCACATATTGGTTTCTGATGCTGTTGGGTTATTTAGAAAGAAAAAATAAATTATGTTCTTTTAGGAGATCTTTTGAAATCCAATACTTCCCCCTACACACTTCTGCTCTTTTGTAAGCTTTGCCTTTTGATTTGGTTGGATAAAATTTTAATTTTCTTTTGTTATAGCAACATTTCAGTGTTGTTAGAGACTTACTATGTATTTATTTTACTTATATAAAGTTTATTTCTTTCATTCACCTTTTTCTCTACCTCAGTAGTTGTAGTCATCAGACACTTTAATTAATCACACTTCTTAGTGCAGCTTTGTCACTAATGATATGAACACGTTTTCTTGGTCAATAAAATACCAAACCACATACATACCTACAGTTTTCTGAAAGCAAAAACCACAAAATAAACAAAGTCTGACTGCTGAGTCAGTGATTCAGATATCATTGAGATTGACAAAGAACTGAGGCAAACATGAATGCTGTAGATAATAAGAGTGTGATGGACTGATATAGAAATAAATAGTCTAGGCAATTTTTGAGCACTCAAGGTCTTTCCGGGTGGCATGCTTGTAATTTAGAGACATGGGATACAAATGGAGTTGTCAGCTCTATCCTGTCAGGAGCACATGCTCTGGATATCAAGGATGGGGAGCTCAGAGGAAAAAATTAGCAGCTGAAATATGTGCAATGTAATAATTTGGTCAAATTGGACAAAACAAAGATACATTTTCTCCCTCCTCCCTACTATAATTTTGGCTTCCCCAATGACTTTTCTTGTTGTTCTTGGAAAAGAAAGCCCAAATATCTGGCAAGTGTCATTTAACAAATAAGATGAACAGTCCAGTTGAATGCATGTTGGGTTAGTGTATAGTTATAAAGATAACAACAGCAAAACATTTCCTGTGTTCTGGAATTGTTATTTGTAATAGAGTATTTACATATTTTTTTTAGCAGCTCCCCTTCCTCCATCAGAGGCATTTCTCAGATGAGTTAGATTTGAATGATAAATTATCCGAAGGTTTATGGCTGTGTAAGTTCATTTCTTTGGTGATCATAGTGAGCCCAAATCTTGTCATCTTTAATACACAAGATCCATCTCAATTCAAGCCTGCCTTTAATATCAGAGTATGACCTCAAAGCATTTGTCAGAAAGACTGATGACCAAAGGAAATTGCAGATTTAAAAAAAGTTAGATGTATAATGAGACAGTATGTAGATTGTCTTGCTTGACAGGAATTACATGTTCTCATTTGGAAGAACTGTAAATCACTAAATGAACTAATGTAATTTTCTTACAGAGATAATCCTTCCACTGCAAAAATCCCAGTCATTATGAACACTACACAGAAATGAAGAGTTCCTGCCTTTGACCTTTCTACCAGAGGTTATCAAGAGGTCTTCAGTCTCCTTTGTTATACTTTCCCCATTCAAGTGCCCTTTTGAGTTGCTGTCTTGAAATTTAGAACATTCATTAAGCATGGACTATTGACTGCAGAATAGGAGAAACGTGACACTTGACATTTTTTTCATAGGTCACTAAAGGTCATTTCTCCAGCAGTGTGTAATATCAAGCAGGAAGTAGTCATAAGTATGAAGTCCTCATCCTGAAGTCATGAGTTCATTTATTATCACCAAATAATTTTAATGGACTGAGTAACTGTGTCACTTGTAATTCCATTCTGTCTACCCAATATCATAGGCAACTGCAAAATAATCTATCAAACACTATATGACAAGCTTTTATTAATCACATAGATAAAATTTGCCTTTGTGTTATTAAACACAATGTAGACATATTTTTTATGTGATCTGTGCTCCAGATATATTACAGAGCGATGTTTGAGTGAATCAAAGTGAAAGCTGATTTTTAAATTTTACAAGCTGATATCTGATTCTTTACTGAGAGTATACCCCTTGGCCATAAGCATATTATTTGTATAGTTTTGCTATGACCCTGCCATTCTGTCCAAAATTTCCCTGATTTCGCTATTTCTTATGAGATAATAGAGTAATAATTTCACTCATACAAGCACAAGTGCATTATTAATAGCAATGTGATTTATATGGTGTTATTTAACAGTAAGACCTAATATATTTTCAAAACCACATTTTCAAAGAACCTCACAGCTCTGATGTTGTAATCTTGCTCTTACATTTATTTTAATTTCAATATTCACGTTATCTAAACAGACTGTCAGCCTGGTGGAATGATATCTTGGGGGATTTACAGTTTGGATAGCTATAAAAGAAAGGGTTGTCTTTTCCTCCTTTTAGTCAGAGTCACACTGATAAAGGCATGCTCCATTGTTAAGCTGAACACAGAGATGTTCTGATACACCTCCCTTCCACCCCACAAATCAGCACTTGTACCAGTGACTTTGTCTGTGAGGAGATGGGGAAACTTACAGGGAAAAGGAAGAGTGAGATGAGATGAGATGAGATGATGAGATAAAAGAGAAGACTTCTCTCAGGCCAGGCAACTGAAGTCCAAATTCTCAGTTCCAGGATGGAACACTGAACTATTCACAGAAGGTTTCTGAAAGGGAAATGCAAAATAACAGTAGTATTCAGAGGAGCTGGAAATCAGGTATCATAAAGTGAACTTAAAGAAAATATTTTCTACTTTCCATAATGAAAAGGTTTCACTCAAACATTCACAGATTTGCTTTCCATAAACTCTATTTATAGATCTTTACATTTTATTTGATTAGGCAGTATATTTCCATTACACACCATCTTCATTGTTTAAGGACCTGTGGTATTTCCTTTATGTCTTTCCTTTATTTAGCATTTCCTTCTTGATCAGATAGGTCAGCAGAAGACATTTTCATTTTCTACCTCAGTAATATGATAATTTATGTATAAATTATTATTATAAGATATTATTTATAGTAAGTGGGATTCAGAAATGAAGATGACCATCTAGAGTCTGCATTTCTGGCTATCGCTTTCAAAATGATAACATATGCATAGAAATTACTTTGTGGGTAGCTAAAGAGCAACTGGAGAGATGGAAGGTGGTTTTATTATTATTCTGCCTATAGCAACATTGCTGTAACTGCATTTTTCTAGATGGAACAAATGTTTTATTATATTTTCTAGTACCCAAGCCCCACGAAAGAAAAATGTGGTAACCGTAGCAGCAGATGGCTGTGCCTGTGTGACTAGCAGTGGGTTTGTGTTATTATTTCCATCAATCAATGATAACTTTTAACTTTGAGCAGTGCTATTTTGGTCATGCCTATTCTTATTGTGCTGCTACATTAGAACTTCCTATTGCAGTCTGTTCCATGAAAACTGGCAATTTAAAGGTTATAGCAGTAGAAGGTGAGGTATTCACTGCCTGGATTATTACTGAAAATGAGAATTCTTCTGTTATTATGACTCCAAATATAATCACACACATGATTCCATTTTTGTTTAATTTTGGTGGTGGAACTGGCATTGGCTTTGTGGGAAGCACAGGCAGATGTCCTTGCTCCCCTCCTGTTCACTGAACACTGTATATGACTAATTACTGTACAAGGATTCTCTTTTCTCTGATCCATAGACATGGAAACCTTCTTTCTTTCTTCACCTCTTATGTCTCCTCATTTCCCTCTCACCTTTTCATGAATTAGCCTGACCATCCACCCAAAAAATCTAGCTCATATTAAGCTCCATGGAACCCTATTCCTATTCTGTAGCCAGGCATGTATGTGATACTTTGAGCAATTTGATGTTTGAACTTTTAGTGGATTTCAACAGACCTGTAGTTCTGCGAACACTAATGGTCAGTTGCTCAAATCAGCTCCTTACTGGCTGTTGAATAGATCAGTGTTGCACACCGTTCTTGGCTCATGTAAATTCTGTGAATGTTAAGTTGACATACAATAACATAATCATTAAGATGCCAATATTTCTGGCATAAACTTTATCCAAATCAGTTTCTACTTGTTAACATTTAAGTTCTGATCAGCTGGTTCTGAACATATACTATGTGCAGAGTGTGCTATTTGAGCTTGCCTTACAACAAGCTTCCTAAGCTTTTCCTTTTTGCTTCAAAGTCTTAAACAATTAAAATGTCCAGGTGTAATGAGCAGTTTCATGAAACAATGAGGTTGAATTGTAAGTAAAACTATGCTTTGTGCTTTTTAGTCTGTTTGAAGTTATTTCCAATGCATTAGAAATAATCTAAAGTTTGGTTTTCCAAACACCAACAATTAAGTTAGTTGTTCCTTGTCTAGAAAATAAAAGATGGTATCAATAGGTTTGACAGCACCCTGTCACTGAATGTCAATGAATATAGTGATCTAACTCTTTTTCTATTGAAGGAGATGAGATAACTTTACTTCCCTACAAATCCTTTCTGTTCTCATTTCACCAAAAAAAAAAAAAAAAAAAAAAGTTTATGTATCTGCTTGTTACAGGACATAGTGTTTCTTGATGCTTGAGAGCATGTCAGAGATGCAGGTGAGGTAGCCTGTGCTTATATCACTTCGTATCAGATGCATACACTGGTTTTCTGCAAATAAGACCAAGCTCTATTAGTGCTAATATTTATACCAATACTATCTATTTGATGTCTAGAACCAGATTTCATACACTAATAATAAAGGCTAAAACTGACATTCAGTACCCAAAAGCTTATGTTTCTGGAAACAAAGTGTTAAAATCTGAAAAGACCTTTTGGAAAATTGCACTGAGTAATGAATATACAACTTTTTTTCTGAACATCCAAGAGTTCTTGACTTATTAAAATATGCAAATCACTCTAGCACTTTGTTTAATTGCTGTTTCCTTAAACCCATCAAATCTTCTTAATTCTTCTCTTCTTTGTCCTTAATTAACACCCATTCCCTATTGGTTAAAGTGTAACCCAGAAGACCTAAGCTTGTGAAATTCCCAGCTTATTAAACCTAATTGCTGTAATAATTAGCAACCATTGGCAAAATATTCATCACACAGAAAGCACGAAGGCATCTAATTAACACTCTCAAAATGCTAAGCATTCACTTCTTGATATTTTACCTGCCATTTCATGCCTTCATTTCTGGAGATGTATGACATAATACCGTTTTACGGAGAAAAAGGATAGGAATTTTTCTTTAAAAACTGAATTTACTAAAACTGAAACTTTTCACTGCAACAACCAATCATTGCTTTAAAACCTTCATTTAAATTTCATTTCCCTAGCTCCAAATAGAACTCCCTGACAAAGGAAAAATTCCAAAAGAGAGACGAGCTCACTAACTCAGATATTCTGCAGAACATGGGAGATGGACAGAGTGAGACACTGAACGGGACTGTCCAAAAACCAATGTGAAAACCATCTTCACAAAACTACTGCTTAGTCCAAGTTTTTTCTCTTGGATTTTGTTTGATTTCATCTTTTCTGAAAGGAACAACAAGGTAGATTCACATTTAATATCAGTATGAATGTGTTGAGTTTATCTGATGTGGAACAGAAATATTTTGGAAATCTGAGACATGTTTCTCTGTTAGCAGAAAAAAGTTTTCCAGTGGTCTCAAATTTATGGTTAGATAGAATTACAATAACTGGCATCTAATACACTTTCTACATCTTATTGGATTAGCATACAAAATTCCTTAATATATTGTGAATTACATAAGGTGTTGAGAAGATGTTATAGTGAAAAAGAAGTGAGATTTTATAAATTTGGTGTGACAATAGAAGTTCTTTGCTGCATAGTAATATTTAAAATTTAAAACCATTTCAACCATACATGGTGTTACATTTACATTTATTTTTCATGTAGCTAAACATACAGTTATTGTGTGAGGCAAAACCTTTTCACAGTCTTTTCTCATCTGAAATTCCCTGCTGTCATTAGGAATTTATATAAGGAGAAAAAAATATTTTATTTACATTTTAAATGCCAAACTCATAAAGTAAAATGGTGATTCTAGGGATTGTTTTTTTTCCAGATCATTATTCAGTTTTATCCTCTAACACTCACAGTTTGTCATGAAAAGTTGTGTCTGCCATGCATTGATCACCACTCTTTTCTCATGAATGTGTCCTGACACTCTTGTGGTTTATCACTGTTACAGCACTTCTGTGTTAAATGTAACACCAAGGTTGGCAAGATGGGAGAGAGCAAGATATATCAGTGCAAGTGTAACCCAAACAACAAGCTTGATGCCTAATTGAGAATGCAAACATGAAGAAGTTGTACCACAATGTGGGGTGCTGACATAGAATAGACTGACTTGGCCTAAAGTCAAACTGTTTCAACACAAACATTTTAATGGAGCTCAGTAAACAACATATTTCAGGTGGCTTTGACTTGTATCAGAATATTAGACTTCATCTTCCCTAGTGGAAATTATTATTTTTTTTTGACATAAGTTTTTTAGTTTTCAGATTTTTATAAAAACTTGATATCTTTCTGTGGATAGAAATAATGAAGAATGTTTCGGTTTTCTGTCTTCATGTCTACTTTTGTCAGGGTAAAAAAAACACATACATGTGACAACTTGTACAGTTTGTCAGAGAATAACATCAAGGAGAATATCTGGATAGTAAGTGGTTAGTGATATTCTAGCTCCATTTTACAATCATAAAATATGTTAATGTAATAAATCAATTGTATTCCAAATCAGTGTCAACCTCCTTTTTTCTTATGTTTCTTCAAGTGCAAGCAGGTGCTAGCAGTTGCTACTGTTATTAAAAACTAAAATTATAAAATATAATTATAAATTATACTTGATATACTGGTTGAAATGGGAAGAAAATAAAACATGGGGGGAAATGGTTAGTAAAAGCCAATGGGGAAGTAGGGTAAAATTTGCTTATCTGTATTCTTACAATGATTCCTGTCATAATATCTGATCTCTTCCCATACAATACCCACAAGAACAAATTACCAGTGTTCTACTCCTTTTTCCCTGGTCCCTAGAGGCGTTTTGGAGTATAGATAGACTTCTAGTAAGACACAGCCTATGTGGTAAAGAAAAAGGGCCTGATTAATAGAAAAATGAGAAGACAATAGTGTATGGGAAATTTTTAACTTTTTGCAGAATATTAATGTCAAAACCAGAGAATTATAAAATGGATGTTCATTGGAAAAGAGGCGGAACTTAGTAAATGAACATTAAAATCTTTCCAACATATCTTGAATTTAATAACAAATATAATTATGTACAGTCACTGACCAATTATTGAGACTCAGTTTTGCAATTTGGATGGAGTAGTGACTCTTGCGAAAATTCAGCCCCAGCATAGACTGTTGTTGAAAAACCATGAGAAAAGTCAGGAGGATAATACTGATGTCAACTCACAGAGTTTTTGCCCTACTGTGCAGATTAGTGTTGAGTCCAGAAAATGAGAGTGACACTCCCTTGGGAAAGTCTCCTAGGGTGATAATTGCAATATACCAGGAATAGATAAAGGTTCCAGTTCCTTCATGGCAGAGGAGACATAGATGAATCAAGGTCTCCCATATCTTGAGTGACTATTTTTTTTAATAAAAAATAATGAAAAATAATTAAAAAAATTGAAATTAGTGTTTTTCTTTCCTTTGTGTCTGTACAATAAAAAAATTCTGAAGACCCCAGTTTTTTCCCAGTGCAGGTGAGAACTAAGCCTGACACATGTTCTGGCAACCTGGAATCCTTGTTTTATGGTGAGGCCTACATTTATACTTTGAGTTTGTCAGATATATTTAGACATATATACAGTTTTATTATGTTCCAGTAGTTGCATTATCTGAGACAGAAACCAATTATGAAGACAACTGTAGAAAAGAGCATAAATCAGAGTACCAGAGTGAGTCCAAATGCAAAATTAAACAGAACGACTTTCCTGACTGGATCTTGTTTTTGACAGCCGGCTAAATATGAGTCAGCAGTGTGCCCAGGTGGCCAAGAAGACCAACAGCATCTTGGTCTGTACAAGGAACAGTGTGGTGAGTAGGACTAAGGAAGTGATCGTCCCCCTGTAGTTGACACTGGTGAGGCCCTACCTCGAGTACTGTGTCCAGTTTTGGGCCTCTTACTACAAAAGAAGACACTGAGGTGATGGAGTGTGTCCAGAAAAGGGCAAAAAAGCTGGTGAGTGGTCTGGAGCACAAGTCTTACAAAGACTGACTGAAGAACCTGGGATTGTTCCAAGAGAAAAGAGGCTGACGGGAGACCTTATCGCTATCTAAAACTACCTGAATGTATGTCAAAATAGATAAAATTATTCCTTCAACTGACTCCCATTGATACAGAATTTAAAAAAAAAAAAAAGTGTACATTTTTTATACCAATTGAGGCTAGAAGGGAGGCAAATTATATCAACTGTCTTTTACTCTGTATTACTCCATACAGTTGAATCCAAGATATAATGCCATGTTAGATTTTAGGCTTGCTTATTTTGCTTTCCCAAACAGTTGTTCAACAGCTCTTTCAGACTTATAGAGCTCATAAGAACTTAATAAAAAGTTTTAGTTGTATAATATTGGATTTACATTCATCATTTTTAACAGGTGGTATTCTCTTTGAAGGGATTTATGTCTCAATAGGTTATGCATTGCTCATATGGTACCATTCCTCACCCTCCCAACTATTTGAATTTACACAGACATCCTCAATACTTTCATCTTCTCATCACCTGTTCTCAAATATTTGTCTTTTCATCTGACTTCCTGTGCAGACATGGAAGATTGGAAGTTGTATGTTTAGTAACAGACTCCACTCTGTATCATTTGAATGATTTATTATGATTACTGTATCACTATAAGATTGCATACTTACTGTGTACCTTATTTTAATACATCAGTCAGTATGTGACAGAAATTCATTGGGTAATGTAAAATCAACTAGACATTTGAAACTGGACATACTTTGAGTGTCGGGTAGAAACAGGTAGGGTGCCATCAGTGGGCCAATACTGCACTTGTCTTTTTAACTCTAGATTCTCAAGGCCTAATTCTGTGTATCACAACTGTAAGACCAGCAATGGTCTTACTTTTTCAAATTCATTCACTGCAAATTCTTACTTCCAAAGAATGGTAGTTCTCATACAGTCAGTGAGAATAGCTGGAGAGGTTTAGTTTGGTAAATTGCTTTTATAGTTATAATCTTACAATAATAGCAATTCCCTTAAGAATCTACTTTAAAGTATGCTTCAAATTCTAAAATTAACTACGTAAACTGCATTTGAAAAGACTCAATTTAACAGTCCAAGGGCTCATCTTCATACAATTCCTGCACAACAAATGCTGAGCTCCCTTTCTAGCAATCTCTTTTACCTTACCTTGTCTGGAGACTCTTTGCAGCTAGCAAGCTTTCAAATCTAAACTGCTTTAAAGCAAATATTAGAAAAGTGTTTTATAATAAAAGCATCAGCTGCAAAATGGAATTGGAAAAAGTGTTTATATACATTGTAAGAAAAGAATCTTTTGTCAAAAATATTGAAAAGAGAACATTCTGTGTGTATCTGATAAGAAGCGTCTTGTTATGCACATAAGAATAATGAGACTCTCAGACAAGTGGGGTCAAAAATAAACATAACTTCTTACTATTTATGCTGTTACAGATTTATTTACAAACTTATTCCAGCAATGGGTAAAAGAAATGCTTATAGTGGCTTTAATTTAATAGGAGCAACATTATCTGCATTTGTCAAGACATCAGCTCTAAGTACAGTCGGGTAGGTCTTGAACTTTGTACATTCTGTCAAATTCAGTGATTAGTTAGTATTTAAAAAATCAGATAACCAGATAGCACAAATATTTGTGTCTAGTATTTCAATATAATAGCAACTCTTGGAGCCTACAAGTTAAGAGTTTCAGAAATTTATCAAACTGTCATGTGACATTCAGAGTTAAAATACACTAAGTGGCAGAACGATTATATTTCTTTTGTGTTTGTTATTGTGATACATGTCACATGGACTTGTTACCAACACACAACACACACAACATACACGAAAAAGAATTCATGCAACAAATTCTAAACACTTTCCACAGTGTAATTTGGTATAACACTTCTGCACTGACTGGTAAAGTAATGTAAGTGTACCATTTAAAGGCAAAAAGCATTTCATAGGCCCCAAGGCACTGTAAATTGTTGTATCTTATATATTGTTGTATTGCATTGTTTAGCTACTTTCAATTTCCCTTTAAGTATTGAATACTGTGCTTTCAAGGTAGCTGTATTGACTTTCTTTATTATAGTACAAGTTAGTTACCTTTAAACATTTTTCCATTACGTAAGTAAAGATTAATAAAAAATAAAATAAGTGTCTAATGTTAATAAATTCTGGGCAAGTTTCATAAGAATTTGACATAAATTTAAAAATATAAGCCACAGAAAAATATAAGACAGCCTCCTCTCCCTAATGCAACATTTTCAAGTTAGCTATAGATCTCCCTTATAAGAGAACTTGATCTTCAGAATATTTCTTTTTATCCTCATCTATTTGAATATTTTGAGGATACAGAGCTTCCAAACAGCACAGCTGACTCCCTTCAGACTTTGTACCCATCAGTCAGCCAGTTCTGTTCACAGAATCTGGCTCTACTGAACTCAGCCTAGAATCTCTTTTGAGAAAATACTGTTATTCTTTTCTCTTGATAACAGTAGTTACCATTAGGGCAGCTTTGCAAATGCTTTTCTTGTCCTCGCCAATTCGCAGCAAATGTTAAAGGATAACTTATTTAAAAAGAGGATTAATAGACTAGGTGGTGGTGGGAAAGATTGGCATTTAATTTTAAAATTATAATAAATACAGATTTGGTTACTGGTAGTGCAGGAGAGAATGGCAAATAACTGACTGTTTAGCTGAGTCATTTTGATGCATGAGATTCAGATCTCTGGTCTGAGTTTGAACGGATCAATATTTGAGTCACTGTTCCCAGATAATGTTCTGATTTTTGGATCTGGCTATTTGAGAAGAATACACTTTTCACTAGACATTGCACCCCAGTCATAAAAGGTCTGCCAGTAAAAATGCCAGTGCATGGTCTGCCAGTAGAAATACGCTTTAGTTAGATGTTCCTTTTTTCATCACACACACTCTTCGTTTTCATCCCAAATACAGCAAAACCATTTTCATGATCATTCTGAACCATGCTATTGTTCTTTATTCCTTGATTATTTAGATATTACCACTAACAGTAAGAATACAATGAAATATATCAAGCTTGATATATTTGAATAGTGTTTGGGTGGTTTTTTGCTGCTGCAGTGGAATCATTGCCTATGATTTCTCTATCTGTGATAAATATGAGTTTGACTTTGCTGAAGCAAGTAGCTTAAACTATTACAGTTCACTTTATCATCTTTTCTTTGTTTGGCTTTTTGTGCTGATTGTAGGTCTGTTAGGTATCCCATGTTTGGCTTTTTGTGCTGATTGTAGGTCTGTTAGGTATCCCATGCTTCTGTGTGTTGTCTAGCCCATGGAAGCCAGGGCTTAATTTTGCTGCTTAAACACAAATGCAGTGTCTTTTGAGATGCTCTGGGTAACACGTCATGGGTTCCAAGTACCTATTCAGAAAAGCACAAGTCTTCCATGGGTCATCTTTATCACCAGTCCCATCTCTTAAATATATTGCATACTACAAAGACATCTGGGGGTATCTTTGTGTTGGTAAGTGAACCAAGTATCCAGAGTGGTAATAAAGTTAGGATTAAGGCATTTAGATGGAGGTGCCTATTAATGAGTTTAAGGTTCAGATCTAGTCATTGGAGCTTAAAGAGTCATTCAGATTACTAGAAAAATACATCTGGTTGATCAGCTAAATTTCTTTCTAGAGTCTTTTGACTGAATTAACTAAGACTGCAGAATAGGATCTGCACTAAACAACTTATGTGTAGACAACTGAATTAAGTTACTTTAACTGAAATTATATCCTACTCTTTCATATGCTTCATGAATTCTTATGCACCACGAACCTAGATGAACCTCCAGATTACCCTGCATTAAAGTCTTTCATTCTAACCTTAAACCATCAACATCCATGTAGAATTCTCTGTTTCTTGCCTTGAATAGCCATGTGTAAACACATAGCTAAACTCAGAGCAACTCACCAGCTCAAAGCCATTGGTACCTTCAGCACTCTGGCAATTACTCTATTTCAATTTTTGTCTTAGGGCCTAACAGTCATTTCACCTGCAAGGATAAGGTAGAATAATATTGTCTCCTGCAGTGTGGTGAAACCCAGAAGGACCATTAACTAAGGATCAGAACATCTTTATTGAGACCTATTTAGGCTGTCGGCTTGATGCTCATGCCTTCAAAAATTACCTGCTTTGATCTTGGTCTGGATGCCAATGTACTTTATCCTGACCTCCGATGCATTCCAAAGCTTCTGTGAGAAACTGAGGGAAACTGTTTTGTAATAATTGTGCCAAATGTGACTGGACATACAAGGCTACCATGTGATGAGATGATAATAAATCAGATTGCAAGGGGCTGCGCAGGGACTACTTCTTCTTATATGCTATATAATGCTGAGCATGCACTGTAAACTTTTAATAAATTTCAATCCCGTTATGATTAGGCTATTCATAAAACCTATGCCAGTCTTGAAAAGAGAATCTCATGTTGTGAATGTACAATTGTGCTTCAAAATGAATTATTATTGTTCTTTTCAATTCCTCTCTCTATAAATATATGTGTATGCGTATATATGATGACAAAAAGAGGACTGGCTTCTAAAAATTGTACATTCATTACATTGGAAAGAAGACCAATCACTTGTAGAAACTACAAGTCTGGTCAAATCATGATGATTTAGCCATTTAGTAAAAGTGCCAAGATATTTCTTCTTAGCAGGAAAACAGCAGATATTAGCAAAACTTTGGGCATATTTTTTCCAAGAAACTGGAAAAAAACCCAAATGTGACTATTTTCCATTTTAAGAATATACCAGTGGGGTTTTTTTTTTTGCATTGTATTATAGCTGTTTGCATTGAAGAAGTAAAAGAATACATGGATAATAAAAATCTATAACAATAAACCTACTCAGATAATTTAGCTGTATTTTCAAGAGGAATCAGCGATAATACTAAGTAATTTTCCTATGGCTTCAATAGGAGAGGGCTGTTCCCGGAAGTGGGGTGGATACCCG
>JAOXNG010000001.1:35561756-35573553 GCA_028566535.1 Scolopax minor | reverse complement strand
AATACTGCCCGCCTGGCAGTTGGGGGCTGCAGGGGTGTGTTGGTTGGGAAAGGTGATACATTGGTACTATATAAGCTGCCTGTTTGTTGTAATAAAACGATTCTGGTTGCATCACCAACTGGGGTCTGTGCCTTCATACGCTACATATATATACATATATATGTATACACATATATAATTTGTAACACGTGTGAAGCCAACATCTTAGTATCTTAAGGAAATCCTAACTGAGCACCCTAAGCACATCATACATGCCTCCATATAAAGTTATGTAAGGACTCTTCTACAGTAACACTTTAGTAGTCCAACACTAGAGGATCTCTTATTGCAGTGATAAAATTACAATGAAATTAAGAACTTTCAATGTTCATGTGGTCTAATAGAATTCATTATATGTATAATAGCTGAGTATGAAATCCTTTAATCTGTTAAGTTAAACCTGTAAAATCTCATCTTTCTGAAATAAAAAACGAGAGAACATTGGAGGTTAAAAGGAAAATAAAATGAAAAAAAGAATACAGCCAGTGGGAGACAAAAAATAACAAGGGCAAGGAATATAGTAAAATAGATTGACAAGTACCCATAAAACTGCTGCCTACACAGTTCATTGCAAATTACAAGTCATGGTCTATGGACAAAGCATTTGCAACAGTTGAATTATCGAAAGGACTTAGCCCAAGGTTTTAAAAAGCCATCTTGTCATTTTACGGGGAGGAAAAAAAAAAAACAAACAAAAAAAAAACTTGTTTGCAAGGAATCACAAATCAAAGTCATCTAAAAAAAGAAAGTCAAATCTGCCATGGGGTAGAAGCTACTCAGGACATATAGGGATGAACATTGAAGAAAGAAATATTAAGAAATATTAGCATTTAAAGTGAAAAATTAGGGACAAAATGATGCAAACAAACTAGCTCTGTGCACATCATGCATGAGATCATATTATATACGTAAATCTAACAATACATGGCAATTCTGTGACAGTGCACTAGTACTTCCAGAGAGACTATCAAAAGGTGAACATCCCAGTGTTCCTTAAGACTTCACACCTAATTTTTTAAATAGAAATTTATGATTTAAGAAGACATTATTTTGAGTATTAAGAAGACGTGAGTACATAACTGTACCAGTAAATTGAATATGCCTGGAATGAATCTCAGTGTCTGAGGCCAGACAGAATTGCCTATGTCCATAGTATTAAGCCCTTTTATTTCCTGGAGCACAGTAATTGGATGCAAATGCTTATTGAACATTACTCCTGAGTTGTGTTCAGGAACTGTTTGCAAGATATTTGTTGGACTGGGACAAAACTATTTCATAGGAAATTCATAAATTTCCAGAAAATGAAAATACATTATGAAGACAAATCACTAACACATACTGTATCAACAGTCTCTGTCCCTTAGACAGGGACTGTTAAGCTTCATGCACATTCAGAAAGAGCACAGTACTCCCTTTAAAATTAGTTTTCATTTGCTTTCAACATCATATTATTTCCATATTTGACAGAAAGTGACTTTCCTTCAACATAGTAGGAAAAAGAATATTATTTTACCAGACAAGGCCTTTCCAGACCCTCATGACTTTTCTCAGAGTGACTTTACTGAGCCACTGCTGATGAGATTTCCACAGTGGATCTCAAGCTCTTCAGCAGTCACCTCCTTCGGCTTCTTCAACTATTGCTAGACAAACAGTCAGGCTCAGCTGATTTGCTTTTGGCCCCTCAGTAGCTGGAAGGGTGACAGTGGTATTTTACATCTAGTCTTTCAAAATATTCCAGGTGGCTGCAAACACACACCAAAACAGAGTCAAGACAAAAGCCCTTTCTTTTTTCTTTTAGTGTTTGGAAGACAGAGATGTAAATTCCCCTCATTTAGCTATTGTATGGCTCCCTGAAGAATTCAGTTACAATGTTACAATGACAGTTGCAAATAAACTTTGTATATTCTATTGCTGGCTGTAACCTCTCAGCCTGTCTTGAAATTCTCCCACTACTCCTACTGCATGATGTACCAAAATTCTTTTTACAGCTTCTAGGCTCTGTCATGTGTTTCCTTTTTCTCTATCCTTCTCAGGTCAGTGTTCTGTAGATTGAATTTCCTTTAGATTGAATTTCCAAACCTCTGCAGAGTCATCAGTTTTTGATTACCTTCCCTTGCAGTACTATTGAACATAAGCCTTGAATTCATGTCTTATTAGGAACTATAAAGATTCAAGAAATCACCCAACAGTGTAACTATACTTTTATGACAGAGGTTGTATAGCTCACTGAAAGCTTGTCTTTGACCACTGAGCAATCACAAACCTTATTTATGTTGTCTTTCACCTCAAGCTTAATAAGGGTAGAGTTAAATGCTAATGATGACTAAGACAACAGTAACCGTGACCAGAAGCTGCACTTACTGAAAACGCAGAGGGATGAGGATTGATTTAGTGGTATCTATTTATCAGCATTCGTGCATGGGGAAAAAAGGAACTGAAACGGGAAATTGTAAAATCAACTGAAATCAAGAGGTGCTAAACATTGACAAGAGGGAAATCAAGAGAAATTAAAACTTTCTGTGCAGAATGCTGGAAGTCTTAGATTGCCAGAGTAGCTGCCTCTTGAAATTTGGTGGTACTGCTCTGAGAAACAGAAACTTTAGAGGAAGACTGTCCTGAGATAGGACAGTATCTCAGTCTGTTCAATATTTCCACTGTAAAACACCAAACTTGCAAGGCCCTGAACAAAACCTGACTGTTTAGTCAAAAGGGACAGCAATGCCACAGAAAAGAAACTCACTCAGCACATTTAAATAGTATTTTATTCAGGTAATGTAAGTATCTACTCTACCTTCAAATATTATCTCATATTTTAGTTAAGCCATTATCATTGATAAGCAGATTTTTAATCAAGGAAATAAGGTATAGTTAATTATGTGCATGGGTTGTGCTTTAAATTACATTTTATTAGCTGTGTTCATCACCTTCCAGGCCACAAACCAGGTGTGACATGGCAGTTCTTTCTTTAACTGCTGCTTGCAGAGATTACAGCCAGAAACAGACCTAATCCAATTAGCAAACAGTGTCCTCATGTGAAAAGTGAAAAACTGCTGACACTTGCAATGACTGCCATTAGCACTCTTCAGTTAAGAGATTCTCTAATTACAGAGCTTGACATCCTCCAAGGTACCATGATAGCCTGAAGACACACTGAAGAAAAAAAAACAAAAAACTAACAAAACATAGATTACAGGTGTAAATCGGTCTGTTCAAAAAAGTAAACCACCAGTCATTGCCACAGAAATTAAAATATTATGAAGTTGAAACAACTGTAACTGTAGATGTGGGATGATAAAATGTGTTCTTTACAGTAGGAAAATTAGTAACATTATTTTCTATAGATTAACTTCTATGAACTATCTAAACTGTAACAAATCAAATGCAGTTTAATTCCACAAAGTTGCAAGTGTATTTGCTTTGCTGGCCAGAAATATTTTTTTCTTGGTATGGTACCTCAGATGCTGTTTTTTCTGGAATAAAGATCTACAGTACAAGATTTAGAATGTCTTTTTTAGGCCTCACAGCTTTTTTATACTCATGAAAATCTGTGAAATAAGATTGACTACTTTCATCTTTATGGGAAATTCTCCATGCTTAAGCTGCTCCTTCAGGTGGCCTTTATGGAAAGAGTGCCCACACTGATTGTGTGGCACAATGTACCATCTGTATTTCATGCTCAGTGAGCATCCTTTGTAACTTAAGTTTTGACCAAGATACTCCAGTTTTGCCCATATTCTTCCACATTCCATATATCTCATGGTTCATCTTTATCTGAGACTGTTTCTACAATGAAGAAATCCAAAATTAAGAAGTATTCCACTGTTTTGGTGTATTCCTCTGTTTCTTCTCTGAAAATTTTACATTTGAGGCCTTCTGCATACCATTGCCAAACAAATAATATGTGGGAAACACAGAAAAACCTGAAAGGAAAAGTTGCAAGAAGAACATATTTTATATGTTTTTCAAGAAATGTAATGGCTTGGAGCTGGGAAACAACAGCCCCTGAAATAAGAACAAATAACAAAGGACTACTGAAGTTCATTGAGCGTACTTTTTTTCTAAACAAAACTTGAGACATACAAGACCCATATCTCCATGTCCCCTTATGAAGTTTTATCAGACTGATACAGCTGTATTCCAGTCACTATGGCACAGTGAGAGAGAGGATACTACATTTGAGAAGTATAAAACATACTGCAAAGCATGAAGAGAGACCAAAACTACAAATACCTATGCTGTCATAAAATGAAATACAAATACCTCTGGGTACATAGGAAACAAATGTTAATGAGTCTAAAGCATGTATATAAGCTCTTCTCGGAACTCATCGGCATGGTTTAGTTGTTTCATGGGCCTTCAAGTTTCATACCTTCAAGTGATCCAGAGAATCACATAGAATTATCACCTAATCAAAATGCAAAATTCATTGATGTGTGATGTAATTAAGCAATGAAGTTTGAATTGAAATTTGAATCGAAAATGGATGAGACTTTAGTGTCAAGGTCCTTTAACAGCTAACTTTACCCTAAAGTCCAATCTGATACAGATGCAATTATTAGTTTAGTAATGTAATGAAATCTCATGCAGTCTGAAAAGGTTAATCGGTTCTTATTGTACTAAATCTACATGAAAAGAATGTCAGATTTGGAAAAGCTTATGAAATCAGATACATGCAACCTTCTGGCCAAGACCCTTGAAAGTAATAACATGGCGCAATTCAATTAGGATATCAGTTTGAAAAAACAGCCAAAAAAAAGTCATTTCATAGAGAAAATATAATTTCCTTCCTAAGGAATGTTGTAACCTTCATTAGAAGGAGAGCATATTTTCCGTCAAGATTTACACAGCTTTGATGGAATCTCATGTGAACTTTCTTGAAGGTACCTAATAATAGCGAAGTTTCAGGCTTCAGCAGGATTTATGCTGTTGCAGATAATTAATAGTACTTAGTTAATCTAGTGTAAATGTACATTGGTTAGTAGCCTTGTATTATCAGGAAAATTAATGCATTTGTGTGGAGATATGGTGTTGACAATGTTCAGTTACCTACATTTTAGTAAAGAAGTTTCAAAGACCTTGAGTAATGAAAAATCATCTCTGCAAACCATTATGGGGACCAATGGCATTGTCATTGTTAAGAGCAATTGTCATTGGAAGTATAAAACAACTCTGCGTTTCTCTGTCTGATTTGAATTGGATGTTCTGAATATGAAAAGACTATGAATATTGAATGAATAGTTAGCTCAGTTAATCAAACATACTGATAGGTAAGGCAGTAATTACAAATCTACTAGGGAACTAGTAATGGGAGGCCTGGTGGGTCTGTCTTTACCTTCCTTATGCACACCTCCATTTGGACTTCATGTGAACCCACATGCCCCTCTATGAATACATGACCCTACTTGACTACTTGAATATATTAACTCAAAATTGGAGTCATCTTACATGACTTCCAGACTGAAAGTTACCTGTATTCATCAGGAAAAAGCAGACATAAACGGTCTACACCAGAATGCACCATATAGGCACATCGTGAACTCTTCAAATTGCTAGAAAAAACATAAATCTTGTTGATAATACGTCCACTTCATGAATTTAGCACATTTTATCTCATTAGATATTGGCAGGGTCTGTCTGGGGGTGACCAAGGTCTACTTGTAAAAAAAGCATGGTCATTGCAGGTCATTTCTGATGTGCTGAAGAGGCAGGCAAGCTGAAAGATTACATTGTACATAAATGTTGATTTGGCCAAGTCCAGCTAAGTCCAGAGTGCTAAATTCAGACTGCATAATCAGTCTTTCAAGGCAACCAAAGAAACATGGGAAGGAAGAGGAATTCCTTATAAGCAATTTTCTCTAGTTTGCTTCATTCCTTGCCTGTGGGCACACAGGCCAGATTTTCAGTGCATTAACATTTACATGGAAATGTCTGCTAGGAAAGCAATCCTTCAGAAGCCTACAGCAGTTCTAGAGACCCCTATTTCTTTTCTACCCCCTATTTCTTTCATATCTACCCTGTGGCCTCTGCAAACAAGGTTTCAGGATTTTATGAATGCTGTTTTCAATATTGTCCTAAGCAAATTGCATTGAAATGATTAAGAAAGAGTTGTACCTCAGGGCTATGTACTGCTAATGACATTCACAACAGCTTGCGTGGAGCCTAAGGTTGTAAGAGGCACTGGGCTGGCACATATTAATCACAGGATGTGAAGGCTGTGACACCGTTTGTATCAGTTCAACTCTCTGTTCAGTAAATGAGGACCAGTCTACTGCCCATTCTGTCACCCTCCAGGACTCCTTGCTCTGGGGCAAAAAAATGGAGAGAAAATAAGCTG
This sequence comes from Scolopax minor, assembly GCA_028566535.1. Classification (NCBI taxonomy): domain Eukaryota; kingdom Metazoa; phylum Chordata; class Aves; order Charadriiformes; family Scolopacidae; genus Scolopax; species Scolopax minor. The sequence goes on along the minus strand of JAOXNG010000001.1, from coordinate 35,567,180 downwards.
TATATACCACATGCAATATCCATGACTGTAACTGGAACTAAGGTTTTTATTCTCTTTTATGGCCACATAGGCTCAACATTTATAGAACATGTAGGCATTTAAAATTGCAGAAAGAAAATTAATTAGAATTGATGCTTACAAAAACTCTGATAGATATATTTTGAGCTCTTAAGTAGAAGTCCCAGAGTCCAAATTATGAACTAACTATTAACAGATATAGAATCATGGAAACTTATAATAGTAGTATTTTATATGTTCTTGTTGTTGCTTTGTGTTTCTTTGAATGAATTTCTATTTAAATTTTTTTTAAAGATTAATTTTAAACAGTGGTGATACCAAGTTCTTCATTATCAACTGTTCCTCTCCTTTTGACTGTTAGCACTGTTTCCAATCTTATTCACCAATTGTAAATTATTTATGATCTTTCATGTTTTCCTAATATATGCATTTATCACAATGATCTTTCCATTGTCAACTGAGACCAAAAGGTTTTATTGCAGCACAAATATTTCACTGTAAACACAAATAGCAGCAAATGAATATTGTTCATAATTCTAGGGATTTAGAAAGAAATATTGTGCATCAAAATAAGAAGGAAAAAAATAACTCTAGGTATAGAATGATTTATTAAAACATTCCTTTGTTGTTGGTAAAGAATTAGTCATACAATTTGTTTTCAGACTGATGGTTACAGAGCTAAACAGCAAGGCTAGAAGGTCTGGGAACTATTATTTCCTAATGCTCCTCAGTGATTTCATTTTGAAGATTTCTGTGGTGATTTCTCTCACAGCAACCACATCCTTATGCACAAAATATTTTTACCCTGTGCAGATATTAGGTGCAAATATTTCTGTTTTAAACTGAAGAACTAAGGCATGGAATGAATGAAGCCAGCCTTTCTGGGAAGTTTGTCTGTTAAGTGTAGGTACTTCCGTAAAGCAATTGGCCTTTCAAAAGCATGTGTCATCAAAATCAACGCTCCAAACTCATTTCAATTCCAAGTATGATTTTTTTTAGCCCTAATTTGAATAATGTTCCAGATCAGATATGAGTCAAAAATTAATACATACTTAATGCTGGGTAGGTTTTAAATCTTACAGAACATAGGTGCCAAAAAAGAAACAGCAGTCCCATTACATAAACCTGCGTAATTCTTGTGTTATTAAAAATCTGATTCACAGAATCCAACCATCCAACCATTGCGAAAATGGAACAGTTGTTAAGTGATCAACAATTACATTCTAAGTGGACCAGACTCTAATTTTCTTGACCTTATATATCCCCTTGTATATGTTTCAAGTGTAGTCACTAAATGCACTGGAAAAACAGTTTTGCTTTTCAAGAGATACCTCTTACATTGGGAATCTTAATCACCTTGGCCTACTTGTTGGGGTTTTGGCCAAATTTACCAAAACCAGAGCGACAGATAGCCCTTTCTGTCATCCCGTGTCGTGTCATCCCCCCCCGCCTCCACGAGAGAAGAGAAGGAAGAGAGAAGGAGATTTAGAAGTTTAGAATACTAAACTACTTTAATGAGGAATTAATATTAAAATAAATTAAAAAAAAAAAAATGAAATAGAAACAATATATACAACACCGAATTAAGCTCCCAGCATGACAGTCCCATCACCGGCAGGCACTAGGGAAGTCCCAGGCTGGACTCAGCAACGCATGGGAACTGGGTTCCAGCTCTGTAGTCAGGAACACATGGATCAAAAGCAGATGAACAGACAGAGTCCTCTTTGGACATTGGCCATCAATGAAAGAGAAGTGACCCTTTGATCCCTCAGCTTTTATACTGAGCATGGGGCAGATGGGATGGAATAGCCCTGTTGGTCAGGTTTGGGTCACCTGTCCTGTCCGTTTCTCCCCACAGGTGTGACTCTTCTACGTTTTTCTGTTTCTGACCCCCTAATGGGGCAAATAACCAAATTGGCTGACCTTGGTTGTTATAGTAATAAGTATAAACAAGGGCCTCTCAGCATACCATTCCTTGGCATGTAGCACAAACATTGGTCATATCATTCCGAGAATGAGCAGTTTTCTCCAAAATACGCCATTAATTTCAAAGAGTTAAAAGAGGCCTAGCTAAGATGTAAAATTGCTGAGCAGAAAATTGGTTCTGTTTTACTTCAAATCAGGACAGTATGGAAAATAAACCACAAAAAATCATCACTTCCTCTTGTATTAGAGATTGTAGTCACAGGCTTTTATTAAAACACACACAAAACTCACCCACCCCAAAACGTCCAACCTTCCCCCCGGCCCAAAAAACTGTTGTCTATTTATAGACATGTTAGCAAAACTGTTATGGGCTCAAATCTCACCTTTCTAGAATAGTGTTATACTCAGTGTTCTAATAATGCTGTTCTACAAAATTTGGGGACAGAAAAAAAGTATCACTTAAACTTATGAGCAAACTTGTGGCAATTTTCCTTCATACAACATCAGTAGTATTTAATGGATCTTTAAGATTTAGTGACCTACTTGGGAGCATTGTGCAGGACTGAAGTACTAATAGCCATGAAATAAAGTTACTTGATTTTGATTTTTGCTTGTCATACTAGAGTTGTCAGGCACATTCCCAGGCATGGACTTAACTTCTTTTATTTTTTAAGTCAAAGAGTCTTATAAGGCAAAAGAAGTTCATGTTGTTTTCATGACCCTTATCTGGCAAAATTATGTGATTAAAGGATGCAGAAGGTATATCTTTTCATTAAACACTACATCTGACTTTTATGTCATTTGCAGTACCCTGCAGTGTAAGTATGGCTTTTTATTTCATGGGCTTAAAATTGGTGCGATTTATTTTTCTCCCTTACACACTTGCAACTTCATTAGAGAATCACATGAGCCTTATATTAGCAAAGCCTATGTTACCAGAATAGCTAAACTCTTCAAAAGACTTTATGCAGTTAATTGAAATGTTTTTTTCTGTCAAAGGCAGTCACCCCTTACTGTCTTACCTAACTAAGTTTTCAGTCTGCTAGTCTTCTCATATTTTCAATTATTTACTCCATCACATTTGATGAAACTTTCATATAGTTCGATAATAAACTTCACAACTGAAGATTAAAAGATTAAGGCAAAGTCTGGACAAAGGAAGGCTGGGCTAAATAGCTGATTGATAGAAGACAGTGATTGTACTTCTTTGTGATCTGGTTCCTCCCTCCTTCTAGATATGTCTTGCCAGCCACCAGACTTTTTACCGCTTTTGTGAGATGCATTTTTGAAATTATTACTTCATTATTTCTCTCTATGATCTTTTAAATGAAGTGTTTATACAGCTTTAATGTAAAATTTCATCCCTGTACATTAACCAGTAAAAAAATGTACTCTATTTGTCAAAATTTCTTTTGAAAACCTCATTTGACTGAGTAAAGAAGGATTTAATGATTAATATGACTGCAAAAGCACTTTGATTGGTTTCATTTGTCATTTGAACAGCTCAAGTATTTGTGTATATGATCTTTAAATCTTAGATATTTTCTCAAAAGAAATTCAGTTACAAATAAGCCATCAAGTGACATTAAATTCAGTAATAATAATTTTCCTATTGACAAATTTTGAGTCAATAGTAAATATTACTCTACATTGAGAACTCATTGACATTTTTCAATATCACTTTGGAGGTGGAAGTGGAGGTAATTTTTAAAGGAACCTCAGTGGTACTATTGAAACTAGCACGAAGAAATTCTTGAAGAACTGCTTAATGGCTAGTTAAATTACTGCTTACACTTCAGACATTTCATGGAAACAAAATCATCTCCAAAACCTACAATTCATTTCAGATACTGCTCTCCAGTATGGTAGGAACAATTAACTATGTGCTTCATCCAATGGTGTGCTTTCCCTGTGTTTAGGCAAATTTGCAACTCTATGTTTTTCAGCCAAGGATTCAGAACATCTGTGACACTGGTATAAAGCAGCAGAATTGAAAGCAAAAACCTATTGGTACAATGCCTTCCCTCAAACTGACAGTTAATTTTTCTTCTTTCCCTCTTTTCCCCTCTCCCTTGACTTCCTCCTTCATTCCACTCCTTATTTCTTTAAAAAGCTAATTATTCAGCAAATCATCTTTCTTTTCCAACATGCTGCAAAAAGAATTTCAGAAGCTATTGCAAGTTTTTGTAACTATTTGTTATTCTAGTCTATTTTTAGAAGTTGCAACATTTAACACATTTTTGACATTTACTCAAGGACATACAAAAACAGGGTAGTGAATAACATACTCAATGACTGCTTAATTTTAAGAAATGGGACCAACTTCCATTAAGTGCGTGCAGCTTTCAGTTTCAAGTCAAATGCATCCAAATCAATATTGCGAAGAACTTCCATTTAAGCCTATAGTCAATGCTTGCCAATGCTGAACGAACATCAATTATTAATAATGGATGTGGTTTGGGTTGTTTTACTTAGGTCTGCTTTTATCTCCAACATTATAAAGGATTTCTCCTGCCATGGGCATCCATTACAGAGGTATCACAGGGCTGAACACAAGAAAGAGTCAAAATTACTGACAAGTAATGTTTACCGGTAAGAAGACATTTCCTTTTCTCCTAGTTTCCCAAATGCATAAATGAATCAGTTTTCATTGTGTGTTAAGCTGTTTCAACAATGACTGTATTTTCCCTTAAACTGTGAGAAATTGGTGTCATGCCTCCAAATCATGGGCGATCCAAGCAAAACAATCAAGGAGGTTACATCTGGGATTTGGGACATCTCCATCTCTCCCCATTCAACAGGGCTCTCTCCCTTCTCACACAGCAGCAGCTGCCAAACACACCAGTTTCTGCATCTCCCACCCTTCTCTGGTGGATAGAAGGCAATGCTTCGCTGTTTCTGCAGCGTCTGCTGATCCACAGGTTGTCCTCGTTTCCCTCTTGAAGAGAAAGCAGTGGGCTGTATTCATCTCACAGACTGGATCACGCCACTTTCCTTTGGTGAAAAAGTCCTCTTGTACAAATGAAGAAAAAATATTTGGACAAATGAAATGATAGAGGCTCATATAGACTTTCCCTTTCATTCCTAATTTTTCTTCCTCACACTAACTCAGTGAATAGATTACCAAGTAATTCTGCTATTGAGTGCAAAACGGTATGCCTTGGTATCACAAGCAAATGCACATGGTTGTCTTTTAGAGACAGGTAAACTACACCTACAAATCTTGCACAGTTGTGATGCTGGGCAGAAACCTCCTCAAGAACAGATGAACTGCATGTAACTTAAAGAAAGAGAACATCAAGGTCAGTAAAGACAGAGAAAGGTATCCAAGATATAAAAGAAGAAACATCTTGATTTTTCTTCTATGAGACTGACTTTTCCCTCTTTTCTGTAGTTTTAAGATATTTAGTGCCCCTGACACATGACCTTTATCAGGTTTATCATGAATCCGTTTTGACTTTCTATTTTATTTAAAGGTAG
>JAOXNG010000001.1:35525682-35536139 GCA_028566535.1 Scolopax minor | reverse complement strand
ATTTTTCTTAGTATTTTTGATGTTCTTGGCTAGATTTAGTTCTGCCTGGGCTTTCACTTGCCTGATCTCATTCCTGACCACTCAGACCGTTTCTCTATATTCTGCTGATTCAACCCATCCCTGCTTCCACCCTCTATAGGCCTCCTTTTTAGTCCTGAGCTGTCCAGCGGTTCCCTATTTATCCATGCAGGCCTGATGGCTATTTTGCCTGACTTCTTCTTATATCACAGTAAGCCTCAATAGGATTTTCCCAGCAAACAATTTTTGATGACATATTCAATTAAATAACAATTTGATTGCTCTAAAACTAACATTGCTTTTTAATTTACAGTAATTTAATATCAATTAAGATACATGCTTGACAATTTAAATATACATCCATAGTGTAGTTAAAATTTGAGAAACTCCAGAGAAATGTAAAACATTTTATTTGAAAAAAAAAAATCAAATTATTTCTGCAGTCTTTGTTCCCCAGGTATTACTGATCAAAAGATTGATGATACATCATCTGACCTTTCTTTCCTGTTATAGTCAGTGAGGGCCTGGCAGCCCAGTGTTCAAAGACCTTTTCTTCACGGCCATCCCAAATTTGAGCTCAAAAGGGAAACAAATCCTTACTCTACGTAGACTCCTGCAGTCTGGATCAACATTTACAAAATTCCATTATATTCAAGACATAGCACACATCAAATTGCCTGATGTCATGCTGGCTATGACCACTGAATATGAGCACAAATACGATCCAACATTGTGCCATTTAATCCCTAACTTAAAATTCCTCCAAGGAGACAACTTAACTCCACCAACCCTGAACATCCTTAGGCATGCATTTCCTTAATTATTGATATTTTAAAAAAAATCTCTATTATTTATTGTTTATATGGACACATTATAAAATTACAAAATATAATGTGCTTGCACTTCTGGCTGACAGCTGCAAAGTTTTTGTCAATACAACTCAGATAACCAGAAGCTGCGGGGTAAGGAAGTAAGAGCAAGCACAAATATGTCTGAGCCAGAATTATTGCTTCTTGTGAAGACAATTAAGGGGAAAATCTGGGAAACATATAAATGAAGAACAAAAACCCTGAAACTTTCCTCTGCTCACAATTCTCCAGGAATCACTTGCAGAATATATATGATTATATAACAGGAATTAATTAACCTGATGGACCCAGTGAGAAGTAATAAAAAAGCCCATGATATCAGCAATAATTCTCTGGTTTATTTTATTAGATTTCACACTCTAAGCACACAGCATAAAGAACAAAACTGCATCTCCTGAAACATCCAGAGCTCAAGAAGAGCAGCAGTCGCATGGATAATTGGTGCTGTTAATATGTATGCTATGGGTCCTGCATTCTGCTCCTCCAGAACCTTTGAAAAATAAACCTAATTTTGGGCATTTGTGTGCATCGTTACCAGTGCATTCAGTTAAAAAATAATAATTTCCTCTTCTGTGCCGCCTTGCTGGATGCCTGAATAAAAACCATTAATGTCCTCCCTTCCTCTTCACAAGTCTAGACAACTCATGCCTAAAGGGAAGGTTAAGCAGAGGGAAAAGACATTATTTCAGAGATGCATTACTTGTAATAAATAATTTTTAAATGCTCACCAAATATTTAGGGTTTCTAATTGTAACTTCAGTAGAGATAATCAGTTACTGTTTGTACTAGCCTTGAACTTTGAAGTCCACTATTGTTTAAAACACATTTACTGTTCTTGAAGAACTCAGATTTTTGCTTGAGGCTGTTTCAGATGATGTTACTAATCTGCATCCAAAGCAGCTTCATTGTCTATCTAAATTGTTTTTGAAGATCTGTTCTTCAGATTAACAGAGAACTTCAGTGTGATACTTGGTTTTTAAATGGGGGAATAATACAGTTGCAGATATTCAGAAGTTGAAAATACAGGAATTAAATGCTGCTAACCATCTTTGACTTCAAGTTCTCTCTTTCTGGTTCTCTTTTTATCTCTGACACTTGTTCTACTACAGTGCAAGAATAAGTATAATTTTTAATCATCTGGTTTTTACCACATACTTTAAACTAATTTATTTTTTGGCAATTTTAAGTGAACTTTTGTGACAACTTGGTGTACTTGGCAATGTTAGGTTTACATTTGGAGTCAATCATCTTAAGGGTCATTTCCAATCTAAATGATTCTATGATTCTCTGAACCTCTTAATACTCATGAATGTGCATATATAACAGCAAAAACATTGCTGATTCAAGTGATCACACAAACATTTGTACTGAGATATATGCTCCACTTAGATATGTACTTAGACAGATGGTCCACAAGTTTGAATTTGAAAGAGTTATCCTGAATTAAAATGTCTCTTAGAGGAATACAGTTAACACCAGCAGTGTATACTTTACAGCAAGTATTTTTGATGCAGTTTGTTAACAAGCTATAACACTTAAACTTCTTTTTCTACATGCCCATTGAGTTTTAGAGGTGATAAAAAGGTTAATTGAAGTTCGGAAACTCTTTGGAACAGAAATTCTATCACTCTCTGCCACTCTATCACTCTACCAACTCTCTGTAATAAGCCAATATCATTGAGAGTATTGCTAAATAGATAAAATTATTATTATTTATAAACCTTGCTCCTATTAATAATTATTCTTATTTTATTCATTACAAAAGGTTTTGTCATGCTTAGTCAGTAAACCACCACTTTTCTTGAATGAATTGAAAAGAACTTCATGGCATGAATAATTTTGCCTTTGATGTTCCCTTAGAGGCAATAACTACTTGTTCTCATCAAGTCTCCCATTGTGACATCAGCTTGTATTCTGCTTCTCCTTTGCTGGTCTGTTGATTGTTTTCTGTGTTTGAGTTTTGACACTGGCTTTAAGAGATTTTAATTAAATTTTTCTAAAATGTCCTGATAAGTGACCTATCAAAAGTAGAATTTCTTCATGAGCATGTGACTTTCCTTTTAACATTTCACTTTCAGAATTATAGTTTCCATTTATCTGTGTTTGATTATTTCCTGGCCTTCATCCATTCAGGTGGAATTAGGGGAAGTTGTTCACCCATTCTCCATAGTCTGGCCATTCACTCTTACAATCTAAGTCTTCACTCTCGTAAAACTGAACACTGGCAGTTGCCTTAATCTATCCTGTTCTCGTCTTGTTTCATACTATGAATGTGGCTACCTATGTACATATTGGTAAGTTCTTATGGAATTTGGACTTGTTATGGGGTTCTTAAAGATTTCTGATATGTGATTAAAGTATTCTGTTACTTATTTTTTGGTACAAACATCTGTCTGCAATGTTAGAGGAAAGGACTTGATGACCTCTTTAGCATGTCATCCTATCCCCAGTTTAATTGATTTAATTCAATTAGACTTTTCATTAATATAAAGATTCAGAAACAAAAAAAAGCAAACAAAAACCCCAGAGGGTCAGGATTTAAAGTCATAAATTAAATCCTGAGTGGATATTATCCTAACAGCTGTGAGAAGGAAGGAGAGAGAAGCTCTAATAAAACATGAATTAAGATATTTCAGGCAGGTTTAAATGAAGGAAGTGCATTTGAAAAATATGCATGTAGTAAAAAAATATGAAATCAAATTTTATTTCTTTACTGCTATGATACCCAGTAGGAGAATTACATTCATCCCTCTGCAAAAATATCAGCCACCCCACTTCCCTAATGCATATGCATTATGTTTCTTAAATATCTGAATGTGATTTATCCCCAGTAGACTTTCTAGGCACTCTAAAACATAATTTCTGTTATGTTCAATAAAATTCAAGATGACTGTTCTTTTGGCAGTGACCTTTAATTTAAATGTGTCTACCATAGTCATGCTGTTCTATAATCATTGTATCTTTCCAAGCTGACTAGGTATTCTTATTTCCATCGTTGAATAAAATAGGTGAAAAAAAAGTAATCTCTGAAATATTAACACATCGCTTCATGTTTTTATCACCTGAAGTGTTACTGCACTTTAATTACCAAGCTGAGAGCAATGGGATTTTGTCACATTAGGGGAAGAGAAGCTACATATTTAAGACAGAAGATAGAGAAAGCAACATAACAGGAAAATGTCACAACATATTTATTCTTTCTAATACTCTCCACAGACCCAGCTGAAACTTCTTTTCTGGGGTGAACAGATTCTCAGGAAAAAGAATATTGCTTGTTTCTTTCCTTCTCCCCTTTTTTTCATTGCACTAATAAACTAATTATTGCATTATTTCTCTTTCTACTCTTCACAATATATGTGTTTAATGCTTCCGAGACTCTGGAAAATAACTCATATATAGAAGTTGAATACTACTTCCAAGTCAAAGTAAATTGGTTCTCAAAACCACCACATATGAAGGGTAAAATTCTGGCCCCTGGAAAAGCTTTTATGAAGTTTGTTGGATCAATTTAGCACCATTAAAATGATTTCAAAGAGCAGATGCTTGGTTGTTTCTGAAAATGATCATGTCACTTCTTAATATGCAGTATGTTATGAGGGGAAAAACTGTATGAGGACTGTAAACTCATTTTACCTGCAATATATACACACTTCCATGAGGTTTTGAAAACCTATTGTACTTCAAACCAAGCCAGACCAATAGGTCTGATTTCCTGCTTGTGGCCCTGAATACTCCTGTGAAATATTTTGAGTTTACTACATTTGCCTGTTTCCACAATACTCCTGTGAAATATTTTGAGTTTACTACATTTGCCTGTTTCCACAAACTAACAGAATTTTTGAAACAGAATTGAATGAGATAAAGTTAATTTTTGCTAGGAATAAAATAGGAATATGAAATACTGCTTTTTTGTATTGGTGGTGCTGATAATATAACAAAATAGTTTTTCAAGAAGAATATACCTTGTCTAGATTTGAAAAACAAAAAAAGATTACAAAATCTGTTGATTTTAGAGGACAATTGGGAAAGACTGAAGGAAATTTTTCCAGTGGAAGACTTGCTATTAATTTTAGTATAATTTGAAAAACTACTAATATTGACTTTCACTAAATGGTATAAGTTTTTCAGAAAAAAATTGTAGAAAGCACCATTCCTGTGGGTTCTAAGTTACTGATTCATATACAGCATGATTTTGGAGAAGCTACAGCATTTGTACTGAATTTATTCTGAACTTTATTATCCTCTTGGGTGATTTGCATGATGGCCTTTTAACTTACCAGGTAGGAAGACATGGCTGAAAGTAGAAACATTTTCTATTGATAAATTTGGCCTGAACTGACCAAACAGCTTCACTTTAGTGATGTTGTACATGGAACAAGAATTCTTCATGACAGTAACTCAAATAAATTATGATTCATTCAAAGTTGTACAGATTTTTTTTCAGTCTGTGTGGAATTTAGTGTTGTGTTCTGTAATGTGGAAGTACTTTGGAGGCATAGATTCACAGACTAGTTGAAGTTGGAAGGCACGTCTGAAGATCCTTTAGTCCAACCCCCTGCTCAACCAGGGTCAGCTAGAACAGGTTGCCCAGGACTTTGTTCAGCAGGTCTTCAATATGTGAAGTCACATGGAGTCACAGATGGAAACTCCACAATCTCTCTGGACAACCTGTGCCAGTGTTTGATTGCCTTCACAGTAAAAAAGTGTTTCCTTATGCCTTTTGCTGGATCCACTTCAGTAAATCCCTATCTTTCTTGTATCGGCAAGACCAGAATTAAACACAGTTATGGACTGTGTTATACATTAAAGTAAGGCATGTGGGCATGGAAGCTGGTTCACTTCCTCTGAACAGGAGTGAGTAACTTAGCACAAAATGTTACTTCAGCCTCAAAATATGCGAGTAGGAAGGTCTTTGGAGATAGGATCATTGATTCGTAGAAGTGAGGTTTGCAACAAGAAGGTAGCGAGTAAGCAAGCATCTACCTACATTGATGACATAGATCACGCATTCAGAATGGCAGAACTGATCCAGGCAAACTGTTGATCCTACTCTGGAGAGTGCAAAGCAAGACTAGGAGACTAAGGACAGACATGACACAAAGCTATATTAATATCATAGCATGGTACTTTTAGGATCAGGAATTTTGATGATCTGATTCTGGAGAATATTGTTGCGGGTTTTGTGAATGGTACTTAGCTATACTTTTGAAATAATAAGAATACTCATACTGAATAAAACTGACTTACTGAGAAGGCTTCAAATTCAAGACACACTAGGAAATAGTATATTCTGATATCCCAAACAGAATACAATTAAGCAGACAAAGAAAAGGCTGATAGGGAAATCATGTCTTACTGAGATCAGAAGCACGAACACAGAGTCAGCCTGGTTTTTTATCACCTGATTCAGGTCATTAGCCACAGCACAGTACTGTCTCTTGCTGACCATAAACAACAGATGAACAGATTACATTATCTAGTGGCCTAATAGAATCTAAAGTTTTGTAATCTTATCTGAGAAATTGAAAAGCATCAAAGTTGTATGCAAAGTGGATTTTTAAAAAGCCTTACAGGAAAAAGGTTGAGTGACACTAGTTGCCTTCTCTATTATGTTTGTTTATCATATGTTATCTTAGAGCAAATACAAAAGCTTTGATTCTCTGGTTTACAATATTAAAAAGTCCTTCTGTGTCCTTTTCTCTTTCAGTAATGCCTTCCTGACTGCTTTTGGATGTCACAGGCAAGGACTTTACCGATGGAGTGATTAAATGATGTGCAGTCTGTCCTTAGCAGTGAAGGTGATAATTACACAGAGAACAGCAACTAAAGAGTAAGGATGTTCCCCTGGAACAGGTCTCAGAATAAAAACATCAGATGTGTGCTGCTTTCAATAGCACTGGGCCTCTCTTCATTACTGCCCCATCACTCTTCTAAAATTGATCCCATTTCATCCACTTTAATGAAGTTTAACAAAAAATGTCGCTGAAGAATTTCAATGTCGTCTTCTCTCTTAGTAGCTGACTTTCTCCAGAGCGTTGAAAATAGCACCTTCTGTTCAACAAAGTATACAAAGTGAAACAGCTACCAAAAGTTAACCAAGTTCTTTTATTAACCAAAATGTTTACAAGTTTTTTAAATACATCCTCTTCTGCAAGACAAGTTTTTTCTTCTGCTTTGTATTTCTAAGAATGTATGTCATACTGTATGATATGAAACAACGTTTATGGTCCAGTCACATGCTTCATTGACTATAGAATATTTTATCTTTTTCTATGTTGATTATCTTTTCTCTAGGAAAGGTAACATTATTTGCATGTCAAAAAGGAAAAACAAAGTTACTCTGGAGTGAACTGTTTATTCTTTTATTTAAAGCCATATTTTTGAGCCCTCTATTTCAGAATGGAAGAAATAAAATGGTAGAAAATCTCATAATATCACAGGAACATCCTCAGAAAACTATGAATTCTCAAGCAGTATATGATAAGTCAGAAAAACAGAATAGCACCAAAATTTGGCTTGGTTTTCTCAAATGTTATTATTAATGACATCTAGCTGACATTTGCCTACTGACAAACTGTTAGTACAGAAATTTCTTTCAGATAGAAACCCAATATCCACAGGAGCCCCTGTCTAGTCTGCAGGGTAGAAAACTACAAATTGTTCAATGAAGAACAAGTGCAACAATTCTCAAAGCACAATCACTTTAGTGGTTCCTGGTGATTATTCAGTTTAACTGCTACAGTACCATATGCTGGACAAACAACAATATCCAATGCATCTTTAAATCATATGCCAATACGAACTATCTCTTCCTTACTCCTCATACAGAATAAATCTTATTGTAAATAGTTGGGATTTTTTGGTGTAATTGTAGTAGATCTCATATTTGTGTCACAAATCTAAAACCGAATGTGCTAAAACTGGTGAATTATCTTTGCTCATTATAGAGCAAAATTAATGATACACTACTTCTGTCCACATATTTTTATACCATAAATGAGAAAACTGAGAAACTAAAGTTAATTTGTAATTTCTGAACTCATAAACATTTGCTAATGAAGTGAATAACCTGTAAACCATGTAAGCAAGCTACAGTTTCTTATGCTTTCCTTTAGGAAACCTTAATTTTTTACCAACTCCAATAGTAATCTATTTTTCAGAGGAAAAGAGAGAAGAAAAAAATCTTGCTAGCTTCAAATAGTTCTTTCTTCTTTTTTCTTTCCCCTTACTGTACTTAAGACCCTAAAAATAAGATAGATGTTGTATAAAGAGATATAACTATTTTTTTGAAAAGCATAACCAAACAACTTTGTCAGTATGTTTAAATAGTTAAGACAAAAATGGTAAACTTATTCTAGAAAATTTTAGTTTATAAAAAATTTGGCTGGGGAGGGAATTTTTTCAACACAAATGATCTTACACTGATTTTTCATTACCTATGTTGTGTTGTGATGAAAAACAAACAAAAAAAAAAAATAAATAAAAAGAAAGGCTTCTTGTTCACAGCAAATCCAATCCATCCATTAGCTATCTATCTTATAAACTATTTATAATCAGTTCTGTCTTGAGATCTTGAAGTTTGCTCTCTTCTAGTGATATTTGATAAGAGCTATTGTAGCATTTCAGCATTATCTCCAAGGATCGGATTGGAAGAGTAGTATTTACACAAATAGAGTTTAAGCATCTACAAATCATTTTACACCAAAAATCCACCACAGAGTTGATACAGAACAGAACAAAAGAGCTTGAGTAAACACAGAAATACACATGAAGGATGATCTTCCCTCCCTGGCATTACTGAATATTTGCTTTACTGTCTGGAAATATGTGGAGCATATTTTTCCCTTACCACTGTAAACTGTGCCTATGGGTTTTTGCAATAATTACAACCACATTTGAAAGAAAACTTGCTGCATTATTTTATAATACTTTTATCACTGTTTATGAAAAAGAAAAGTGCATAAATCTTAAAGTCCCAGCAAGAGCCATAATTGATACAGTGCAGTTAAGTGCACTTCTTGGATCAGGTTAAAATTTTAGTCCCACCTGTAACAATAAATCATGATTTAGAAATGCGATAGCTAAAACAAAAGTCAGCTAAGCTGTGATAGAAGCTCAGTGTATGTGTGCTCTTCATTAGAAATATACACAGGAGAACCTGAGTTATTTGACTTTGATGGTATTTTGGATTTAAATTAAATCAGTTAAGAGCATGGTAAAAGTTTATGGGTTTAGTCATTTAGTCTGTTAATTCAGCAGACATAAAATAAAGGAATATACACACAAATATACATTCGATTTGATTGCAACACTCAAAAATGATAAGATTTATTATTATACAAATCCCCTCAAATTTATCCTGGATTTGGGCTCAAACTTCTTCAAATGAAACCAATAATCTTCACAGTATATATTAAATGAAAATTCCTGGTTTAGCCTTACAAATATGATAAATATAACAACATCTGGAACAATAAATTTTGTAATTGAAATTGGTGGGTATGACCTGTGAAGAACCAATCCAATGTAATTTCTAGGTCATTGGTCTAGATTATCCATTTGTCCTCGTGACTACAGAGATTTTAACTTCAGTGGGAATTAAAGAAATCTTAGGATTCAAATATTAATTTTATGACCTCAAATATTGTTTTAGACTCAAAAGTCTTCTATCCTGATAATTCCCTGAAGTCTTTTCAATTATTATGAATATTCTTTATTTACCATTTTTGAGTAATTTTTTTCTGAAGACTTTAACCAACCTACAAAGTATGAGACATTATCCTTAATCAGGGAAAATGGTAAAAGCTTTAGAATGTCTTGGGCTCTGCATATTGGTCATGCCAGAGTTTTATTGCTCCTTTGGATTTATTCTTTTCTAAATCCAAATGAGGAGATATATGGTCCATTTCCAATTCTGACTCTAGCACTGTAATAGTCTGAAGAAATATTCCATAAAGTCACAGCATAGCTATACTTAGGCCAAGAAATCCCTAGCTGCTGTGAAACCCTCTCTACCTCATAGCACAACTTGTTTTCCCCTGCAACGTTATTCTCTTTTCCAACTTAAAGTGACATCCTCCGAGGGCTGTGTTAGAAAGCAACAGCAGGACCAAATGTCATTATGAGAGAAACCCTCCCCTGAATTGGGTTGACACCATCTGAAGCAGGCAGCAGGCAGGCAGTCCCATACCCTTAGGTAAAAGTCCCAACTTTCTCTCATTCCTGAAGTATTGGCATCAGGATAAACGGAAACAGTTCAAGCCATAAATACATATTTTGAAAATGAAATAGTGAGGGTAAGTATGTATAATAATATAAGTGTCTCAGATAACTAGAGCAGAATCAATCTTTTTTCATACTATTGTTGACTTCCTAATATGATTCATATACCTCTTTTAGGTTTCAGAAAGCTCTTTATGAAAAATGTTTGTCAGATGCAGCAGTCCTTGGTAGCCTCTGAGTGGTTTCTGACTTTTGGCTTTGGTGCTGGAGTCTTGAGAGAGAGTCTTAACTGAGTCTTAGTCTGGAATACATTTAAATTGCCTTCATGTCCTGGGATATTTTTGGACC
>JAOXNG010000001.1:35503916-35522775 GCA_028566535.1 Scolopax minor | reverse complement strand
TCTGGTCCTGTCATTATTCCCTTGGGAGAAGAGGCCAATCCCCATCTCTCTGCAGGTAGTTGTAGAGGGCAATGAGGTCCCCCCTCAGTCTCCTCCAAACTAAACATGCCCAGTTCCCTCAGCCTCTCCTCACAGGACTTGTTCCCCAGACCCCTCACCAGCTTTGTCCATAAAAAGGGAAATATAGGATTTATATAAGATATATTTCAAGAATTGCTGAAAAAACTCTGTTTTAACAATACAGACACTCTGAATTCCCTTGTTATCGTGGTTATTTAAGATGTCTGGTCTACAGTTTTTCTTCTATGGTTTGTATTTATGGTTCACCTATAAATCCCCTAAGTAACAAATATTCCATTACGCCCTTCCATGTGGATGTGAAGTTTCTTGGGGAAATGTCAAAAAAAAAAAATTAAAAATGAATCCACCAAACTAAAAGCTTTCTCTCTATTTTCTTTCTCTTTCTCTGTTATTCACTGTTCTATTAAATTTACTTTCCTTCCTCAATCTTGTTTGAATTTTAGTTTCTCTCCCCTCACTGTCTCTGGGTATCCTGAGTGACAACACAATATTTCTTTTTTCCAGTTTTATTTCATTTCCTGGCCTCCCATAATAACTAGTTTCCTATAGTTGCTCTTCCCTCAATATTATACTTCTCATATTCGTATATGTCTGTCTTTATACTTTGCTTGATACTTCTCTCTCCTGTTTCTGGATGATGCTTGTCACTACTTTTTTTTCACTTAGCTTTCTCTTCTCTTTCAGTGCTTAAAGCATCTAGTTCCATCTAATGGATCATATCTTTTTAGCAACAAGAGAGAATATTCATTCTTTCAGGATATGTTGTAGGGCAGGGCTGCATCTCAGTTTGGGTTTACTTAAGGTAAATCTTCTGTTTACTATGAATAAGATGACATTATTACAATTTCAGACATATTAGAGCTCATTCTGCTGTTACCTTTCCAGTTACTTCCTCTAATATGCTTCCGTTCATATGTTGTTTTTCTTTTTTTGTTGTTTGTGGAGTATATTGTTCAGACAAAGGAATCTGTTTTTTCTTATGTATGTATATTACAACAGTAAAAATTAATGATCTATGAAGCAGCCTTGTGTATTTATAAAGTTTGCTGTATAGACTAGCACCATCAGTGCCAAGTGAGAAGTGCAAATCCTGTCAACCGGTGCATATATAAGAGGGACATGCCAATTGACTTTAAGTATCTGTAATCAGTGACTCAAGAAGTCCACAGAATAGCTATGCTGTTAATTGCCAAAATGTGAGTGACTGGTTGGTTAATGAATCTTTTGTTTCTCAGGCCAGGATTGGAAACTGTCTCCAAAATCTTCATTTTCAAGTTTACTTTACCTGAATTAGAAAGGATTTAGTTGCTTGATAATTATAGACTATGAGCCAGAGAAAAACCATAATAAATCAGCCCCAGTTGTAAATCTGTATCTTTTGGCTGTATAGGCTATGCAGGCAGGCAGATAGTTTTTGGAAATAGACTGACTTGGTTAAGCATTGTCTTCAGAAGGAACTTTTCAATCTGGAACTCTATTAGCAGATGTCTTGATTATGGTGTTTGGAATGGAGAACATGGTAAAAAGAATGTGTGGGAGCATTAAGCTCCTCCTCTGCATCTCTATTTTACCAAGTCATTACATTTACTACCTGTTCAATATTCAAATATTAAGTAGATTTGTCATTGCCAGGCATTCAGCTTAATAAGAATGTCAACTCTGATGCCAAATTCTTCCAGAACTGAAAAAAAAGCAAAACTCAAGAACTATTTGTAAAGGGAAAAGAGAGAGGTTTTTGAAATCTTTACCCTCTAGTACGATAAAGCCTTTTTTTCAGTGAGAACAGGGTTTCTTCCAGTATTAGATGTGACACCAGAAATCATGTCAGTGCAGTTTTGTGCTACATTAGCACACTGACCTCCTAATGGACAGGAAATTTGCCTTTGATGTTTAAAGGTCATTAGTTTCATTCTAAGTTTCTATTTTTTTCCAAGTTGCTCTTTTACATAAATGTTTAACCTTGAATTTATAGGTTGCTTTTTCGTCCTACATAAATGTTTAACATTGAATTCAGTGCTGTCATTTAATATCTAGAGGAAAGAATTTCAGCTTTCAACTTCATCTAATATGAGAAAAATTTTTTCCTTAATTTATCAAAGGTTCCATGATCCTCCCCCTTTGATCAGGAAGCTGTAATTATTTGATAAACAAAAATATAAGTATAAAATATCTGAATAGTAAGGGTTAAAAGAAAATGGCGAATTGACTCCCTGTAGCACAGCTTGGCAAACCTTCCAGCAATATACTTTTACTCGGATCTCAAATAAAACAACAATAGTCAGCACTTAATGAATTTATATCACATTTTATGTCTTTCTACACATCACTTGATGTTTTGTTGTCTGCTGGTGCTTTTAGAGATTTCCCTTGTTGATAATGTTTTTGTGTTGCTACCATGTCTAATTTGGCTTTCAGCTAAGCCTTTGAATTTTTTATAATAAAGTAATTTACAGATGCTAGAAGATAAATTAGCACGGCAAATGCAGTTAAATTGCATAATCACACAGATTGATTTTGTGTTAGCCTTTGAGATGTATAGATACCTTGTGGCATCTCTGTCAAGAAAAGGCAGTGAAAGCAAAAGCCTTTTAATTTCTCTGGAAAACAAGGAAAAACATGTCAAAGAATCAGAGAAAAAATACACTGTTTTGAGTGAAATGCCTGGTGGTTTATAAATGTTCAGCATACAGGTGGCATTCAATAGTGGCATTAGCTGTCCCCCCACACTTAGCATACACCACAAAACACTCTTTCATATGAAGCACAATTTGTATGTACAGCAAAGAGTGGGATTTGTTTGTTTGTTTGTTTTGTTTTTGCACTGTCATTGATTTGGATGAAAACAAAAAAAAAATGTAGATTGCAGTGACTTTTGCAGATTTGTTATGTTCAGAGAATACTTGAAATAATTAAGACATCCCAGAATTAATATTACCAGGAGAATACAACCAGCAACATATGCAGAATGCAAATTTTTCTTCTTGTGAATAAAACATTTCAGTTAACTTAAGGAGTTGCAAACTTTCACATGAGAGTAAGTGCAACTTGGCTGCTAGCATTTTATGAACAGAACGCTGTTACTTGCAGGGATGCTCTGTGGTAACCACAGCTTTGTTTCAGTGTATTCTATGCTACAGTCATGGGGATAAATGTGCCAAGAGTTAAATGCATCAGGTGGAGATTTTATAGATTTTATGTACCAAATCTAGGATCCAAACACACTGTCTTCAGCTGCTGGCTAAGGCAGTAGGTGCCCCTGTATTTTTTGCTGGAGTCAAGAGAATAAATTAACTCAATATTCCAGGAAAAATTTTGAAGTAATTTATTTTACTGCATTCAGAAAGGCAGGACTTTTTGTTGCATACTTGCAGTCATAAAGTCATGAAGATAAATGCAAGGCAAGCCCTGGTGATGTAGATAATTGAACAATGCATAAGTGATCTTGAAACAGATTGCAATTAAAGCAATAAATTAACTTACACTAATGCTCAGTGTAAGTTACTATCACTGGTGACACTCGCAGTGATCTGTTGATCTTTGAGCTTATGATTTTGATGTTTTCCTTTCAAAAGACAACAAAGGAGTTCATAGCAAAGGCAGGTAAATGACAACCTGGTATAGAACCCATAACAATAAACAACATAGAAAAAAGGGAAAAAAATGTTTTCAGAGCAAATATACAGGCCTGACCAAAAGCATATAGAAAAATAAAATCCAAAATAAATAGTATAGTAAACATATCTTGGAAAACAGGGAAGTGGAGGCAATCAGATGAGAGAACACATGGGGAATAAGGAAAGCGTCTATGTATTGTGACATAGAATTAGTTTAATTAATTTTTCCTGGAACTATAATATAATTTCTATATGGAGATAACATTTCTGTGGACATTCCATGGTTGGATGAGAATTTGATGTTTTAACACATTTGTGTTACTTTATTTTGTGGGGGTTTTTTAAGACATTTTCGTCTTATACTTAGTTCAGTAACAGTTATGGAGCAGAAATTCAGTTAATAAGATACAAACATTCAGTGTCAAATATATGTATTTAATAATACTTTTATGGATGACTGCCAGCAGTATGCTTTGTGTAAGATGTGTTGACAAGTTCCTATAAAACTCACCTCAAAATAAAGAAACAAGAAGCAACGTGACATTTGTATTTCTTACATTCTTATGTTAAATCTGTTGATGAATATGATGAATGTTGTGGGTGTTTATTGAGAACACACTGAGAAATAAATTAGTTATTGAAACTATAGGGCAAAAGGAACATGTTCTCTGCTATGCTCTGTGGAAATCTTTTTTTTTTAAAAATATGAAATGCTAAAATTTTCACTCCAAAAAGAGTTTAAAGAAACAAAGAGTACTTTATCTAATTTAACTACTTTTATCCATTAAAAAAGAAGGCAAGAATTAATAAAATACTGTGAAGACATGAACTATGTGAATCACTAGTTAACCTAGTGAAACCACCATTTTAGATCTCATTAAGATGTAGGTACACATATATTAATATTCTGACTTAGAGCCCGCAATTTAATTGGAGAATTTGCTGCATGTTCAAGAGCACGTTTAAAAGGCTTTCTTCTGAGTTAGAATGTGTGCTGGGCAGAGTTTTGTATTTGGGGCATAGGAAAACTTAACATTAAGGAACAAACCAGCAATTTATATGAAAAGTGGTTTGAAAGTATGTGAATATGAGTTACAGAAGCATATTGTTGACAGTCATGAGGAGACTTAGCATTTGAAAAGTTACAGATTATTTCAAAACAATATTTCTGTATATAATCATCCATTTAATCTAATGCCACAGGGAAACACTGACACAGACAAAACTGAACACATCTGTAAAAAAGGAGTCGGTCAAGGCCTCTTGTGTGAAAACAATAATGCAAGGAAAGAAAAAATTGAAAAGAGAAAAAAATGTCTCTTGGGGTTAATATTTTATTGTTTCCTTAGACTGTGTCTGTGTAAATGACAAATCTTTTTTTTAAAAAAAGAGAGGAAACTGAAAAGGCTATTGAAGTCAAGGCAGAGTGAAGAATCATAGAATCATAGAATGGTTTGGTTGGAAGAAACTTTCAAATATCACCTTGTTCAAACACCTCTGCCATGGACAGAGACATTTTTCATTAGATCAGGTCACTCAAGGCCCCGTCCAACCTGTCTTTGAACACTACCAATGGTGTGGCACCCATGACTTCTCTGGACAACCTGTTCCAATGTCTCATCCCCCTTATTGTAAAAAATTCCTTCCTTTTGTCAAATCTAAATCTACCTTTTTTCAGTTTAAAATCATTGTCCCTCCCTCTACAGCCCTTTGTCTCTCTCTGTCTCTCTTATGAGCCCCACTTACATACTGAAGGGCACCTTAAGATATCCACTTCTCCCCAGGTCTCTCAGTCTTTCTTTATGGAAAAGGTGTTCCTTCTGATCATTTTTGTGGCCCTCTTCTGGACTTGCTCCAACAGGTCCATGACTGTCTTGTGCTCGGCGCCCCAGAGCTGCATGCAGTATTCCAAATGGAGTCTCAGGAGATCAGCGTAGAGCTGCAGAATCAATTCCCTTGACTTGCTGGCCACACTACTTTTTACTGCAGCTGCAACTTGCATCAACACGGAATAGTCAGACTTTGAACAGCTGATGAAAAATATTCTTGAAAGAGTGTGGGAGAAGGAAATAAAAAAAATAAAATAAGGGGTTAAAACGAGAGAAAAATATTTTGCCACTGTTGAGGCAGGAAGAAATCACTTCTTCAGGCTTCGGATATCCAGGAGTTAACTGCCCAGGGCTAAGCATCTAGGACTATTGGTCCTCTTTTGTAAGTGCAGATTGACAGGCATCCTCCAGAGAGCTCATTATTCCTTTCATCTTGACCAGTTTTCTTAGGCTGGCATGAACTGCCTTCCAGAGGGGCCTCGCTTGACTGATTGTACAAGGAGCTCCAATAACTAAGGTTGGGTAAGAAGAAACACATGTTTACATTAGATTGCACTCTTTATTTCTGACAAAGCAAGAATACTATATAAACTTGATATAGCTCACCCTTCCTCATGCTGAGACTCAAATCCTCATCTTGAAGGAAATGGCATTAAGGCACTTTATAATCTCATGCTCTGTCACTGACAGCATATTCTGCTTTCTTTGAAAAGAGTTCCCAACTCAAGGTATTGATAAAATACACTTGTTAGTGAATACACAATTGTGAAGAAAGTTCATAGATTGTTAGTGAATACACAATTGTGAAGAAAGTTCATAGAGTACACAAAGGGATAAGACTCCTAAATAAGATGTCAAAATAAAATTGTTCTCTATAACATCACTAGTCCTGGCAACGATCCATTAAGACATTTTTAAAAGCAGCTCTCCTTAGACATATTTCATATCAGAGGACAGAGTAGTTTTGTAATATATTTAACAGTTTGTAGAATTAGAAGAAAACAAAACTATAAAGACTTATTTACTGTTAGTCCCTGATGTACCAAGAAAGCATTGCTGGAATTATGTAATATGCCCATTTTAAAAAGCCACACCTATATTGTAAATTGACACCCTTTTGGAATTGAGTTTATTATGAAATATCTTTGAAGCAAACTATGTTCTACACTAATTAATTATGGTTTTTATTACTTGAGATCTTGCAATTTTTTCAATACACTAGAATTTTCTCTCAGTATTGAAGTAAACACAGCTTAAAATTTTGGCAGTAGAACTTTATTTCTTTTAATATTCAGGAAACACCAGTCCATCACTTCTGAAAGAAATTTTTTTCACTACTCCATTACATGTGCTGTACTAGTCTGTAAATTTGATAATGGCTCAGAGTGAAGAATATCTAGATAAATCAACAGCACTATCTCCCATACAACCTTACATTTTCCTTGGATGAATCCCAAGCAAGAACTGACCAGGCTGAGACGGGATTTCATGACAAAATCTGACATTACTGCTATGCAAGGCAGTGATGAATGAGGGCTACTACAGCTTCACAGTTCCATCATAATCCAGTTGCATCACACATTCTTCCATCAAATAAAAATATGTATTAGAGATACTTTCCTGAGGTGAAGTTGAAGTCTTTTGCTAGGCAAGGTATTTTAGTTGCAATACAAATTTTGACAATTTGGTTTTAAAATGGCAAGTTTCTGTGCATAAGAGGGTCCTCTTGTCTATCATACCACTGAGCAAACAAATTTTCTTCAAAACTAACCTTAATAGGAGAAAGGCAAGCATGTCAGGCTCCACATCAGCCAAAAAGTATAAGAAAAATATGAAAGAAATAAACACTTGTCAAAGAAAATGAAAGGAAATTAAAGATATCTATATCTTCAAGGAGGATAAATCAAAAATTTACAGGCACCTTGCAAGAGAGGGCTTGTGTTAATTTTAGCAGTTTTTTCTACCTGCATAATTTATTGAACAAGTTGTCTGAACCATCTGACCCCTCTATTCCTCTCAGAAAGCTAACTTCAACACCACTGTATAGAGATTTTTAGACAGAGAGATGGATTATCTCTCTCTTCTGTATTGCTAAAATTGTCTTTTCCTGTTTTGATTTGAAATATTAAGATATTGAAAGATACCCAAACCATCTTACATGCAGTGCCATTCAAAATATGTGATGTCCAAGAAACGGAACTGATTTTTCATTTATAGTTTACAGATTATTAGAAGCTCTTTCCTAAGTATTACTTTATCGCTCCAGAAGAGACTGCAATATTTTCCAGTTCTGGAGAGAAGTGGGACATTCTCGTATCCAATGGCTCCTCAGTACATTAGCATAGGGATTTATGTGATTCAGTTGTAGAAGTCCATGGTGCAGACATTCATATCTGAGCTAACTATCTAGGGCTTGCTTTACAGTCAATTGAGAAGATAATGTAACTTTTAGGAAATGATGCATCTGAGGACATCTAGAATCATAGAAACATAGAATCAGAGAATCATTTTGGGTTGGAATACACCTTTAAGATCATTGAGTCCAACCATTAACCTTACTGCCAGGCCCACCACTAAACCATGTCCTTAAGTGTCCCATCTACACGTCTTTTAAATATCTCCAGGGATGGTGACTCCACCACTTCCCTGGATAGCTTGTTCCAGTGCTTGACAACTCTTTCAGTGGAGAAATTCTTCCTAATATCCAATCTAAACCTCTCCTGGAACAATTTGAGGCAGTTTCCTTTTGTCCTGTCACTTGTTGCTTGGAAAAGGAGACTGACAAACACCTTGCAACAACCTTCTTTCAGGTAGCAGTTGAGAGGGATAAAATGGAGATTTTTGTGCTGAAACAACCCATATTTCAACATTGACTGTAAGGACAAGTTTAAGCATATGGCTCAGACATCATCCACTTCAAAGTTTGTGTCTACTTTTAAT
Source organism: Scolopax minor (assembly GCA_028566535.1). Lineage (NCBI taxonomy): Eukaryota > Metazoa > Chordata > Aves > Charadriiformes > Scolopacidae > Scolopax > Scolopax minor. Next base: position 35,514,311 of record JAOXNG010000001.1, on the reverse strand, counting down.
GAGATATAACTCACTCTGCATCATAAATCTCCACAGCAGACATGTCAAAATCTAGACAATAATTTCTTATTTTCAAAAATTCTAGCCATTTAATAATATTTCTATAAACTGAAATATAAAAAGACATAATTTCAGATAGAAAAGCTATGCTAATTTTACAGTTCCTGAAATCCATATAATTTTGCTTATAAATTCTTTGCTATGGCTGGAAACAGAAATTTTCTTAATGAAGGAGGATGAAAGGAAACATAACAATGAAAATAACTTGGCCTTCTAAAAGGGGTTTGTCTTTCAGCCCTGTTATCACTGGAATGAACATTTCTATAAGTTTCTTCTTTTTTCTCTGTTGGTTTCACATCTTGCAAAATAGAAAAAGGTAACAGTTAACTTTTAAGTTGAAACCTCCAGGGATCTTTTAGCTTCCAAACAAGTGCTTATATGCTAAATATATTATAGCTGATGTGCCTTGAATTTCTTGAAATTACAGGTAGTTCTTATTTTTAATTTTGAGGGCATGTGCATAAGTGACATTATTTTTTATTAGCTTTTATTTCAGAAGTAGTAGACTTTCTTGTAAGTGACTGTATGAAAAAATAGTTTTTCCTCATAGATCATAGTAAACATACTGTCAAATAATATACTATGCACACTATTGTATCAGAAATATTACTTCTCACTGTAGCAGACTGCAGACTGCTTAAATATAAATCAAGAACTTACTGAAAAACAAAAGAGAAATCCAGATTAATGTATGTAAATAAAAACTCCAAACACCATTTTGTTTCATTTCTTTTGTACAGAGCATGTGACATCACAGATATATGTACTGGTTTATTACAGGTTAGTTTTTAAAGTTCATTTCATTAACAAATTTCATGAAGAGTATGACATTTGAGAAAAAAAGAGATAGCTTTTTTGTTTTGTTTTTGTCTTATGATAATCAACATGACCTGCCAGGCATAAAAGCGGCTTTGATTATTTAATCCACATTGGGAAGCATACAGCTAGTTTTATGAAAATCTGACTAAAGGGTTTTATGTGGAAACAAGAAAAGCATACAAGAAGAGCTTGAGCAGAAAGATGGGTATTAAGAAGGCTAGAGTATAGAGAACATGAGTAAATTCACCAAGAGGACAGAGAGGAGAGAAGGGAGTACATCCATTTAGCACTAATGTGTGGAGTATGAAAGGAAAATAGATAAAGACACAAGGACAACTGATGGTCTTCTTCCCTGTGTTCTACACAAGGCCTGAGTAGCTCCCATTTGAGCTTCCAGATATAGATCAGTTATTTCTCAAAAATGGTAGGTTTTTAGTGGGAGTAATATTACTGTTACTCTATGCTTTTTTTTAACAGTGGAAAGATAACACTTGTGCTGTGAGTTGTGACTATGTGCCATTGGTTTTTTTATGAGAAAGAACGCTTTGGCAACCTACTTACACACACAAACACACACAGACAAACACAAACACACACACACACACACACACACACACACACACACACACACGCACATCCCTGACTCGTTACAGAAGGCAGACTTTAATGCAAAATACATCAGGTTAGGATAAAACCAATATGACTTACTGGACAACAAGAGAAGAGACATGGGATACTCTGTAAGCAAACAGGGGGACATTCAAGAAATTCAGAGAAAAAACCTTGCAGGTCTGAAAGATAATACCAGCTGGAATCTAAACTGGAAAACTGGCTCCTACTTACTGCATGACAAGAAGGAAAATAGGGTGAGCAAGTAGAAAAAATTTAGCAGGCTCAAGGAAAACTTAGAGACTAATAATGGGAACATATCAGAAATACCTGTTCTACTTTTCTTCTTTATGAGGCATCAACTTATGGCCATATTTGGAAACAGAATGCAAAAGAGCACAAAAATTTGAAAAAAAAAGAGTTGCTGAATTAGCTGCCCTAAAATTCACTGAAGGACTTTTGCGCATAACTAGCAATTTAAATTACAGCAATACCTTATATGTAACTCCAAATATTCTATAACTTACAATATAACTACTAGACTTAACAGAGTGGTTTCCTTCATACCAGGGCAGAACTTAATCCTTGCAATGTTAAGAGGATTAATTAGTTAGTGTTTAAAAAGTGATACAGATATTAGGATAAGAGAACACATTGAAAGTGTCAAGAAATATTATACCTCCATGGAAAAATATTTGCATTCTGAGCTGTAAGCTCAGAGAGATCTTTTTATCTATTTTGCAAGACCAGAATTGCATTGTTGATATTAGTTTAAAAAAAAAATAACACTTGATATCCTCTGTTTTACTTGCCCAATCTGAACAGCAATTTTGAGTTACCCTTTCATGTAACAGGTAACATTGCTTGTTCACAGAGTATTTTGAAAATGTCTTGAGCAGACAGTAGGTGATAAGAGAAAAAAATACTCAACCTACTGTTCACTTAGTCAAATTTTCTGGATATAAGAAAGGACAATAAAATCAGTAAACTCTCACTTTTCTGTCAACAGATTGTCCAATAGTATTAAGACCTTTTCAAATATTCCACATGATGAGGTTTAATATCAATATACTTGCAGATGTTTGACATTGCACAGGATTTTGACTTATCAGAGAGATACATCAATATACTGAAATCACAATGCAAGTACACTTAGCAGAATTTAGCAATTGCAATATTGGATTGGATCACAATACAAATGTGATTTCTGTTACTGTTTTCTGTATGACTGCTCTCGTGACACTGGGTGTTCACAGCCACCAGGAAAAAGCATATGGGTTGAAGCCAGCTCAAGCCCATTGCTCTCTTCAAATTTCATTCTATCAATTGTTTGAGTTTTTACAGTGTGCTGGGCTGAGCCACGTATATGCGCTTCCCCCAGGCTGTTCTGCCTAGGTCAAGAAGACATTTACAAATTTTTGACTGAACTGGGAAAACCACTTACACAACCAGTAGATCCACTCAACTGATATAGCTACCTGATCCACTCAACGATACAGTCATCTATCTAAAACAAAGGTCACTCTCTGGTTCCCTTTTTGTTGAGCAAAGTCCAGCTTTTTCTACAATAGCTCTGCTCACTTTCTATGTTATTCTTTCTTGGGCTCAGCTTCATGAGCATATCTCCTCTCCTATCTTCTCTGAGACTTCTTTCATTGTAGGGCTCTCTTGCTCAATCATAAAAACTTTTACCCTTAATCTTCTAGAGAAGCAAGCAGGATCTACCTGATCAATAATAACCTACAACTTTAACTGCAAGTGTGGCTAATGTAAGCATGTCTATAATACATGGAGAGGTGTAACCCTGACAAAAAAAATATCAAGAAACTAAGCAAAAACTGGACAAATAAAACCTTAAAAGCTAATTCAAACTTCTAAGTAGACTCCGGATATTCTGTTTATTTTTGCCTTCTTTACCCACTTTTATTTTATTAAGATTGCACTTAATTTCATAGAATTTCATAGATCATTCTATGATTCTATGATTTTGCTGTGTTTCAACAGAAGGTGGTTTTGTATTCTTTGTTTTATTGCAATTAGTTAAAATGAAGAGGCTATCAACAGGACTATGGTCTACTATAACTAACTGGTTAAACTCTGCAATTGCATCAGAAAATACCTTTCAGTATCATTTCTATTTCTGTATTATGCTTACAGTTTCTCCAGTTACTTTTTTTTTTTTTAAGATAAACAAAACCTTCCTGTTTGCCCTTGCAAAGTCAAAGATTTGCTGAGCACTTCAGAGTAGGGTAAAAATTACTTATCAGCATAAAATATTTTGTTAGCCACCAAGATGCAAACATAAACAACTTGTGGAGAGTAGGATTATAGAACCAAATTTTCATCAATGTGACACCAAGCGACACCTATATAAATTAGAGTAACTCCAAAAATCCTCTGTGGAGTTGTGCCAGATGTTCACCAGAATATCTGTCATCAAAATCCACTCTTAAGACTTTAATAGTAATGTTAAAGGAATATATCACCTAGCATCAAACATGCCATATATACTGCATACCCTTAGCTGCCTAGAGAGGGAAAAAAAATTGCTCTTTGCAATGTTAGTTCAATCCTTAAAAGCACTTAGAAATACACTGCATTGACTTCCCTTTTCCATGCTTATTTTTGGTATTTCATGACCATATTTCAGGGCTGTATTGATTTGTATTCTGTCTATGGTTGATTAATATTACAGGACAGCATCAAGTGTATTAATATAGAACTAAATGGAAATATCAGTGCTTTTTCACAGAAATAAGCAAGTCGTTTATGATTTCATCTAGGAGTATTTATATACAAAAAGTTATACCACTACAATTTCATAGCAACATAGTCTCATGGGTAGAATCCTTCAATCTTCACAACTGTTGAAATATTTTTAGAAACTACTAGTACCCATCAAAAATGCAGGTTTCCAGTTAGAGAATTAATAACCTATTATTATTATTTCCAGAGATTTCATCTCCATGTTGAATGTTTTCACCTTATAAACTTCTAACATGAAAGTTATATTTCTTAGTAGTTGAGTTTGGATTGATAGAAATTCTGTGCTCATTATAATCTGACAAAATAAGAGTTAGTGAAGAAAAGATCCTTCAAGAGGAACATTTTTCAACTGACCCGGTTCTCAAGGCATGAAAATTCTTAGAATGCCACTTGCAGTTTTTGGTGTTAGTAGCTCACTTTGAACCTTTTTGCTCACCATTGCCTCGGTCCCTACCAACAATATCAGTTCTGTTCTTCATATAACATGCCAGTAGTATGGCATGACAAATAATCCTGAAGCTACCAACCTGTTCAGAATATGAGAATATCAGTAAGCAGAAAAATCAGATCCAATTAAGGTAACAGCAGCTCTCAGGCTGTAGTAAGAATACAGGATGATTTCTAAAAATAAGCAACCATTATTCTAACCCAATGCTATCCTTCTGCCAGAATAGATTACATTTTATGAATAGCTAGTGTGTTAGTGGGAAACAGGAATGTTTAAATTAATTCTATCTCTTGGAATTTGTGAAATAAGGGCTTTGTGTGGTGAACTACAAGTCATCTCATATCATACATATGCCATTTAATATTGAAATACATTTTATTTCTCTAAAGAGTGGATGTTTTGATTAGATGAATGTTCATGTCATGTGAGTTCTTGTGAAAAAAACCCAAAATTTCATGATTTCAGAATCCTGATTATTAGTAGGAGATATGTGGAAAACCCACCAATTTGCCCAAGAAAAAACTTTTTAGTTACATTTTAAAATATTTTTAATGATGTGTTTTAGCTACACTGCAGTGGACAAAAAACAGTGCTCTGAAGTAACAATCTGATGCTGAGCTCAGGAAGAGCAGACTGTAAGGAATGGTGTCTGCTTTGCTTAGTGGCTGCTTTGCTTTTTTGTTGCTACATAAAGAGAGTAGGGCTGGACAAGAGGAAATAAGGATGCTTATTTAATTGGTGGCTGCTGTTGCCAGCCTTTTGGAAAGTTTTGACGGGTGAAGGTAGAAAATTTTCTCATCTTTAGACCCAAGAAAACCCATTCACAAGAGAAAAACTTTCCTAATGTGGGACAGGACAGAGAGAAGGAGAGCTGGAAAGTTTGGAAGCAGGAATCCTATTGTGGAGTAGAAAGGTTGCAACTCTTGTTGTGTACATAGTGAAGTCTCAAAGATGGCAGAAAAAAGATTTCCTAGGGACTTCAGTTGGGTCTGTGAAATTGACTGTAACCTAACAAATTGCCAAAAGTTGATGGTTGAGATCCAAATTCAAAAGAGGCTATTCTGTCAGGATACATGAAAAGGGGGAAGTCTGTTTGTAAGCACTTTTATTTTTATCTTTTTCATCCACTAGGTCATTTTGTCAGGTTTTGGTCATTTATAAACTTGTTGCAGAGACTAAAAACTCTACCAGCTTTTTCAGGTGTGCTTACTTTCATAGAATCATACAATCATAGAATGTGTTGGGTTGAAAGGGTCCTTTAAAGGTCATCTAGTTCACCCCCTGCAATAGGCAGGGACATCTTTAACCACATGAGATCACTCAGAGCCTTGTGAAGCCTGACCTTGAATGTTTCCAGGGATTAGGCCTACACCACCTCTCTGGGCAACCTGTTCCTGTGTCTCACCACTGTCATTGTAAAGAATTTACTAATGTCTAATCTAAACCTAACCTACTCTAGTTTTAAACCATTGCCCCTCATCCTATCATTACATGCCCTTGCAAACAGTCCCTCCCCAGCTTTCTTGTAGGACAGCTTCCGGTACTGGGAGACCACTATAACATCTCCCCAGAACCTTCTCTTCTTCAGGCTAAACAAACCCAAATCTCTCAGTCTGTCAACTGTCACACTTGAAAGGGGCAAAATGGTCTGCTTCAAAACTCCGGCCAAGTCAAGATTCTGTCTTTAGGGGTGGATGAACTTCTCAAACTGAGTGAACCAAGTGCACTGAGAAGAAGAAAATTATGGTAGAGGAGTGTACAACCTGCTTCTAGTGTCCAAGTTTGACATTGCTTTCTCCAAGACAGCTGCTGGAGCCTGGCAATGGGGAATGAGATCCTCTATTCCCTGCTGAGAACAAAGATGTGCAAAATACCCAGAATCCACAGGTTGCTGAAAAGGTAGTTAAAATAATTAAGATAAACCCAAGTGCTCTCTACATCAAGGCTCAATTGCAGCTTTAAGTTATGGGGACTTTGTCATTAACTTGAAGGACAGTTTTAAGGATTTGCAGTGTAGATATTTGTCAGATAAAACCTTGTGATAGCATTATCTCTGTTTTCTGCTTTGGCTTTCTTCTTTGCTCAGTGGTAGGTGACACTGGAATTTCCTTGCTTCCTGCTAGGAAATATAATGACTACAGGAAGTAAAGAGTCTCTTAATGAGGTTTCAGAAGAAAGATAAACTAGAAAATGGAGGCCTCAGTGTGTGGCAGGGGAGGCAGCATTAGTTGTTTTACATTATATCAGAATTTCTATGAAAAAAAATGAAAACAAATAACCATACTTCTCTATGTTTACTCTGAAAACATATCTGCTGCATTCACTGTTTCACTGTGAATATTTTGATTATAATATAGATAGGTTTTGATAACTAGATCAACAATAAAAACATTGTGCCCCTGTTTTTGTGCATCACTGTTTGAGGACACGCAATGTTAATGACTGTGAATGTGAACACAGTCCTGTGCACACAGCTTTCAGAGCACAGCTTTCTCCCAATGACTGGCTTATACTTTTAGATCCTTTTTTCTCTCCAATGAACACGTTTGGGTACATTCTCACATACCCCTCTGATCAGGTCTTATAAAAAGTGTGTGTGTTCAGAAATGGATTTAAGAGGAAATAATTCATCAGAGGTATAGATCATTATTTTGAGAGCATCTTGTTGGACATGTACTGCATTCTTTGCACATCTCATTCTCCATGGAACTTCATTCCACTGACTGGGAAAAGAAGCCAGTTTATTGAAATTTCATAATAAATATACTTTGGCTTCATACAGTAACAATAAGTCATCCCTGGAAGTAAATTATCAGTGAATGGTATTTTCAAATGGTTCATTGTTCCTGCATTCTTACTAAGAAAAATTATTGTCTTAATATCATTGCAAATTACAACAGAAATATTATGCATACTAGAATTGTGCTGAATGTTTTATTTAGGAAAACACTGATTCTAAAAACATCTCATAATTTACAAATTTATACCAGAGTGTACCATACATTCTTAAAAATTAAAGCTGTCTGGCCTGGGTATATTTGCTTATGAAAAATAGCTCAGCTTTATATAAAGCATAAAAATTGCATTCTTCTCATTTCTGGAGGTAATCAGCTATGACATTCAATGACATAAATCTTTGCTCTATTCATTTTCTTCTTCTTCTAGGAAAATAAAAATGAAATGTTTATAAAGGTGATGATCAGAGCAACTGTAATGCAACCTAAACCCTGTCTTTTAGACATTTTAAAACTGAATGCATGCTGAGGGAGCTTAGAGGTTCTTTATAAGATATCTGAGAAATTTGTGAAAAATTCATTCCCTCTGACTACCTTAATTTGCTAGTTTTTTTGTTTGTTTGTTTGTTTTCAGATGTATTGAATGGTCACCTGAAAAATATCTTGTTTTCATAACATTTATAAGGTCTTTGGGGCCTTATAGCTGTAGCCTATTGCTCTCAGTGAAGAGGATTTAGCCCACTGGTATTGATCTAAAAATACTTAAGCATGAAAATGAAGACTATAATATTAGGTTGCTTACATTGAGAGATGAGGATGTTTAAATGCTTCTTATTGATAAATAAAGAACAGAATTTTTTGAAACATAGTATAATAATAGCATAATATGTACTCCTTTTGAATAGAATGGTGATTAGTACTGTCAACATTGTGGAAATTATATTACTTTTCAACTTGTATTTTGCTGAGAGAATAAATAGGAAGAATCATATCTTTCTTCTGCATGGTAAACAGGAGAAGAGAAATCCACATATTAAGCTTTGTTCAGTTCAATTTAAAAAGTCTCTGATGGGTTTTCATTCCAGAGGATTAACAGGTTAGTGGTGGTTTCTTTAACAAATAAGGTAATATTTTTTCTCAAAGTTATTTTTAGTATGAATTTATTCCCAAGAATTTTTGTGGAAGTTCTACAGTGTAAAAGCTAGCTATCATCACTAAATTATGCTGCTTTCTTGGGATCTGATGTTACGCTCACAGCCTTCAATAGCAACTTCAATAACTTTGACTTCTTTGTGACGATATGACAACAAACTGAAATGAAATGCAATGTATGAGTTTTCTTCCACCAGAAAGCTACTTGACCTTGAAAACAGGTAAGGAAGCATAAATACTTAAAATTGTTGACCCTGCTGATTAATCATCAGGGAAAACATCCGAAAAAAGGATATGGTAAGTTTACTTTAAAGCTACTTAAGAGTGGGGAAAAAAAATGCACCATTGTAAAAAAAGAGATTAAAAAATCACAACTGCAGTGAAATGTCCAGGGACAGGTTTATTTGTGACATGCAGAAATCAAAATATTCAAACTGGAATTCTTCTTCATTTATATGGTATAATTCTTCATAAAATTTCATTCATTATTTCCCGTAAAGATGGTAGAGGTAAGTCCTTTCAGTCTTATTGTTGGATTGAGGAGAAATTATTCTGAATTTGGATAATGATGTAGACTGATAGTCAGAATCACCAACATCACCACCTCACTCCCCATTTTTATTGTTCTATACTGCATCTTGAAGAGGACTAATAATGCTTGACATGCTTTACTAAATGATAACCACATCACTTTTTTAACATTGTGTCTATGTTTGCTTAAAAAGAAGGATATCAAAAACACAGCACTGGTAGATTTGTCTCTGCTCCATTTGCATATGCCCTGAACAATTTACCTATTATCAGTACAACTCATCTGCCTTTAGCCATCTAAATCTTAGGCAGCTACTATCAAATAACTCAACTACATTTCTTCAATGGTCAGAAAACTTCTATCTTAGATATATGTCTTACAATGAAAAAAATCCCCCAGAGAAGATACCTTTATTATTGCCTAGATAGAAAAACTAAATTGCATTTTAGTTGCTTAATGTAAGGGGAAATAAATCCCCCCCATTTTGGATTAAGTACTCAAGAGAGACTGAAGATATGTTTCAAAAGACAGAGTCAAACTCTTCTGTCTATGTTCCAGGCAAGTAATTTGTGAGATGGTCCCAGGTCAGAAATCTTATAGGTGCTGTATAATAGTCCTGGGCCTCCGCTAACATGCATATGTAGCTTCCAGACTGAAAGCAACTTTGTCCCCAGAGTGGGCAAAACAGATCAGCTTTGTTGATATTGTCCATTCAGCTACCGCCCTTTAGCAACCTAGCATGCCTGGAGATGAGGCAGCCAATATGAGATTCCATGTTTGATTCATTTTTCCACATATAAAGCAATACAAAATGGAGAGTTTGGTTACAGCAAAGAAAAACTTGATGAAACTTCTACTCAGATATTTATGTTGTAGACATTTCTGGCAAGAACTCTGTTCTAGCTATTGAAAGAGAAACAAAGAATTTTATGTAGGTGCAGTGAATGCACACCACCAAAAAAAAAAAAAAAGAGGGAAAAAAAAGGAAAACAATAATAGTAATAGTAATAATTTGGTGTTTTCATTGAACTACTGACATTTGTGGTTCCTGCAGCTTAGGTGCAGATAATATGGCTGATTGAACTTTAAGACAGGCACCTCACTTGAACCCTGACTGGATCAATAAACAGCATAAGGCTTTCCATATAGAATTGAGCCACATTCAGCATCTGAATATTGAGATCCTATGCATACTATTGTGAAATCACCATTGTCTCCTCTTGTTCTCTATTACATTTAAATGGGAAATTAGCTCCTTTCGTAATACGGAAGTT
>JAOXNG010000001.1:35488178-35503816 GCA_028566535.1 Scolopax minor | reverse complement strand
TGGCTTCCTTTGGCCCTTCACACACTGTTGGAAAAACCTGCTGTTCTCAGGAGACTAATCTTATCCAAAGACACATCCAGAAGCCCACGGCTGAGAAGTTTTATGTCCCCAACAATGATTTCCAAGTTCGTTCTTTTGATAAATAGTAGCGAAGAACAAGGGAAAGTAGTCAGCAATTTATAATTACCACCAGGGTAAAAAAAAAGAAATTGTTGATGTAATCAAGAAGTTCTTAGCCTGTGTAACAGAAAACAGCAACTTGAGATTGAAATGAGTGGCGGTTTGCCATCGTTTCCTGCCGTCCCTGGTTTTCACCTAACAAACCAGACGAACAGTAGCAGATTCTTGGTTTAAAAAAAAATATAAATAAATATAAGGAAAGACAAAACAACTCATTTCCTTTGGCATCATTGCAAATGATATGCAGTAGCTCAAGAAAACCCCCCAAAAATGATCACTGATTACACCTTAAAAAGCAGTAAGTAAAAAGTCTAAGCAAACGCATTTAGTATTGCACCGATACGAGTTCAAAGTATTTCCTGTCTGTGCCCTGAAATATTTTAAGTCTGGACACGTGAGACAGAGCAGAACAGGGAAGATCCCTGAGCTGCTCAGGTTTCTACAGCTCTGTTTTTCTGGTTCTGTTCCCCTACCCAAATATTTAACAGATATAACAATAATGTTCCTGATTTCCTCTAGTATGATTTATAAACAGACTGCCTATGAAGTGTGAAACTATTTCAAATTATACTTCACAGCTATACAAAAATCCCAGACATGTATTTCCCCACCCCATTAGTCCACTGTTTAGGATTTAATAAAAAAAAAATAAGTGTCATGGAAAAGATGACTTAAAAGATGACTTATACAGTACTCCATTAGCCACGATCCCGGCTCTCTACTCTCAGGATTTCTCTGAGCTTCCTTGTCAGATAGATTCTCAAAAGTTAGCATCATTTTCACAAAGACATTACCACTCTCTTTAAATAGATGTTCTAGTGTTTGAAGTTGCAAAACTAATAATTTTCAAGCTTTCGCACTCAGGATGAAATGTCATTTTAATACGAATAGAAAGACTGACTGTATGTACAAGCCAAGTTAAGATTTCAGTTCTCGTTTATCAGAAACATCAATCCCAAAGAAAGCTAAATTGAGAACACACTTCTACTTCTATGTGCATTTGAAGTATGTACAGTAAAAACACCAACACAGCCTCTATGTGTCAACTAGAGAAAAATGCAAGCAAGGATGAATTTTAAAGTACCTGGTAAGCAATCCCTAAATTGAAGCCCGAAATAAAGCTAGAAAACCGCTGCGAAACACAGCTGATTGCATCATATCAAGTACTCAAATATTTTTTTTTTTTTTAATTCTCAGTACGCTTGAGAATCAGCTTCTTCCTCCTTCAAACCCAGTGAAATCATATCATCCAGAAGGTACTGAAGAACATTTTACATCTATTTAAGACAAAAAAAAATAAAAAGGAAAGAAAACCAGCTCCATCTTTTTGTGCTGTGTCCAAGCATAGTCCTTAGGAGATTGTGTAGAAAACACGACGGATGAAAATCATTACTTATAATTCAAAATATATTCTTTAAAGGGGAGCCTAGACTACTGTAAATGGCACACATAATACCCACAGGTGATGAAACATAATCTAGTGAGGACTTTTAGCTGCATGATGTAAGGGAGAGGAGAATCAGGTTTCCCAATTAATAAGCTAGAAAGAAACTGGTTCTGAATAGGTCACCATTTGGAACTTTGGGTAAGTCTTGAAATCTTTCAGGAAAAAAAAAAGTTACAAGAACACTCGAGTATTTCAATGGTGCTCTCTTCAGCGACCCTACCTAATATGTCTATTAAGTACAAGCATGCAAATATAGGTCAATCCACAGGCACATAGGATCCATGTTAAAAACAGTAAGATAGCTGTGATGAGTGGCACCAACAATTTTGATGACTAACACTCAAAAATGTTGCTCTCTGAATTACTAAATCAAAATCCTGAAGCAAGTTCCTGCTAGTCTTCGTCACACTGCTAAACACTAAAGTAGGCATGTTTTTTCCCCCCATTATTGTAGCTGAGCTCAAAGAATTTTTACAATATTTAGTAAGAAAAAAAATTAAAGTATTTCCCCTTTTTAAATTTACACAGACGTTTAATTAGCTTTATTTACAGAGCGTTTCTTTCAGTCTCCAATAGTGCCTAGATAGCATCATCAGGCAAGAGTGCCAGTTTTAAAAGAGAATCTATATAGAATCCTAAAAATAACAGATGGTGATGCTCCTCCAGAAGGGGCAAGCTGGATTACTGAAGCAGCTCTCTCTACATGGCTCAGTTACTCAGGAGTAATTCTGTTGCAGTCTCTACATCCCATGATTTTGAAGACAAGGCCACTATTACTGCATTCTGCAACGACAAAACAAAAGCATTAACACTTTCAGTGTGTCAACCCCCACCTCTGGCAAGCAGAATGAAAAGTTCACAGATTAATCAGAACACGTCAGGTTATCATTAGTTAAATCCTAACTACTAATTTACAGGAAAAAATGTTTCAAAAAGGCAAGGGTAGCTCAGAAGACTTACAAATAACATAGTATTTAAAAACTCTGATTCTTAACATGAATTAGTAAAACAGAATTATTAGACCTACAAAAGGTCACGTAAGTAGCAAGTCTACTTTAGTACACTAATGACTCCCTGTATTTATACACATATATTTGCCTTGCCCCTACTGAAAAAATATTGAAGTTATATATACTTACCCTATCAAAGCCCATAGCACAAAGGTTTTCTATTTTTTTGGTGTATTCTGGACTAGAAACTGGTGCTCCAGCATACACATGTGCCCAAAGTCGAGCTGTCTGTTTAAACATTTCTGGATTTTGTTTATACTACACAAAAGAGAGGGGGAGAATGGGAAAAAGTTAAATCAGCTTAGCAATCCAACCAAAAAGCAAGATGATATGACAGTTTCCGATCCATCATTCTTTTTACAGTGTCTTCAACAGCATTTCACACTGATCATACTGCTCTTTTTGAAATTAAATTTGGAGATGAGGATTACACACCTATGCATGCTGTTATCGAATGAGTTTGCCTTTAGGTTTAATTACACACTATAGGTATTTCACGTGTCAATCAGGCATGCTCTCAATTGCACTGATCAAAAGTAAAGCAGCTATATTTAGCACATCTACCGCAAATTTATAGTCAGTGTGGCAGAGCACAAATTATCCCTACGTTAACATCCCATGATTGTACATACTGCATATTACTCTAATGAATTTCTCTCGTTGCTTAAAAATATGCCTGGTTTTATACCCTGCAAGTAGGTCTGCAGTTTTTCAGTCGTGGCTGACATTTTACTACCAGGCTTCCTCGGGAGAATAAGGATATCAATCGTGTATGTGACAAACAGGGCTGAAAAATGGGCGAGTCCATGTGAAAAGCTAAGAAGAAACAACTCTTTTCATGCAAGCCATTATTTACCAGAAAAAAAAAAATCATGCAGGATATGTAAATATTGTTTTGGACCAATCACTAAGAAGTTTTCTAATAAACAACAGAATGGACAGAGAGTTTTCAGCCTGCACCAAGAACTCAAAAGCCAAGAAAGTGGGTCGTCTGTCATAAATTGTATTCAGAAAAGCAAGATGAGTTTCCTATTTTAGCAACTTTTCTATGTAATACCAAGTTTAATTTTTTTTCCTATTAAAAAAAAAGTAGGTATTCCCATCTTTAGATATATACTAAATTTTAGCAATAAATGATAAGACAATATAATTGGGGAATATGTCATTCAAATATTTAGATGGATTTTAAGGTCAGAAACATGGCTGATTATCATTCTAAGCATTTTATTCATACCTTAAAACAATCATTAAATCTATAAAACATTGGCAAAATGAATACAGTACTTTTTTGCAGCTGTACATTTCTACAGCCATACAAACTACACTGCATTGCATGCTTTCTATGCCTCCCACTAACTCTGCTCCCTTGTAGTAATCTGTATATTTACTGATTATTAATGGCATTAGAACATGGGAGACAGCCTACTGTCGGAAATAACTCACTGTGTTATAAATATAGTGGTCTGTAATAAATTCCTTTGGTTGTTACAACTAGAAAAGAGGAGGGATTAAGTTAAACATCAGTAGCATCCTGAAGTACTATATTCTTCTGATCTTAAGAGATCTTCCCCACCCCTTTTTTTTTTTTTTAATGTTTTTAAGAACACTGCCAAGCCTAGAAAGCAGCTAGCTGAAGTGCAAAGTATTAGTCATAAATGCATAACTGCATTTTATTCAGTACTAGCTTTTAGTGTTCTATAAATAAAATTCCTTTACTTAGGTACCCGTAAATAATCTAGCTTCTGACTGAATTAAGAAAAGCCTAAAGGCACCTTTTACTGCTGCCTCTATGTCAAGAATCTGAGGCAGTTAATGTTGCTGTATTTAAAAAATCTTTAAAGGTTACATTTTGAATGAGGTTCCTAATACAGTTTTCCTGGAACATTTAAATGCTTAAAACTCAGTAAGGTGATCTTTGTCTTTGATCTAACAAATATGGGGAAAATGTAAAAGTCCCTTTTAATATGATTTTAATACTCCCAACTCACCTTACATATACATCCAATGTTTATTGTTCTTGTAATCAGCTCGCTGTTAAGAATTATTCCCCAAAGTAACAGAACACAAGCATGGGGTTTTTTTGTGAACACTGAAAAGGAAGTCCCTAGGAGTTTGAATCTGTGGGTTCTGGAACTGTTGACTCAGTGGAATTTGTAATTTGTATTTGTTGCTATTCTTTAAATTTTATTCTCCAGTCTTGACCCATAACATGCTTTAATGTTTGAATTATGTTTGAACTATTAGCAGGTAGTCTTATTCAGTGCTCGCTTTGACTAATTCTTAGCAGGCCACCTTAAATTTTAGCAAAGATTTATAACATCTCAGATAATATTAAACAAGTCTTTGCTATAGAGAGCAACAGATAATTAACATGAAAATAGGTTTTCTGAATGTACATTTTCAGATTTTTTTTTCCCTAATTATGGATAAATAACTGTACTGACTTCAGCTTTCAAGGGATGCCTGGGATTCATATCTCCCAACTGTACTGAACAGTACAGAGACTATTTCTGTTAATAAGACTTTCACAGCCAATGGGTAATTTTAGGGTATATCTCTAACTCTTCTGCTTCTGTGTCATTTTCGCATTGCCTTAATTTCCTCCTATTCAGTCAGTCAGGGGTGACACAAAATAAGTTTTTTTCAATAATTTTTAAAAGGGTCAGTATTTTAGTAGGTTTGTATAGATCTACAGATTGCCCATCATGTTTGTTAAATATAAAGCCGATACAGACATTCTGGAGTGGAAAAGAGAAATAAAGCCTAGAACTAAACAATAAATTATTTGGAAAATATTAGAATGACAAACTCCATGACTTCTTTCTGGATGGAGGTAGAATGATAACAGAAGGCTTAAAGATCCTTATTAAAGCACCTTCAGAAACAGTTGTAATTGCACACATTCTGAAGAAGGGAAGGTTTAGAAGTATTTATATATATTATTCATATATAAGTATTATAAGGATAACAAAATTAGTGTCACCACTGGAGAGAGTCCAATGTAGGGCAACCAAGAAGATTAAAGTATTAGAGCACCTCCCTTACGAGGAAAGATTCAAAGTGCTGGAGCTCTTCAGCTCAAGAAGAGAAGACTGAGGGGAGACCTCATCTAAGTTACAAGTTCCTAAAGGATGGGTTGAAGGATGATGGAGCCAGACTCTTTTCAGTGGTTTCCAGCGATAGGATGAGGGGCTACAGGCTCAAGTTGGAACATAGGAAGTTCCACTCAAATATGAGGAAGAACTTCTTTATGGTGAGGGTGACAGAGCGCTGTAAAAGGCTGCCTAGAGAGGTCGTGGAGTCCCCTTCTCTGGAGATTTTCAAGACCTGCCTTGATGCATTCGTGAGTAATGTGCTTTATTCTTCTTTATCAGGGGAGTTGGGCTAGATGGTCTCTTCCAACTCTGTCAAATCTGTGAATCCGTGAATCTTTTTGGTACCCATGACCACAGGAATTACTTTAAAAGCACCAGCCTCTTGGTGACTCCCTTTGCTAACTTTGATATAAATACAAGCTGCTCATCCTAAATATCACACTTGAATGCCAGAATTCAAATCAGAATGCTGTAATCCATATTTCTTTACTTATACTGTATTTTTTCCAAATGCTCTAAAAATCAAGAATACTTGAGATCCAAAATTAGTTTGTAGAAATTCATTGATCTAATAGAGTGAAAGTAATTTTCAAGCATGCCCAAAGTTATGTTTAGCATAACTGACAAGGACTCTGCAGAAACTTTGACCTGTGTTTTCCCTGCCTGAGAAATCTTCATCTGCTTTTCTTCATAGATGCCAGGCAGTACCAGGACAGAGTTTGTAGTACAGCTAAAAAGGCTGGAATTTGTATGGACTTTGAGGAAATAATGTTTGTTTAATTTTTGTAAATCCATTCTTACAAAGGATTCAGCTCATATGAACATTTCCGGTACATGGCCATCAGCTCTATAAACAACAACCGAGAATCCTCTTGATGTCTCAATAACAGCTATGTTTACCTCAGCATCAAAAGGGGAAGATAAAACACAAAAGGACTTTAAAAGGCAGCTAAAAGTTCTCTCAGGCACATCCAGTGGATTTATGAGGATTTGAACCCTTGGAAATCTACAGGAAAAGACAGTCCTTTCTATATAAATGGTAATAGAAATATTAGGTATTTCAGTCACAATCAAGAGCAAATGAAAGAAGAAAGCAAACCTCTTTAATGACATATTCATGCTGCTGTGCAGAAAGCATAAGAGAGGAATATGGCCTGCAGATGGTGATATTAATGTTGTATGATGGACATGTTTTGCACTACTCAGTACAGGTTAGACTTTGATTCTTTTATGTACTGTTAAAAAATGTATATCTAGATGTATCCTTCATGTTACTAATTGCTTATAGGCTGAGATGTGTAAAATGAGTCCTTTTATTTTACCAGGGCTTTTTCTGTCATCTCTTAAAAAACCTTCTCTCTCTTCCTGTGAAGTTGTGCTATCAACTTATATGTGCTAAAAGCAACCACTTGTTTTTCAGAAGATAGGATAGATGGAAATGCTGAAATACCATAATGATAAATAAAGGTATCTATATGTACAATAAAATATGAATAAAGTTAGGTTATGCCATGGAGGAATTAAGAAAACACCTTTTTACAAGAGTTCTTATACATATTTAGAAAAATTTTCATCTGAAAGTAAGATGACTACTCTTACAAGAGCCAAAGATCTGCAGATTCATTCCATATTTTCTAGAAATGTCATAGCTGGGAACTTCCCTTAATGAAAGTCTAAGGATAAGTGAGTAGTGCACAATAGTCTAAAGTATTTAACTTTTGCAAGACAAGCAATTTAGGTATATGAATGCCACATTGAAGGTAGGTCAGGTTAGGAACAATACTCAGTTCAATTATCTCTATCGTGGAGCTTTTTCGCTATTCCAGTGGCATTACCTCATGGTGGATTGTTGTCTGAGATTTACAGATCAAAAAGCACAACTCTTTCTTGCCAGAAATAGCAATACCAAGTCCATCAGCTTGGCTGTAGTATCTTATCTGCGTTATTTCTGTGCTGAGACAGTTCTTTTAAACCATTCAAGTTTTTGATCCGCACAGCTGCTGCTTCCCTTATTAGTATTCTATAAAGGAGCTCATTCTGGTATAGTTCACTCCAGGACTGCTCTCAAAGGCAATATGGATGAAACTGCATACTGCACACTTCTCCAACATTATTCCAGTTGACTTTGTACTTTCACATGCCCTCATGCACATAACAGGGCATGTAACACATACCTTTCATTTCATGCTACAAAAATACTTCTCTAGTGAGCTAAAACACAGTTCATGATGTTTTAGATTTAAAAAAAAAATCATCTTGTTATCAGCTGCAATCATTTGCAATCAACACTGCCTGTATGAGTAATTTCAAAACACTAAAATTTCCAGCCTTCCGTAGTTCCTTCCTGAACTTTGTTTGTCTTTCTCCTATCAGTATGTTTTACTTGGAGGGAAAAAAAATGATCTTTTCCTACTTCAAAACTTTCACTGCAGTCTCTAGATACTTGACTCTTCTTTTGACTTTTTCTTTCACCAGTAACTAAAAGGATCTTCTTCAGCTTTGAATGCTGGACAGTATTCCCATCATAAATGAAGCCTTCATTTGAAATTCACATTTTAAAGTTATCATTTTCCTGTCAACTTAAGGTGACTGCAATTTTTAAAAAGGTTACATTTTCTTTTGGTGGTAAATTGTGCAGTGATGTTAAATAGACATATTTATATTGCCCAGATCAGTAACAGAAGATTTTGAAAAAAGAAAAAAAAAAATATATTCAAATATTCCTAACTATCCTACACAATTAATTGTGCATTGGGAAAAAATATATTCTGCACACAAAGTCTGATTTATTTTTTTCTCTTCTATATACTGATAGATTTTAAAACTATGTTTTATCAGCTATAATTAATACTGGTGACACATCTCAGAGAAAGCATTCTTGCCTATGCCAGAAAAATTTTGTACAGTAGATATGTAAATATGTAGACTCTATTTTAAAACTCACTCTAAAATTTCTGCAACATATTTTACCGTATGTACTAGTCTTTCCCTAGCTCGCTGTAATCCTAAATAGGCATTTGCTTATCATCCTATGGATCAAAAAAAGGCCTTGTGTTATGCTTTAATTTCCAACTCTAGGCAGCATAGAGAATGTTCTTCTAACACCTCCAGAAGCAACATTGTGAAATTGTATATGATGTGCCAAATATAAGGCAAAGAGCTCTAAACCTTTCCACCAGCAAGAAAGATAAATACTTTACTAAAAAAAGGTCAGGCTATCTTCTGCTGATGAAAATCAATAGTTCCAATAAACTTATTTAGACAGTGCATTACTGTCTGTATAAGTAGGTTGTTTTGCATAAAATCTTCCTTCATGATTTGTCTGTTTTATGAACCTATTTGTATTTCTGTCATGTATAACATCCTGTAGCAACAAGTTTCACAATTTAGATGTTTTTTGTAGAAACAAAAACCATCTTTGTCTTCTTCAAGATATGCTGCCTAGGAAGTTCATTTGACACGCTTATTCACATCTTCCAAACCATTCATGATTTTATTGACCTCTAGTATTCCACAGTTAGCTCTTTTTCTATCTATACAGCCTCTATACTGTCCAAAACCTACTCAAAAAGTTTCTTTATTCTTTTTAACATATTATGGTTTTCCTATGTTCTTCCTGAGGGAGATAGCTCTTTATCTTGCTGTTATTTGTTATATTTGAGTTTTTTAAGTAGTTCCTAAGATGCATGAGACATTTTTGTAGAACTGTGTACAATGAGTCTAGAATCTCCTTCCTGAATGCTAATAAATTACTCTAGGGTTCCTCATTGTTTATATACATAGAGGTTATTTTACCTGCTCGTTATTCCACATTTATCACCACTGAATTTCATCTTTTACTGCTCATTCAGTATTGTAAACTTCTCTTAACTTTTCACAGCCAGATTTTGCTTTCATTTCTCCGAATAATTTAACAATACTAGAAAACTTTGTCACTTCACTAATCACCTCTTTTCTGGATATCTTATGAATATGTGTGATGTATAAGCAGGTGAAGAAATGCAATGTGCAAGGAATTTGCAAAAGGGTCTACTTCTGGCTGCCCCTGATTTTTTCTGTCTTTTTCTATGGGATTGCAACGACTTCATCATCCAAGGACTATACAGGATTTACAGAGAGACATGGGCTAATTATTTATCACTTTAGGGGTGGGAGGGCAGTGCTAAAACCAGAATTAATAGATGAAAGAACTCTCCCAGTATTTCTGGTGGAAGTAGCTGCTCCTTAAAGCTAGAATCAGCTGGGGTAGCCAAGAAAAAATTTAGGTGAATGACTTCCTTTGTTTTAATATCCAGATGTATTTTTACAGGATGAATTTTGTTTCTTTTTATTTCTTTTTTTTTTCTGTTTAACATCATGCTTGAAAGTTATCCTTTCATTTTCTTATCGGCATAACTAAAGCACTGTCTGAAAGAAGTGAGGTATACATCTGCAAAGTTTGGGGTATTTTTGTTTGGTTTTGTTTTGTTTTCTTTGGTTTGGTTTTGGCTTGCTGTTTGCTGCTTTTCGGAAGAACCTCAGAAAATGTACCAATATCAGTGCAATGGTTCCTGAATCGAACATCATGACCCTTGAAATGTCATTGGATAAGAAGTGAGTCCCTGCAAACACAAGAAGCCAGAGAAATGCTAATGGAAATATAGACAGGACACTGAAAGGCAAGCAGAAGAAAAAATTTTAGGCACTGCTGCCTAATACAGTCTCATTTCAAATACCTTTACATAGGAACTGTTTTTTTTAAAGGGATACTCTGTTACTAGAAGACTAGGCAATACTGCATCCATATTCATTCTGCTTTTAGGTATATTTACCTACTGTAAGTTACGGCCTTGATTTGTCAGGGGTTTTTTTTGTTATTTTTTTAAATTTTGCTTCTCTGTTATTGCACAACTTTTTAATTGAATGTAGTGTATGACCAGTTTTATTGCCTATGTAGACGCATCTACCTCTTCGAGAAAAGCAATACAAACACAGGAGGAAATAAAGTTTTTTATTTCTATTTTGATGAAAATTTACTGTTCTTGTCTAATATAATGTTGGTATTGAAATACAAAGAATCTTTCAATATGAAATTTTATACACACTTTTATGTAGTTTATTACTGAATGGAACTTATGAAGAAGTTATCTTCAAATTCATGTATTTCTACCTCTAGCTCAGTTAAAATCCTGTGTTGTAATTTCTTCTCAGATATAATAAGACTGTGTTGTGGTTTAAACCCAGATGGCAGCTAGGACCATACAGTTGCTCGCACACTGCCCCCAGTTGCAATGGGGCAGACAATCAGAAGAACAAAAGTGAGAAAATTCTTGGGTTGAGAGAAAGACAGTTTAACAGGTAAAGCAAAAATTGCATGTGTAAGCAAAGCAAAACAAGGAATTAATTCACTGTTTCCTATCTGCAGGCCCCTCCATGAAAGCAGGACTTCGTCATATGTAACAGTTACTTGGGAAGATGAACACCACAACTCCAAATGTCCCTCCTTTCTTCTTCTTCCACCAACTTTATATACTCAGTATATATACTCAACTTTATATACTGAACATATACTCATGGCATGGAATATCCTTTTGGTCAGTTGGGGTCAGCTGTCCCAGCTGTGTCTGCTCCCAACTTTTTGTTCACTCCTAACCTACTCTCTGGCAGGGCAGTAGGAAGAGCAGAAATAGCCTTGATTGCTGAGCAACAATTAAAAACATCATTGTTTTACAAACACTGTTTTCATTCTAAACCAAAACATAGCAGTATGTATGCCTGCTAGTAAGAAAGTTAACTCTAACCCAGCTGAAACCATGACTGAAGGATATTAATTATAATAAATATCTGAAAATTAACTTTTGCCAAAACACAATATGACTATGATTTAAAGATACCACTAATTATTTTATTTTAGTTTTGAGAAAAATAAAGACATTTCTATGATGCTTAAAAACTTTACTTCTGAAGAAAAATAGCTGTTGCACAGCTGATGAGGAAGGAAAAAAAAATTTCCAGCATCAATATCAGAGGTCAGTATTATCATCCTAAGCTTGCTCTCGTCGCAGCTCGGCACCAGTGGTGGTAATTGGGAGAGGAGGTAGCAGGAACAGCAGTAGGAGTGACACAAACTCCCAGGTGTTTCTTGGTGCCCAAAATGCATATGGAGTCAGTAATCAAGTTTTAGCTTCACCGTAATCCTCACCACTAAACTTTATGTACCACTTTTATACATTATTTTGTCTGTCTGTTCTCTTTAGAACTAAGAAAACATCTGAAGGACATCTGCAAAGGAGATATGAAATTAATCCCATTTATCAAAAGCACAATGAGCTGTTCTAGGCTTCACTGCTTGGAATTAAAGCTCTTCACCTGATTTCTGCAACATTTTATGTCCTGTGCAGTCCTTCAAGGAGGAAAGAAAGAAAGAAATTAGTTTTCTTTTGTTACCTATTCAACTTATGAAAAGAAACATGAAGAAACTGTGAGTCATGCTGTGACATGAATGGGGAGGAAATTGTCTGAAAAGAACTCTCTTGTAATGAAATAAACTCACCGAAGATAAAATAAGAACACTAATGTACTTCAGGGTATTTCTAAAGATTTATATTCTATTGACAGCAAAGAACAAATCAAGCTATGGTACAAAATTTTGCATACAGAAACTGCTCAGAAAAGACAATTTGCATTAGACTTCTTGCCACCTTTTAATATCCCTCTCTTTGTCCACAGTACAAACATTTATGCCACTCTTAAGGCTTGTGGATGTCACCTTCTCTGTGATATATTCTCATGTGGAATATAGATTTGATGCTAGAGAACTGTCCAAACCTGGGAAGAGGCTACCAAGATTTGAATCAGATCTGATTCTAAAAAAATTCTACAGTTTCTTAATCTTTCCAATGTGCCAATGGACATAAAATTTTTAAATTTGTGTTACTCAGGTGAACAGCACTGTAGGAATGATAGAATATCCACAGAGGATTTAAATTACTAAATTGTGCCCACAGTGAAAGTCTGCCATCAGAGTAATAAGGATGGAGGGAGAAATTGCTTTAAAAATATTCATTTATAACCAAATGACACTTAAATAAAAGTCTTAATTTTTTTCACCATTTTTCTGAGGTGTTCTATTATTCTGATTAAAATGAACAGCTTAACTATAGTATAGTCTTATCACAGCTAGAAGCTGATATCTAACATTAAAATCTAATGAATTGTTCCTGCACATACAGAAGACATGTATGAGATACAATAAAATTATATTCATCCAAAGAAAAGAAAATTAATTCGTTCTATCAAAAGTTGCTGCAAGAAAAGCATAGAAATTAAAACTGACATAAACCAAACACATACACTAGAGAAAACCCTTTCTTAGTAATTTCAATGCAGTATCAGTAACCAGACAAATTGTTCCACCTTCCGTTGTGATAGAAAAATTAAAAACCCCATAAAACCAAGTTTCTTTATTTTCCTTTCAAATTTCCTTGGTGCCATATGTGATCAAACCACATATTTTATTAAAACACATATTTTATTAAAGTCTTTCAAACAAACACATTTAATTGAGAGAATTGTGTATTCCAAAAACATAATACCTAATGCTAGAATAGTTTGGTAATATTTAGGAAGAAAATGTTGCCGTTGTGAAAAATCGTGACTCAGAAATTATTTTGGCGTTGGATCTCCTTTCCATTTCTTCTGCTCAGAGCCTCTATATACAGACTTAAAGCCATTAAAAGTACAAGATTGCAATGTTATGATTCTTTGGAAATTTAAGCCACTTAGTCTGTGCAGCCTACAGGTTTTGGCTCCTGTACAAGTAGCTGTTCCACCTGTCTATGCCTTGAAAATGATTCAGGAGATGAAAAACAAAGATAAGCCTGGAAACAAAAAGTCTGAGCTTTTTGGGACCACCTAAACCACATAGTGTTATGATAGCTTAAGGCTGGAGCAAAGAATAAGTGAGTATATCCATGGGTGTAATGGCCTTCTGCTGCAAAAGTTCAAACACATAACGTACTTAAATCTGCTCTTTTGGATAAACATTAGCAGTTGGGTAGAGGTAACAAGTCTTCAGAGTAAAGTATTCCAGCAAATAAACTTGCAGTTCATATTGTAGTAAAAACTTTCCCAAAGGCTAGGAGAATGCACAAACTAATGCGATGCAAAAAAAATAATTTACTATTAGATTTTAAAATTACCTCTCTTTCCAGTGCATCTGATACTTAAATCCTTGCAGACATTCTTTGGATTTACCCTCTCACATGTAAATCCTCTTTAACCCTCTAAGCCCTAAAAATTTAGAAAGCAAAACCAGTGGTTTCTTATTATCTGTATCAGTCTCACACAGCACAGCACAGTTCCCATCAACATTCAGACAATGAACGTGGACATAACCAACCTTCTGCAGTGCTGCTTGCCTTCGTCATGGTTAAAATTGAGGTAATTGTTTTTCCTGGTCCCCTCTGATGATTTTGAAACAAAGGCAATGATTCTAAAATATATCCAGTCATTGTGTATGAAGAGTTAGTTTCTCAGCATTTTCTCAGCAATCTCAGAGATTAATATGCTCTTTAATACTTAGTCCTCTTGTCTCTGTTCTGTGTTTGTGTATGGTTTGGAGACTGATTACTTTGAGTATTTTAGAGAAAGTCTGTCATAGTCTAATTTGTCCCATTATTCACTTGGCCTAACATTTTCAGAAGCACTTAGTCCCTCACATTTGTGAAAAACTGGTAGACTTCAGATGTACATGCTTTTGAGTATTGCAGCTGAAACCATGACATGCATTAGGCTAAAAATAAAGTTTATCATAAAGTAAACTATTAATTTATCTTTTTGGTTTTGGAGATACATGTGTATGTATTCAAATAACTGAAGAGATCTCACTGTCTAAACCAATATGAAAATTGGGAATGGGTTAAAACTGTAAATAAGCTTGAAGTGTCTGTCTTTTGAAACCTGTGTAGAATTTAAAATGTCATTATACAATACTGTTTAAATTTTACCTTTCTTATCTTAAGATGTAGAATTGCAGTATCTTTATCAGAAAGAAAGTTTACAATGGAGCAGGCATTCAATGAAACTAAACCAAATGCAACAAAATTCCTATTTTAAATTCAATAAAGCTCTCACTGGGCTCAAAAGTTGGTTGGTTTTTTTTTTTTAATTTATAAAGCAGGTAATGTCTTTCCAACTGTATTTTTTTAATTTGATTTTTACCAGTTCTTGCAGGTTTGTTAATAAACATTAGACTCACATACACATTCACATAATGTGAGAGTCCTATTAAACCAGCCTCAGACCAAAACACATGCAAATCCTAATCCCCAAGTATTCCGTCAAATAGTTCCCACTCTGACTTGCCAGAATTTACAAGCCACAGTACATTTAAATATGAATAGCCAGTCAATGGTTCAACATCGCACTAAGAGTTTTGCAAATCTTCCATGTTTCTACTATGTTGTCATGAATCTGCACCTACAGATCAGACAGGTATTTGTGACTTATGCACTCCTCGTTATTCTGCAGTTTCAAATAATCCAGAGCCCAGGGAAGGAACAATTCCATGTAGTTTTGTGGCCAGCTCAGCTCTGATGGCAAGCAATATGTTGAAACAATATGTTCATGACATAACTGATGGCGTATGCTGATGACAAGAAATATGTTGAAGGCAAAATCTCAAAATGATGCACCACCTGCACCACCTGTATCACAGCTTTCCAATTGTAATACAGTAGTAAGGATCTGGACAGGCTGGATTGATGGGCCAAGGCCGATGGGATGAGGTTCAATAAGGCCAGGTGCCAGGTCCTGCTCTCTACAACTACCTGAAAGGAGGCTGTAGAGGGGCAAAATTAGAATACTTAACTTCACCACACTTTTACTTTGCAATAGCTTTCTCCAAGAAAAGAAATACAATCTACT
>JAOXNG010000001.1:35463666-35488078 GCA_028566535.1 Scolopax minor | reverse complement strand
GGTCCTGCTCTCTACAACTACCTGAAAGGAGGCTGTAGAGAGGGGGGGGAGGGGGGGGAGGTGGTTTAGTGTGATTTGGTGTAGTGTGATTTGAGCTGAGGTTACAGAGAAGAGTAGCAGCACTGTTGGACAGCCATCTTTGTATCTGAAGAAAGCTAAGCTTAGTTATGATCAGAGCTGGTCCAAATATTTAAAAATTTTTAAAAACTAAAGATATTTTAGAACTTCATTGTCAAACTAGAGGAAGGGATGCCAAGATTAAGAAAACTAATTTCTTCTACTTCCTTTTTCCTATTTCTACTCTCTGATTATTATTTTCTTAAAATGATAAAAGAAGAAAAAGACAAAGGAGAGCTATAAAAGTGTAAAGGCGATTAGAAAAGAAAAAAGATAATTTCTAAAAAGAAATACATCTCCCAATATGTAAAAAATCAAAATCTAGTTCTTTCAAGAACAATAGATGGAATAGCAGTGACAAAAATGTTCATATCTCCCTCCTTTCTTCAAAAAGAGACAGTTAATCTGACTGGAAACTCTGTTGAGATTTATGACATTTTCTAGATACTCGTCTCCTTTCATGCTTATCTTGACCTGACCTGACATCCACTTTTTTATGAAGACATTATCCATTAAAATGGCAGACACACCCTGTCTCCTACTTGTAACATCGCACATGTGTGTGCCTGACATCTTTCTGTCAGGACATGATGATCAGGTGTTCGGAATAAGCATCACAGTTTTGTCACACATCTGTCACTGCATGGTTCTTCAGGGAAGTTGTGTGGGAACAACTGGCTCTGCCACAGGCTGTGCTAGCTCTCATAAGAGAAAGCAGTCAGATCAAAATGAAGCTATGAGGATGAAAGAAATACAGAATAAGAACTGTCAGCAAAATTCTGGGGTCAATAAAAATAAAAACACAAATCTCCTAACAAGGCATTGTCCTATTCTTCATGAAAAAAAAACCACAAACCAAAACAAAAAAACCCCAAAAAGTTGATTTATTTATTTCATATAAGAGTTGGTTAAACCTTCTTACTAAATTCAGTAAAATATATACTAGAGATGGAAATTTTATTCAACTCTGATCTGTCTCTGTTTCCAAGAGTGTGCTTTAAACTCTTCTGTTGGTTTTGTACGTTTCAGAAGCAGAATTTGGAAATTTGTCAGGTTTCATTTAGTAATCATTCTATCCTTTTGGGTACTGATGAATACCTGTTTATCATCCCATTATGAAATAACATGTCTGTACACTTTCATTCTTACAGCTGTTTTACTACTACAAGTATCTCTAAAAGTGTCACAAGAAAAATATATAGGGAATAAATGTTTTTATGGGATTTTTACGGTGGATATTCACTCATGTAGTTTGCAGAATGTGCCTGTAGGAAAAAAGAAGAAAGTAATTCCCAAGTTCTGCTTTACAAATGATATAAAAAAAATCTGTGTGATTGAAATCCTTTCCAACAACACCTTATTGTATTGTTCAAATCCAAACCTTCTGGGAGCTGGGGCAATAGAACATGTGTGGGCGGTTTGCATGTCTTCTGAATGGCACAAATGAATATGTTGACAGAAGCACTAATTAATGCTCAGAAACATTTCAAAGTAAATAACTAGATGCACAGACAATCTGTAATGCTTTTGCTTGTGAAATGAACTGCATTATGGGAAGAAAAAATAAAGTGGATAGTATTTCAGTCTTCAAGAAATTATATGGGTAGTTCTGTGAAGTGAAAGGTATGAAATCACTTTCCAATCTCACTTTGTCTTAAAATGAATAATGTAGTAAAAGTTGGGATATTTTCTTGATGCCTTTTTCATGTTCAATTTTCAGAAAATGTGAATTGAAAAATTTCCCTATTATACCTACTGCTTGTCAAAGAACTGAGAATGTCAGAAGTATGGAGCTGACAGAGTTTGTGGGAGGAAAAGGGCATTACATTCTTAACCATCTTAACAGCCTGCAGTTCTAGAGAGAATGAAGAAGCCCTCATTCAATAAAAACATAAAATGAAGTACATTGTTCTTAAGAGTTAGTTAACTGTGACTTTATGCAACTTGCCATAATCCTTCGGGACTTTTCTGCTTTCCATGAAAACTTTGTCCCAAGCTATAAACCAACACAATCAGATGCATAGAAGATCCAACATGATCATGATATTTGAGTGTCTCCTGTCTCTCATGCATAAACTCATGCTTATAAGATCTAGGCCTTCTTAGCATAAGAAGGTTTCTTTTTGCAATTTAAACATTGCAGACCTGTGTTTTCTTCATTCTGATTTATGATTAATATTCCTCATAGACTGCTGTTTTGCTTGTTAAAGTCAGCTATCAGGAAAGGAGCTTGTCAATGTGAAAGGAAAGAGAAGAAGAAGAAAAGACTGCAGTATGAAGAAGTCTTTTGAAAATGGTTGGATTATGAAAGCTGTGAACTGAACTGGAAAAGAAAAGCAGTGATAACTGCAGTGCTAGAGTTGAGGTTTTCTGAATGTGACATTATTTTGGCTTGCCAGGAGCAGAATACAACACACAAGTCATAGGGGACTATCCCAGAAGATGTATCAGCTATGACAGGTTACCTTAAAGAGAAAAGGAGGTTGCCTTAGTATGAATCAAACCCAGAAAAATAAAAGCATTTAGGACCACTTAGCTTATAAGTATTTAAACTACCTTATACTACTTATAAGTATATACTTTAATACTAGCACTAAATGAAAAAACCCTCATTTATGTTACAGCTCATACAAAGCCTGTGAGTCTTTGTCTCCATCAATAAGCATGTTTAATGTCTTTAACAAAACTACAAATTACAGGCTGTAAATTGTAAATATGCTGAGTTTATGTCAAGAAATATCTGTGGCTTCTATTATGTAATAAAAAATGTCTTATTCTTCAAAGGTTTGACAGTTCGTAAGTATAATTCTTCCAAACTACATGAAGAATGTTTCCTCATCTCTCCCCAGCCTGTCGTGCAATTAATTAGTTCTAAGGCACCTAACTCTCTCTCTCTCTACAACAGATACATCTGGCTCCTTCAGCTACCTCCAGGTTTTTTCTAAACTAGAATTAGATTTACACTATTGCTTGAGAAATATTTCTTTCATGTCTTGTCCAGAAGCTCTGAAAAGGAAATATTCAGTCTTACACTTGTTATATGGTTAAGGTAGGATGTCTTGCAGTTTTTCATGTTTGGAAACTGTATCATGTAGTGTAGAACTCAAATACATCAATGAATTTGAAAGCATGACACAATTATAACATGGAAAAAAAATTGCTGGGTAAAATTTTTTAGTTCAGTATTTCAAAGTCTTCCACGATGTGAGAAAGTATCAGTGTTCTTTAGTCCTTTTCACTGCTTCTAGCAGAGCACCCAATGTTTCATAACTAGGATTCTGAGTTACTGTTAAGTTACCCAATTATTTGAAAGTTCAGCCTGGCCTGAAATTTAGAGATGGACTAAAAAAAGGACTATTTGACACCTGGAATAAAAAACAATGTAAAGAAAACATATCTTCTAGCAATTTTTGAATGAATTAAAACTTGTGTGAATTGAACAATAAAAGCTTTCTAATAAAAATATTTATCAAATACAGCATTAATTTATTTCAAGAAGTTACAGAAATGTAAAATAACTCTAAACATTTCTAAATCACAGTCATACTACATTACAATATCTGATACCACTCACAAAATAACTTTAAAAGGTAAAGGTTCCTTTAAATTGATTTTTGAGGGTTTTGAACTTTTCTGTTAAAAAATTATTTTCTATCAATCAGCTGACTCTAGGAGCTGAAATTTCAAGAATGTTATTATATAACACAGTTATGTCCAAGATTTTTTTTTAGAGATGGTCCTGGAATATTTTTGTTTTACTTTGAAAGCATAAAGGTATGGAAATTCAGATTAACTATGTGCTAATAGTAATTAATTCATAATAATTAGCTTTCAATATGGATTATAAAAAAATTTTATTGTATTGAAAATGTTTGTATCAAATATAATATTCTATTATTTTCTAGGTATCTTTCTAAACTAAGGAAAATTTGATTAATGCCTAGTTCAAATCTATCTTTAAGCAATAGCAAAGTTTCTATTCACAGTAGGAGCATAGCCAGTCTCTTGAGAACAACAGACAAAAATCAATTATATTCAATTTTCTAAAATTTCAGTTTAAATGTTACCTTTTTTTCCTCTTACCTTCAATAATATACATGTTCACACACAACTGTAGATGTGTTCTCCAGCATAACTTTCATATGCAGCACAGAAATTATTCTATAAAAGGTATTTAGAGAAAACTTTGGTCTCAGCTAGAAACAGCAAGAGTGAACTCTGGTAACTGATAGCAGGGATTAACATTGGTAGTTGGTTTTAAGATAATACTGTGGCTTATCGCACTAGAAGTTCATAACAGCACAAAAAGAGACTAAAGGTCTCAGGAGAAGGATTGTTTTAAGACTTAATAACAGGAATTGGACCAAAGAATCAGAAGATATTTTTTTCCAGGTCATATTGGATGAATTTTGATGGCATGATTTCCCAAATATAGCAGCATTCTTAGCCTGACAGATAGCTGACAGATATTTAAACAACAATTTTGGTATCGATACTAAGTTCTCCCTATTTCTTGCCTATGGCTGCATTCCTGATCAATTGTGCCTTAAAGAAAAGCAAGCACCTTTGACTGAATTGGTATGCATATACAGCCATTTATTTAATTACCTAGTATAAAAAACAGTAGACGCTGTATGCTTCTCTTTAACACTGGCAAACAACAGAATAACAGCAAGCAAAGAGATTCAATCCCACAGTTACTGTTTTCCAACACAAGAAAGAGTCACCTCTACCATATATGTTATATGGTGACACTTAGGAAACCCTAATTAAAATAGATGCCAGGTCACTGTGTTTATTCTACATTTTATGAAATTTGCTAGGAAAATATGTTTTATTATAATTTCATCTGTTCTATAAGATTCATGACAATTGTTTCCAGACTGAAGTAGCTACTAAAGTGATGGAGCTCCCTCCATGAAGGAGTGAACTGAAATATTGAGAACATGTTTATTGTATGGTTTAATTGCTTCCAAGTAAATAAACACACACAAAAGAAGACTGGGCTACAAGACTCAAGATGATCTCAAAGAGGGTATTACCTTTTTTTCTCAGTCTTTCAGTAGATGTGGGACCATTAGCATCTTTGCTCCTGAAGTAATGAACCTCAGCCTGCGTGAGTATTCTTTTCTGGTGAAACTGCAATAAATACAGTGTGGACTTCACATATCGAAGTAGTTCTAAGTAACTTTCTAGCCCGTGACAAAGTATAATGTCTATAGAGACCCAGCCCAGACCCTCCTCAAGAGGCTGTGCCAGCCCAAAACAAGTTTTGCAACAACTCCAAAGGGCTTCGGATATGGTCCTCAAACTTGTCTCAGATGATCTTAATTCTCCCAATGAGAAAGCTTGCTATTCTCTGCCTGTGTTGCAGTCTCACAAATGCTGCCTGCTTGCTGTCTTCTGACCTACAAGTGTAGTTCTTAATTGCACAGTCTTCCAGAGCACAGAATAAAGCACAGTCATCCAAGAAAACTGTGTAAAGCTCCTCTTCTTCCAGTGCTGCTGTTGCTTCTGAGCAGAAGGAATGAAAGACATTGTATAAATAGACTTCTTGCTCATGAAGCCAGTAGAGCAGACACAAAATTACTCAATATAGTGGCTATGGTTCTCCTTAGTGTGTAGGGTACTTTATGTGCATTAATATACTTTCCAAAATGTGTTATAAGGATTAAGGACGTGTCTCTGCAAGTTAGAATAGTATGAAGCTGTTTTAAAACCATAGCATTTACTAGTATAAAGGGCAAACCTTACTCAAAGAAATAATAATAATAAATAAAACTAATCTCTACATAGAGATTTTTATTTCTTACTCATTCTAGCTAAAATACACTGCATAGATGATTCCATTTACATTTTGCATGAACTGTCTGTTTACAGACAGAAACATTTACATCATAACTATCACTATCCTATATCATACTGATGCTTTACTTCCTAAGATTAAAAGCAATTCTAAATGGCTCAGTTTGCAAAATGTTATTTTCATTAATGTAACAGTGCCCTCTATGTTCCAGAGATTGCACTGAGGGTAAAATCATTCTTTGTTCACTTAATAAAACTTCCTTTTAATTTCAGTTCCTTTTTAAGAAATGGTGAATTTACCATGTTATTATTTTTTTGGTTAAGTTCCAAAACAACAACAACAAAACAAAACAAAAAAAAAACAGAGGCAATTTGAAGTTGTTAATCTCCTTGGAAATACCCAATCACATATTTTCTAATATTAAAAAGAAAAGAAAAACAGAATTTGTGGGAAAATGGATGTAGAAATATTTTCAAACCCTATAACTAATATTTAAAAGGCTTCAGAAGTAATAGCATATTTGCTTTCAGCAGAAGATCATGTGAGTTATGGGTTTATTGCCCGCATTAAAACCTTCAAGAGGCTTCATGGTGAAAGGGAAGCACATATGAATTATAAGGCACTGAGATGTATATGGCCTGATGTCCACCGAATCTTTATTACACAAAGCTGACCAGATTTTCTTAATGTATTTGTAAAATAAGAATGGGAAAGATTTCTTTAAATTCTGTACAGAAGAACTACAAGTCATAATCAGTTATTTTGGGACAAGGAAACCACAACTCATTATTCAGTCAAGAGGGAAGAATAATTGAAATGATGACATTAAAAACACAGAGAGAATAGCTCAAGTCTAGGTGTAAAGTATGCTGAAAATAAGGAATAATTTAAACATTTTTCACCTTATTTTGAAACATTTCAGTTCTATACTCTCTTTCTATTAGCTTTCAGTTTCTATACACCTTGATAGGAAAGAATGGGAGAAAAACAGGGTATTAACCCCAATATCTTTTTTCTTAACTACTGCTACTATTTAGTGCTTAGAATGTTTCTGAACTTCTAGGAGAATATCTCTTGCTTGGAGGTGAGCTGAAATGAGCCCACAGTAAACTGAACTGTTTTAAGTATTCCATGGAAACATTTTCCTGAAGCTTATGAAAAGAAAGAGGAGAGGGGTGGAAAGGTTAATATATTTTACTTCAGGTGAAATGTTACTATAAAGAAAATCACTTTGCTGGAAATCAAGGCTTTTTGAATTAATAGATGTGTTACTCTTTTCTAGAAGGAAGGTTCCTAAAATCATTTGGGGTGAAAAATATTTAACAGCCAAAGCAAAAAGCAGCTAATAGATACATTATAATAAAATTTTATTGCATCTGCCACTATTTCTCTCTTGGAAATGGCAATGCTCAATGAATTCTATGAATCCTTTAAAATACTACAATTCCAGTACTGAGGCTGGAACATTCTCACTGTCCGTCCAAAGTAATTTCATTGCTTGCTTACTTTTTGTACTGTATATGCTTACAGAAATGCAAGATGTTGTAGAACAATGGCCTGTTATTCATGCCACTTCCACCTCAGGCTTTTTTTCATTATAGTTGAGGAAAAGATGGAATATACCCATGGTCTTTCATTAAGAGAATGATGATGCTTTGTGTGACAATGCAAACAACTTAGACGACTCCATATTTTTATTAATTATCTCTTTACTTTTTCCCTAGTCTCAGATCTTAGGTGTCGGGGAACCTTTGAGCTACTTGGCTATCTTCTTCTCCATATTAACACCAAGCGTATTTGGTGTTATTTCCATTGGTTATTTCCATTTCTTTTTTGTTCTGAAACCAACAGTATGAGATTCAACAAATGTTTGGTCCTGCACTTGGGTCACAACAACCCCATGAAGCATTACAAGCCTGGAGAAGAGTAGCTGGAAAGCTTCCCAGGTTAAAATTCACCTGGGATGTTGGTTGACATCAAGCTGGCTGAATATAAGCTAACAGTAGGCCACGTGGCCAAGAAGGCCAGTAGCATTCTGGCTTTTATAGAAGTAGTGTAACCATCAGGACTAGGGAAGTGATTGTACTCATACTCAGCGCTGGTGAGGCCACATCTTGAGTTCTGTTCAATTCAGTTTTGGGCCCCTCACTACAAGGAAAACATTGAGGTGCTGGTCCCTATTCAGAGAAGAGCAATGAAGCTGGTGAGGGGTATAGAGCATAAGTCTTATGAAGAGCAGCTGAGGGAACTGAGGTTGTTTAGTCTGGAAAAAAAGAGGCTGAAGGGAGACATTATTGCTCTCTACAACTATCTGGAAGGAGATTGTAGTGAGGTGGATCGATCTCTTCTCCTAAGCAATAAGGAACAAGACAAGAGGAAATGGCCTCAAGTTGTGCCAGGGATAGTTTAGATTGGATAGCAGGAAAAATGTATTCAGCGAAAAGATTATTAAGCATTATTAAGCATTGGAACAGGCTGCACAGGGAAGTGGTTGTGACACCGTCCCTGGAGGTATTTAAAAGATGTGTTGATGTGATACTTAAGGATATAGTGTAGTGGTGGGCTTGGCAGTCTTAGGTCAATGGTTGGACTTGATGATATTAGAGGTCTTTTCCAACCTAAATGATTCTGTGATTCTGTAATATCTTCCTTCTTTCTCTTCCTTTCTGTCTGTCTACACATAAGACAAAGACTTGTGTCAGGCAACAGAGATAAATGAATGATCTACTACCTTTAAAATTTTTAAATTATGTTCACATCATAGAAGATGTAAGAAGACAGCTCTTTTTACTCATTTTTTTATGGAGAGAGATGCCATGATATAGAAGCATTTTTCAAGGAGATGAAGTTACAACAGTTAAACACTACAATAGAAAGATTTTCCAGCTATTCAGAAATGATGGAAAACTGGAAAGGGCAGGGGACAGTGCATACCACCATAATTCAAGAAATACGCAAGACACCAGAATTTAATTCATCATGCTGATGACAAAGGTTTTAACAAGTGAAAGAAATACAGAACAAATCCTTCCTTGTGATACTGATTGTAATGGTTCTGAGAAATGGAATGAAGCTGCTGCTATAATAGCTTGAAATCTCTTGAATTTATAATCTTACTCTTTTCCTCCATTAAATTAATACCACTGTTTTGTTTGTCTAAAAGATACACTTTGGGGGGAGCAGGGAGTTCACAAAAGTAGGATTTGTGATGCATTGATCTGAACTTTTGTTGGCAGAGGATAGACCTAAAATACATAAAATACACTCCCTTTTCTAATGCTTGCTTAAATTGATTTCAAAATAGGAACTGCAAATAAAGACTGGAAAATGTTCTCTAACATATTAGTATGAAAATCATCAAATGAATATAATTTTAAGGAAACAGTTAAGTACACTATACATAAAAACAGCAGTGACAAGTTGTCCAACCTATAGATAATTATACAGTTACCTATTTTAGAGCTCACCAAATGTAAAGAGGGACTATATCCTGACACTCTCTAATGACCCAGGAGTCCTATGAAGTCTACTAAGCTCTTTTTTTTACATAACATATGAGAACGGAGCTCAGTGAAAGGGCCTCAGCTAAAACAGTAACACAGTCCTCCAGGAGAACCTTCTATCTTAGCTGGCTATGCAAGAGAATGACCAATAAGAAGCTTCTATAACCTTCAGATATATGGTAATCAGCGAGTGCTTTCTGCATTATAAGAGTAAGGAAGATTAATTCCATGAAGAAAAAAGCAGAAAATCCTGAACGTAAACTGCCCTCTCTCTTGCTAGTGCCAACCTTGTTTGGCTGAAAACGAATTATTATGGAGTTGTAATGATAGATTACCTTCTAGTGCAGAAGGAGACTACACAAGCATGATTTCTGATGTCTCCTTAATAAAGAGACCAGTCTTTGCTGAAGGCAGGCTAGAGCAATCTGAGGCTGAAAGAACTCTTAAGATTTCCAGGCCATTAATTTCCATTGTTTAATAAATCTAGGTAGTAGGCACAGTACAGTCTCATAAAGTATAATGTGTTGGATGGATCAAGAACTGGTTAACTGACTTAAAAATCAGTGGTTAACAACATACAGAACAGTTTTCTACAGGGAACAGGACACTGTCCAGTGAGACATAATAAGGAAGTAATTATCTAATCACCAGGAATAAAACATTTTTCACAATGGTAAATAATAGTGAGAATGTAGATGCCCTAAAATAATCTGAAGACCTTGATAAACCGATCATATACAAATGAAGTATTTCTAATGCATCTGGATAGAAAGCTATTAGTTTAATAATGGAATTCGCAGCTGCAGGATAAGATTTTTTTTTCCTATGAAGAGGAGTTTGAAAAAATCTAAGTCATAGTGGCAAGATAACTAGCTTTCAGAACAATGCTGTAGCAATGGGAAGTGATCTACTTCTTGGAGAGAAAAGTTAATTAGAGTGCATGGTTGATTTTACTGTGGGAGTGTTATCAGGATATTCCCTATAATTCTGGTCTCTAAATGTTTTAAAAAAGGATGAAAGTTAGGAAAAGTCCATGAAAAAGAGATCAGCAAAAGTAATGGAAGCACTGGAAAAAGTGCCTTAAAGTGAAACACAGAACATATCCAAAAGAAGATTGTAAGGTGATTTGATTACAGTATGTAAGTATCTTCATAGAAAAAAAAAATACTTGAAATACTACAGAGCTCTTTTATCTAGTGGAAGACATTGTAACAAGAACTAGGAGTTGGAAATTGAAACTAGATATTCACTTTGGAAATAAGTTGTGAATTTTCATCAATTATGGAAGAAAATCTATTGGTGTTAGTGACAGTTTTTTGCATCTCTTGATAGCTTCAAATCAAGGCTGGGACATTTTCTAAAAGCCTATTGCATCCTGATATTGTGAAAAAGAAGAAAATTTCTTTTGCTTAATTTAAACCATTCAGATTAAATTTAAGGACAAGAAACTTTCAAGGATTCAAATAAAATGGTCCCTTGTAAAAATCCCATATTATTAACAGTCTTACAAAATTGCGTCTTATATTCAAATTGAATAATTCCACTTGTTATGACAATATAGAGTGAGGGCATCACATTACAAACTTGCTCTCCAGATGATCAGTTTATGGCATGCTGTTTCTGCGGTGTCCTCATGATATTATAGCACTCTCAAAAGAAATGCTACACTCCATCAAAGAAAATTAAAACACTTTCTTGCTCTTCTTAATTTGGTGGATGGATTTTAAGTAATGCCTTTCTCTTCCTCCTACTTATCATCACATCAAACTCATACTCTCCCTCTCTGGCTCTTGATTTCTGGTTGCTTCTCATCTTAAAATTCCTTTGTCCCTGCCTTTTTTTCCATGAGCAGGATTGAAAAGAATTTTCAGTCTCAAATGTCTCCTGGACTACCCAATTTTTCCTTTGCAAAAAGTAAGCTATTGACACTTTGTTACCTGTGCAGGTCTCAAAGATTTAAATTTATTTCTACTTCATTTAGGAAGCAAGAGACAAAAGATCTAAGCTATTAAAATAGAACTAGCTTTTGCAGTGGCTCTCGTGAACTTCAGGGGGATATAAATTTTATTTCCTGAATTTATTTCATTTCTGATTCTATTTGCCTCATTTTGCTGTCCACCATCTTGCATATCATTTACTCTGAAGGAGCATGCAAGCACTGTTTAAAACTGAAGAAGAAAAGTAAAATAATGGTTTTGTTAGAAGTATCCCCAAAGGTAACAATGCCAGACATATAGCTGTGAAGTACATCTCAGGACATTTGATAATTCATCAAGAAAAATATTTTTTTTTTCTTGGAAAATATTCCATCAAAGCTATTTCTGCAGGGGTGTTTGTTATTTTGCTACTGATGACTCCAAACTGCTTTCACACTCTCACCCTCCACAAGAGAACTTTAAAAAATCTTGGGTTCATCCTAACCTAAAAGACTCCTATTTTCTATCACAAGGAGCCTATCAATGAGAGCATGTCCAGTTCTGCTCTATGATCCAGCCTTGGAGACAAGCTGGTCAAGTCTTTCAGTCATGACTGAAAAGATAGGCATCAAAAGTCAGTGATCTGTTTGAAGAATGGTTGTATTGAGTGTTGTGAGGTGAGGCAGGATATCTTTGATTAATCAGAAGATGTTGACAGGAACATGTCTTGAACTGAATTGAAATTTTTGAATGGAAAATAAATTAAGTCTTGTTTTGAAGAAGTTGGTTAAAGTCATTTTGATAAGATGATTTCACAGATTTTCAGAGAGAGATTCCAGGCTAGATATGATGACATAGTAAAATCTACCCGAAGAGGTGGTGGAGTCTGTCTCTCAAGACATTCAAATCATGCCTGGACATGTTCCTGTGCAACCTGCTCTAGGTGGACCTGATCCTGCAGGAGGGTTGGACTAGATATCTCCAGAGATCCCTTCTAACCCCATATCATTAGATGATATTGTTATCCTAGAATCCATAACGCTAGACTCAGGTTGCAGTTGGGTAGGCTACCAAACCATTCCTGGAAGCTAATAGCATGATACCTAGTGTCTATATGAGGGATGGCAAGACATTGAGCAAGGACTGCATTCAATCAGTCTGCTATGTATAATATTGTCTGTATACCTCTTTCACAACTATTTAAAATGTAACTTCCCTGGAAATGTTCTGGAATTATTATTATTTTTTTAAATGTTTTTCATTCCCACTTCTATCTCCTAAGTTAACTATTATGTTCAGGACTTTTTTCTGTGGACTGACCCACATCTTATTTTCTTAAATTTTCACATTACTTTTTGTTCTTTCTTTTCATAGTTGCATGGAAGGTTATTATCTTATTTTTATTAGTCTTCTCTAAATAAGTAATTCTAGTCCTCTCAATTTTTCTTTAATATCTCTTTTCAAATCTCAGTGTTTGTGTTAGTTTATCTAGTTGATCAAAACTCTTCTTGAGATATGATGTCCAAAAGTGTGCCTTGAAGTATGGTGCAGTTCTGCATAACCGTGCCAGAGTAAGACAGTTTCGCATTTTCAAGATGACACTTCTATTTATTCCAATGGAACAGACATTTTATCTATTTTTTGCAATGTATGATTACTGATGTTCATAAGTCTCATGGGAATCTTTATTTCATAGTAGTGAAAACAAACAAACAAACAAAAAACCCTAAACAAAACAAACCTAGAGGACTTATTAGACGTCACTTAGTGGAGAAAGATCTTGAGTCCTTGTATAGCCAGTTATTCATGCTGTTTTGGAATAAGCTTAGTTTCATTTTATTTTCAGAATATGTTTGCCATATTTTTGGGGAAAAATATGTTTAACATTTTGTCAAGTGTCATCTTCTATAATCCTAGGATTTTTTGTCAACATCTTTCTTCAGAGAAACTCTCTGCCATTCTAGCCTAACAGTGGGAAACAAAACAGCTGGAACCCCTGAGTGTTTGCTAGATATTTGCAATATCTCCTATATTTAAATGTAATTTATTAAATTATAGGGGATTTTTTTTTCCTATTGCAGATGGTACAGTTAATGGGGACAGAGAAGACAGCAGGAAGTTATGAAAAAAAATTAATCAACTTGCTTTACTCTATACACTGGGACTGGGAAGAATTTTTTTTCTTTGTTCCTTTACACTAATTAATTTTCTGAATATTTGTGTAATGATTCACCAGTGTTCATGAAAATTTGAGTAAAAAAGTTTAGATATTTCTAAGATAGAGTTCCAGGGAAGAACTGCGGTTCAAATCAATGCTACGAGAGAAAAAATTTTAGCACAGTGATTAGGCTGCTATTCTGGACCCTAAAAGAGGATGTCATTTGCCTAAAATTAAACATCAAGAGGCAGTTAGGATGTGCCAGGTTATCCGCCAGGCTTATATGTGTCTATAGTGATCCAGGGAAGCAGTTGGGGGGAAGACAAACAGTGAATGCAACCAAAATAGAAGTGCTGACCTAGTTCAGCTTTAGCCTGTCAGGGTATGCCTTTTTACTACACTTTGACATAGCTAGTCTCCTATTTGTGAAATTGTGAACATCTTCAGTAAGAAAGATTTCTATTTCAGTGTAGTCGGGTAAAGAGATATACGTGCAGAATAAATATCTCCAACTTCAACTTGAGCAGGGAAGGAGCTTAAAACTTTTCCCCATAATAATTGTGCTGCTGATGGATGTCCTCCATTGTCCTGCAGTTACTCTCTTTATTTTATCCACTCTAATTTAAATTTCAAAAGTTTTTGATTTAATCCTAATGTCAAACAGGAACAGTTTTAGAATAGTCAGGAGTCAATTTGCAATGGAAAAACTATTTACCAATCTACGCAAAATCAAAAATGCTTTTCTTACCTGGCAAGTAAAAACCACAAAAGATCAATGTTTAGATTTAATATATACAATATATACAAGGTTTCTGCAAAAATAAAGTCCCTGCTCTGAAGTCCCTCATAATTGAAGTAGAACAGGGTGGTAGTAGAAAAGTAGCTCTGTAGATGGGACAGAGCTCTGTGCTGTTATTGAAAAAAACATACTGCATTTGTGGAATCACACTGCACTGACAGTTTCTGAGGTGACATCATGAGCACAGTTTCAACAGTGGTATTTTTTTTTTCTGTTTTTCTTTCTCTCCTTTTTGGAAAGCATTTGACTGTGACTAAATGCTTCCTCTGGTTCTCTAGTATCATATTTCATGTTTTCTCAATACTTTCTAGTAGTATCCAGCAGTGACCTTATTTCAGTCTCTCTGTATATATGTTACCTTGTGCTATTTTAATATCTGACTTCATATTATTGTTTACTGTCATTTTTCTAACATGTCATTTCTTTGTTTTATCTCTGTTTCAACTGTGTTCAATATTCCTTTTCATATAATATCAGACTGATTATCACTCTTTGTTTTGAGTGATATGCTCTTTGTTCTTTTAGATCATTAAAGATGAGAAATAAGATGAGACATCACAGAGACCTCATTTCTTCCAGTAAAAGCCTTCCAGCAAACTCACATTTTGTCATTGCTCATTAGCCTCTGTTTATATTTCTTCAGCCAGCATGCAGTTCAAGTGAAATTACCTAAGTACTGTTATCTGAGTAAATAATGTTATGTATTTTGCAACATTTACTCACTACCAAGCATGTATGCCTAGATAGTATTCTTTATACTGAAGATAACTATGGTCAAATAATTTGGAGTGAAAGTAGGATTAGTATTTCATGACACTGCTACTCTGGTATATTTTTTTTTATTATTTTATCCACGCAAGACATAATAGTAGCAAAATGTAAGCATACCATGCACATGTGCTAATTTTAAATATTATTCCATAGATCTACTGAGCTACATAAAGATATTATAGAATTACAACATATTTATTGACATAGCTGTCACAGCATTATTATTGCTACAAACACAAATATTTTCAGTTTGTATGCTTTTAATCTTCTGCTGCATTTTCCAATTTATGCAGACAAATTTCCACCCTTATGCATTTATTTTCAATGTGGTAGCCTAAAAACAAAAATCACTACAAATATACACACAGGCATGTTCAGCCTAAAGTGCCTGCTATAGGAAACTGAGCTTCCAGTTTTCTCTTTCTTTTCTGCACACAGGTATAAGGAATAAAGTATCAATTTAAATAAAATATGTGCCTGTGAACCCTATTCTTTCTGTATGAAAACCTGGTTGTTACAGTCCACAGATAAAATCAGAAATGAATGTGCTGACTGAACTCTGTTTAATATTTATGGTCACGTACTAGAAAGAGTTTAACAGAGTTGTGAAAGAGAACATGAAAATAAGTAATTTAAAATTGTGTTTTGAACACTAGCTTTCAAGAATACTCTAGGAGAGGTCTCCAAATCAACCTTGCTGCCACAGATAAATCCTTAGCTAAATTCATCTGTGGCATAGGGATGGTGTCAATTTGCTTGCTATAGGAAAAAAATAGTATATTCATCTGAGAATTAGGCTTGTTTGCCTTGTGGTATTAAAATCTGGATGTGTACACTTGGATGTCACCATATACAAGACAAGCAATACTAGGTCATGCCTACTGCTGAATGAAGGGAATTGAGAAAGGGTGTCCATGACGTGTCCATGAGAAGTGCCAGAAAATCAAAATTCACCTGGGAGAAGGGAGTGAATTTTTAGAAGCTTGGTAGAGAGAATTTAGAAATTCTAAAAATTTCTAAAAAATGGAGCTAGGAGGCTCATCCTTCTTTAGGAAGGATGGGAAGGGTACTGCTGTATG
Organism: Scolopax minor; assembly: GCA_028566535.1. Lineage (NCBI taxonomy): Eukaryota > Metazoa > Chordata > Aves > Charadriiformes > Scolopacidae > Scolopax > Scolopax minor. The sequence continues at coordinate 35,471,929 of JAOXNG010000001.1, read as the reverse complement.
AGAAAATAAAACCACTGAGTAGACAGCCCTGTGAATGATGCTGACTGCTATGGCTCTTTCCAAATTTTTTATAACAGTATGGAAATTCTGGTGCTTGAGTTGGTCCCTGGCAGGTACCTGGATACTTTCAGAAACATGACACTGCCCCTGGCAGATGTTGTCAGAGCACAAGAGAGTGCTTTTAGTTGTGCAGAATGCCTGTGTGCAATGCTAAGATGCCAATATAGAGATTACAACTCACTTTCAGCTGAAGAAAGAATGACAAAAACTACATTTCTTTGACAGCCCTTGAGATACAGGGAACTGAAGAGCAGGGACAGCTGTCAATGTGCAGAAAGGCTAAAGACAAGCAGAGGCAGGTAGATCCTTTGTCTAAAATCAGGTCCAAGGTAGTGAATGCTTTATGATACCGTATGTAAATCAACAAAACTGAATTTGGGCTGCTTGTTTCTGATGTGGTGCTAGTGATGGAAATAAAATATTTCTTCTAAATAAGCTGGACTTATTCTTACTCTACAACTCTGTGCAGTAGTGTGGAGTGAGTTGGCAGCAGTCTTTCAAATGTTACAGACTATTAAATGCAAGAAACTTCAGAGGTGTTTTGAATGACTTATTGGTAAAATGGCCAAGGAAAGAGTGTGACTGGGAAAGACAAAGGTGAGTGGATGAGAAAATAAATGTTTTGACTGCAAACCTCAAAATAAAGATGAGCACATAGTATAAGTGAAACAGGGACTTATAGTCTAGTGAAAACTGGATCACCTACCCATACTTGTGAAAGCATTTCAGACTGTCCTGCACAACATGGATTTGATGGGTGGACCTATTTGATGGGGAGACCTTATAACAGTCTTTCTGTACTTAAAGAGGGGCTCCAGGAAAGATAGAAAGGGACTCTTTATCAGGGAGAGTAGTGATAGGATGAGGGTTAATGGTTTTAAACTGGAAGATGGTAGATTTAGATTAGATATCATTCATTGTGAGGATGGTGAGACACTGGAACAGGTTGCCCAGAGAAGTTGTGTATTCCCTGTCCCTGGAGGTGTTCAAGGGTTGGTTGGATGGAGCTTTGAGCAACCTGATTAGTGGAAGATGTCCCTGCTCATGGCAGGGGAGTTGTAAAAGCTGATCTTTAAGGTTTCTTCCAACCCAAACAATACTATGATTCTATGATGATTCTGTGAAACACACAAATGGTAGTAAAACACTTGTAAAAAGGAGTGTCTTTGAATCTTGTGCAGCTGCCACTGAAGTGAAACAGTGTTGATGAAAGTGTAAAATATGGATGGGGATATCAAATGAAAGATGCCAGCAATGTAAATTATTAATGCCTTCAACATTTCTTGATTTCATTGCTTATGCAAATCCGCTACGGATGGCTTTGTGGTTGTAAACTACTGAAATTGCTCAAATCCAGAGACTGTTCTTGTATTTTTTTGTTTTCTTTAACACTAGGTAACAGTGAAGTGTGGACAAGTCTTGTTGGTGGATGGACTGTTGTTAAAGAAAGTGATGAAAACTCAGTTTGCTTTTGGTTTCTTCAGGAAGGTGTTGGAAGTTCTATTCAGTAGAAATATTACAGTGATTGTGGGGAGCAGTGGTCTGGTAGGTCCAAAAAGAGTATTTCTATATCTGCAGAAACTTGAAACACTTTCTGTAAGAACTTTCTTCCCTCAGAAAGACCACTGCTATATGTGATGGAAGTGAAATTTGTGCTGGTTCAGCTCTCCTTTGATGTCATCATGCATGGTCTTGTGCCTTTTGAGGGCTTGTGTGTGGAAAATCATCTGTCCAAAACTGGAATGAAATTAACAACTTTGCATAGTCTGAAGAAGAGAATGACTGCTAGGTATGAACGCTTGGCAATGACTAATGTGAAAACAATGCTTACCATATGTAAGCTATACTATTAGCAATACTACCAATGTAATAGTATTTGAGATTACTCAGAGAAAGTAAATATGGAGTCCTGCTTATAAGGCATATATATCAGTGTGTCTTACAATTACCCATTATTTGTTGGACACAACAAACTTAAGACATAAGCCTGGCTACTCGCTTATTCCAGGTCAATACAGGAATGCCCCAGCAGCAAATGGCTGTAGTGTTTTGCTTGTGATAATGAAACTGCATTTTACTGTCTTTCACACAAGCAGCAGAGGGGAAAAAACATTAGCTGTTTTGCCACTCTTTAAAATTCTCCATAATAAGGGCAACTCTAACTCTGTGTGGAGTGGATAGAGTTATTTAATGGGAGACCGGGGGAAACTACAAGCTTGATATCAAAGTTTTGATTTTTGTTATAGTTACAATTTTGGTATAAGTTATCCCTTTCTGTCTTTACTTATGCATGCACACATACACTTGCTTTTACATAGTAAGTTTAAAAAGCAAAAAAAACCCAAAATAGTTATTTTTATTATATAAATAATCCTAACTACTTTGAAGTCATATTCACCCCAGAACTAACACATCTATTAGAAGTTACTTTTTTACTTATTATAGTTTTCATCTGGTCAAAGTCTTCAATGGATTTTTCTTTACAATAGTCCCTCAAGATAACGAAGAACACGTGTTTCCACTTTACAGGTGGGCATTATCTAGATAACGGCTATCGGAGATATTAGTTCTAGTCTTTTTCAAGCCCCTGTCACTGTTCTTCTCCTACCACAGCCTCTCACCAGGCTAGCAGAGAAGGAGAAAAATCAGAAGCTTGGGTTCAGTTTCTTTTCTGAAACACAACTGGCATTTTGGAGGCGCTGCTTTGAAACTATAATACTCAGTGTTCTATTTGCAATACAAGAGTAGTGACACTTCCTAGCCACTCATAAGGACAAAAAAAAAGTACCTGAGAGATTGTGGCAAAGAACAGAAGTACCTTTTACAATGGAACCCAAATAAGCCTGCAGTTATGTTACATTTGGTCCTTTCTCAGGATTTATGTGCAGCAGCTTCCTCCTCTGTGCTAGGTGGTGGTGAAGAGAAGACAGACTCCATGTCCTCCATTACACTTTCATTTACTGCTACAGCTCAGAGGGATGAAGGAGGTTTATCCCCCTCTCTGTGTTGGAGTAGTCTCAGTCCTGCAGGGTAGGTGATACACCAGGTGATAAGTTCAATCACTCCTCACGTAGAGAGGAACGGGGAAAGGATGGAACTTCCTCAACAGGAAGAGAAGCTCCAAGCAATTTAGACAGCTCCGAGAAACCTCCTGTAAGTGTATAAGTGTTTTTCATAGTGCTAGTTCATGATTTCATAGTTTGGCTAGTTTGGAGAGGATTTGTGTAAGATTAAGAAGGATATTTCTGACACAAAAGCCCACCCAATAATCTTCCAAATTTCAAGTTACTCTTCAAGTGTATGAAATGGCACAGTTTCTTATGGAATGATCATCTGAATTGTCTGAAATTGCAGACCAGTGTTTTTTTATCTAACCTCATTTATGGAAATGCCTGAAGAGTTGTGTGTGAAATTGGGTGGTGTGGTTGTGTATGGGTAATTTGGCTGCAGCCTGTCAGTTGCTTATTTTCCCTTTTTTTTTTTTTCAGAGCTTCATGAGGAGAATTAGGAGGTAGCCCTAGTAACTGGCAAAGCTGTGAGTTCTGCCAGTGATAATGTTATTGATATAGTTACCAGTGTTACTGGATTTCTAACAATGTGTGTTGTCTAAAAATGACTCTTCTTTCTGTGTTGTCAGGATTCAGTGTAGATTTTTTACCTGCTAGCCAAAGACTAATATTAATGATGCCCGACATACAACATCAGGCACAAATATTTGTCATTTACATGAGTACAAATGCTGGAAGCTGAAGGTTTTGAGCGTTCCTCAAGTGCTTACTGTTTGTGGGTATGCAAACACTTAATATGGTACAATGTCATGATATAGTTTGCTCCTTTATACTGTATGTGAGAGTTATTCTAGAAAAATACAGGAAAGAAGAGTTTGGCAACTACTATAAGTGGGAAATTTAAACATGATTCAGCTTTTAATTAAGAGAGTCATTCTCTTTCATCCCTCTTCCAGACATGTAATTGTAGCTGGTCCTTCATTAGCACAGCTTTCATCAGTGTGAAGATAAATCTGTGTTTAAGAAATTACTTAAGATTTGAGTTCAGTATGATTTTTGTTTGCTATCTGAAAATGTGTTGGGTTTTTCATACTACAGAGTTTTATTGAACATGTCACAAAAAATGTGTTTCTTCTGGGTTTTTAAGTTTTTATTTTTCGGTTGAGGGGATGTGATAGTATTCCAGAAGCCAGAGCCACTCTGAAACCCTTCAAATAGACATGATGTCTGCCACACACAGTTACAAATTAGTGAAGGAAAGGTTGAGAGCAAATTGTGTTAGCCAAGGTGGATGTAGTATTACATAATTTATCGCAAGCAGTGTTTTGTAAAATTAATATAAAATCTAATGTAGTCTTCAAAGGTGTAATGGGAAATGATGGATTGCGTCAGATCCATTTTGTTTTGTTTCCTGGTTAGTGAATTCCAGCTGACAGCCTAGGAAGCCCACACCTCGTTACCATATTTTGAAACATCTGTTAAGGAAAATAGATATGGTTGCCAGAATTCATCTTTCTTTCAGAAGTGCCAACTGTGTGAACAGAACCATTGTTGCTTAGGCAGGGAAGACCCTGCTCAGCTTTGCTGTCATCAACCACATTAAGACTTTATTTGGTTAGAATGTATGTAATTAATTGAGGGAAGCTATTCATACAATGTTACTGTAATTACTGAAACCTGAACATTTTTCTTTCTTGTATTTAATCTGAGAAATAATCCTTGGGTATCAGCAATATTCATCTTAATTCCACATTTTATCAGCTTGCTACCTGTTATAGTATAATTGCAACATCATCAGAGCTACTGCTCTGTAAATGACCTTACATCAGAAACCAGATGCTAAAGTTGTGTTTTACGTGAAGGGAGAGGTTGTCCTTTGGTCCCTGGTTGTGGGCCAGTGGTTCACACACTGCTTGTAACCACCTCCCTCTCAAAATACCTCCTGCAGGAACAGTACTTCACTAAAGAATCCAGTAAGCCTTTTAAAAGGTACCTTTTTAAGACCTGTTTCACAAAAACAGTGAACATTAGCCCTTTATATTTGCATGCTTTTTTTCTGGTTTTTTCCAAGTCTCTGAGGCCTTAACAGGGATTCAGTTATTGATGAAGATGATGAGGTCTGTTTTCTACTTATTTCCAAGGGTAGATAACTGTGTAAGCATACTGTGCCTATGTACTTTCCTTTTCTGAATTAGAACAGCATGCTCCCAAGGAAAAGGAAAAGCAAACCATTTAGTGCAACTTTCTCCTTATTTGCTAATGAGACACCAGTGACAGGGAACAAAGCAGAGCAGCCCTAATGCATAACTGGCCAGCTCTCTAGACTGGTACACCTGCCTTACATGGTTCCAGGATGGATGGCAGAGGTTTGTGCTGTGAATATGTTGCAGGGTTGTACTGGGTATCAGGGTGATGGATACTTTGCACTCATCTAAGTAAGGCTGCCACTGTTTTAATACCATTGCTGATCATGCAGCCATGTGGTAGGTTAAATTCGGGGAGGGGTTCAGCTGAAATGAGCTTAGTTTTCAAGCTGATCACACTGCCATTCTTTAGCTGGTGCTGGCATGAGAAGAGGAGGGAGTGTACGGCATCAACCCTGACAGTTTACTTGGTGACAGAAGCTTCATGGTACATGAAAGTTAGTTTTCAGGTGTTCTTTTCACTTTGTTCCTTTGTTTGTATGTATGTATGCATGTATAGTTTTGTAAATCTTTTCTTTCCTCTATTTCCCCTTGTACTTTCAACTCTTCCCTGGCCTCTTGATCTGTCAGCTGTGTACGAGTGTGAAATTATTACATTAGGTCTGTACTTACCTATAGCCCCTGCTGGAGTTAGAGTACCTTTCTTTATACTGCATGTTAAGGCCATGCCCAGATAGATGAATTATTAGCCCTCTCCTGCCTTTTTTCTATGCTGCCTGTTTATGGGCATCTCTTGCTCTGCAGCCCTCAAGCATTTCCCGGGTCAGCACAGCAAGACATCTAATCCCTTTACAATAGTGTATTTGTGGGGTAAAAGGAAATACACCTTGAAGTGATCTAGCTGCTCCCAACCAAAAGGGGACATGATTATGCTTCATTCCATTATCTTCTCTGTTTCTCCTACTCACATAGTTCTGTTCAGTACCTTGGGCCAGGTATGGTGCCTGTTCAGCCTCTCCTTGGAAAGCTTCATTCCCCTGATCTGTTAGGAAACTCATCTAGCAAAGAGAAGGTAGATACACTCAGAACAAGGAAAGGAGAAGAGTCACGGGGCCGGGGGTGGGGTTGTGGATGGGAAGAGCAGTGAAGTGAGACCTTGTGCTTTTGGCAGTGGTTTGGTTTGAGTATTTTTATTGCCAGGCTGACCTCATTGCTGGAGTGGACAAATTATCAGCTGATCACTGAAGCAATCAACTGTGTGACATCTGTATAGATTTGTACTGATTGTTATAAGATAGCCCAGACTAGGCTAGTCTGTAAATGTGCAAATATCAGTGAGATGTTGTCCTTTCCTGAGTGCCACCAGGAAAGTTGGTGACACAAGGAGTTGTCAGTAGTCCATGAAAAGGCCAACATAGTCCCCTGCACAAGCTCTTAGTGTCCTTCATGAAGTAGTCTTGTTGCTCTTTCTTTGCCTTTCCACTTTTTCCTGCTGCCAGCTGAATAATTGCTGCTCCCCTTAACTCAGCTGGTGCTCTGTCAGGTGAAGCACCGAAAGCAGCAAGTGCAGCAATCACAAAGTGGCTTTGTCACAGCACGAGTAGTGCTCATCAGTCACTTGTAAATTACTGACCAAACATCTCCTCTCTGTGTGTACGTGTACTCTGCCTTTCCTGCTTGGGTCCAGGGGACCTCATATACCACTGCACGTTGAGAGAAGGTGCCTGTGCCTGAAAACAGGTGGGCCAAAGTCGAGGGCCCCCCCACTTGATGTCGGTGTGCTGTGTCACCACATGACTGCAGCCTGATCTCTGTGTTTGAACTTCTGCATCTTTAATCATCGTAGCTAATCCAGAAGGTTTCTAATCTCAGATTTGCTGCTTGTGTGCAAACCAAGCCTTCTAAATGGGTTAGCAACGTATTGTTATGCCATGTCTTTAGGTTCTGGTTTACAGTTGTTTAAAGAATTTATCCTTCGTTTCTGATCCTTTTCTGAAGGCTTTCCCCCCATGATGCAAAAAGAGACAGGTAATTAACTGCTGCTACAGCCACATCCAACACCACAAGAGGAAGACTCCAGGACACTGTCACAATTGTTAAATTGCTTTACTTTTCTGGGTTCAGAGCTTGTTTTCAACTATACTTTTCAAATACTCTGTTTCACTAACATTGGTGAGTTTTATCACGGGTGGCAGCATGTTCAGCATTCAGATATTAGAAGTAGCCAAGGCAGGATAATTGTTCATACCTTTCTCCTTCTGTATTAGTGATTGACAGTGTTGCTTGTATCTCTATTGGTGCTTATAATCAAAATACTTCATTTGATTACTTTTGCTTAAGACATACAAAATATATTGTTAGAAGTCTCTTAGAGAAATATGCACTGATGTTATTATAAGGTAAATGAAAGAAAGGGAGGTGAGGAGAGCATGTGACCTTTACTCATACTTCTCACTACTCAAATATGGAATGTAGAGAACCTGAAGGATGAAATAAGGTGGCAAATTTTAGGTGAGTACGTGAAAGAAAGTGTGGTTAAAATGGGCTTGCTTCCTTGCTTAAAAGAAAAAGACGACATGCTTTGTTGGTTACAGATCTGGAACAAGAAAAGGATGACTCACTAAGGCTCATGTTTTTGCAAAACCTTTTCCAGTGGCAGTCAAGTCTTCAGATGAAGACTCTGTGAGAGCAGTTACACTTCACTTGTCTGCCTATTTGAGTTGAAAATTCTCTTCAGTGACAGCTATCTTTGAACATTCTTGTGATTTCCCCCAAAATGGGGACTCCTGATTCAAGAGAGGTCTCTTAGTGAGACTGTTTTTAAATAACACAAATAGGGCTAATAAAAATCACTCTTATGGGGGATGACCGTGAAGGCTGGTGGAATTTCAATAGCCTGATCTTGGCTGTATCAAAAATGTAGACAAACTGAGTGCTCAGACACACCTCTGAAAAGCTGAAGACATCACTTCCCCACATCAATGTAGTCCTGGGAACTGTGACTGGAGGTAATTTTCATTTCTGTCTTTTGGGGATTTTTTTGTTTTCTTG
>JAOXNG010000001.1:35452453-35463566 GCA_028566535.1 Scolopax minor | reverse complement strand
CCCGAACCAAGCACAACCCAGAAAAAAAAAGAAAAAAACCCCAAAACACCACCACGACCCAAGATTTTGATTTACGACCTAATCAAAACATTCTATCTTTGGTCAAGTGGCGCAGAAAAATGATGACCCTCCAGGCTTCAGCTTCTCCCTTCAGGGGGAGAGAGAGAAATTCAGATCACACTCGGGAGTGATTTATGTCCCCTCTGAGCCGTCGCGTTGATTTTTCATCGTTTGAGCCATTACACAGCGGAGTGGAGAACTCTGATCCAGTATATTAAATTTTTTTGGGTTGTTTTGGTCCAGGATATGTATTATTTTTCTAAATATGTATACTATACCTAATATATCTATTTTTTTTCAATCTCCATATTCTAAATATATACACGGACATATTATTTTTATAGAGAGATATATATGTCTATATGTGTGTATTTCTTTAGAATTAATGTATCTGCTTTTATATGGATATTTTTGTTATAGTTAAAATATAAAATATGTCTGAATATTTATTTAAAATATTTCTGCTAATTTGTACATCTGCATGAAGGCTGTGAAGTTATTTTCACAAGTGTTATGCTGACTTCCAAACAAAAGTTTCAGTACAGCTATTCAAAATCCCACTTGTCACCTTTCTTGCATTCATGACACAAAATTACCAATACAAACACTAATTGCATCTTATTTCTTGAGCTCTTTGTAGTGTTGCATTTCAGAACAATTTCATTATATCTTTAAGAAGCTGATGTAATAAAATTGACAGCTAAACACTCACCCTTCATTTATTGTCCTTTAAGGATAATTTGAATAGTGTGAGTAAAAAAAATGTGATCAGGTTTATAATCAATTATGGGGTTTATCTTAGTGTCAGGAAAAGGTTTTATTTCTAGCTAAAGAGAAAAGAAATCCAAAACTTGTGCCACAGGGTTGGGCTTGCTTTAAATTGTTCAACATGAGACTACAGTGAGGTTAAAAGATGAGGAGAGTTCCCAGAAGAACAAAGGCATCCTTATTTTTCATTGTCATATCCCATTAGAGTTAAATGACATGAATTCAAGAGTAATGCAGATTTCTTTGGGCAGCTATGCAGCCTGTAGAAAAGCATTCAGTAGTATTCTTTAGAGATCAATTTAGCAGTGCTGGAGAGTTTCAGGTACTGAAACACACGCAGACAGGCATCCAAAAATACTAGTCCTACTATTTGGACAACTATGTACAGAAATACATGGAACAGAAGTAACAGGGAAGGAACTAAGAAGCTGTTGTATAAGCAAATGGAAACAGAATTTTGTAGGCAACTGGATAAAGACACCGAGTTACTAGTTTCAATCTCCATATTAATAGACATAGAAAATTTTATTTGCAATGACTTTTCAAATTATTTATAGGATGAAATTAGCAACAATGTTGAAACACATAATAACATAAGAAATATCACTAAAGTAGCTTCTAGAGTGGCTATTACTGCAAAACCATGCCAAATTATTGAATAATAGCACTTTCATACATTAAAAACATAAAATATCATAGTTTAGATTATTACCTTACATGGTTTTGAATTACACTAGCTGCCAGCTTAAATGTAGAATTTTGATGAATACAGTATAGGACAATTGAGATAAGTGACAAGTATGTTTTACTAAGGTAGGTTTTTAGAGAGAGGAATGTAACAGGAAATCTTTTATGTCTAAGAATAAGTATTGATCTCCAACCACTTCAGTCCTAAATATCCACATCTACTGCTATCTCCGTATTCTACTGTTGCTTATCTTCGATGGCTTCCACATACCCAGGGCGATATTTTCTATGCTCAGATTTGCATGAGGTGAAAAGTCTAGTCAGCAGCAGAATATTTAAGAAGATGAGTTTGCAGTACTCATTGTAAAACATGCTATCAGCCCTTTGAATCATGTGAGTGTAATGCTATCTTTTTTTAGAAAGTTCATATGACCACATATAGTATGATCATAGGATTCAAGTATTAACTAACATGTCAATGTAAAAAAGAAATTAATATGGAAAACCAAAGTGGCAAAGTGGTGTGCAATAGTAGGTTCAATATGAACTGCATGGTGAATTTCTGCTGTTTGACAACTGTAAATACCGTGCGCTGAAAGAGCTGAGAAAATCAAGAAATAGCACTGAAGCTAAAGTGATGGTGTGAAAGAAAAGAGCTCTTTCATGCAGGATCAACACAGAAGATTTTCAGTTGTAAGAAAGGAGATTATTAACACCTCCATTTACTACCTGGATAACAAGTCTCTTTGTAATATTTAAAAGTTTTTATGTTTAGTTTTAAGATACTGACTAAAAGCTTCAATACCTTGCAGAAATTAAGCCAATCAATCAAAGGAAATGTAGAGAAAAGGAATGAAAATTAAAAAATAATTAGTAATGATGATATCTAATCACAGATAATTCTTAAATCACTACTTTAATATTTAGGTATGAAAGTTACTGGATACTTACAAAGTGCTTTATAAGTTTGGTGCATGTATTTGATTTTTAACTACTTACCATCCTTGAATAATATCCACCCATACCAAAGATCAGAGTTCGTTTGCATGTTAATAACTTACTAGTAATGATTTACCAGTCTGTTTATACAGCACCTGATCCAGGTGTCATTAAAATAAGTATGGAAACTTAATTAATGGCACTTGAATGATCTCCCAGGTGATAAAGAGCAGTGCCACATTTTTAGTGTTCTGGTATGCTTCCCTGAGCAGCAGAGATGCCTGAATAGCTTTCTGACAGTAAAAGTGACAATTTCACCGTTCATTCCCCTGCTCTTGTCTGCAGTGTTCCCTCCCTTGTGTTATATGGCTTGGAGGATACCTTGCTGAGCCAATTCTATTTATCAGCTTGGCAAAAAGCTGATAAACTACAGTTGGTCTACGGTTTTGTTAGCATTTTTGCTGAGCTACTAAAATGAAGTAACTTACAGAAGCCTCAACTAAACATCAAGGTGAGCTGAAGAAGTACTGTGCAGACAAGTCTGAGGAATTGGAAAAACGAGATGGAGGACAAGAACTCCCTCCTTTATAATTTGTGATGTGCAAGTTAGTTCACTCCAGCTAGTGGAAGTATTTCTGAAGGCATTCTTTCATATTACCAATGCTTTGATGCAAGAACTGGATGAGGTTCTCTTCTTCCATCTCTCCATCCCATCAGTGCTATGGATTCAGAGACATAAGCCCATACTCTGTATTAGATCCTGGAAGAAAAATGTTGCGGTTCAGCAATGCTTAAATCTGGCATGAATTTTTCAGTAAGATGAATTAGTACCAGTGAAGTGCTCATTTGGTACAAACTAATATTTCCAGTTCAGATACACTAAACAAAAATTTGTGGGTAAGTTTTGTACAAGCAGACATTTTGCCCATTTTCTTTCTGCCAGCAGTAAACTAATGGATCAACATAAATTCAAGAAAAACTCATTGTGGCCTGTTAATTCAACACTAATGCAATCAAGAATCTGTCTAAACTTCCCAGGTGATCTGAGAACATATAAACCTAACTTGAAAAACAGAATAGTCATGGATAAGGTATTTCTCTCTAAATCAGTGAATGTGGCTAGATGGTTCAGTACACAGCAGCACAAACAGATGATTTAACAAAGAAAATATACAATACTGGGGAAGGAGGGAAACTAATCATGAACAAAAAGGGAAAAGACATACACTGTTTGCAATGTGATCATGTACCACTGTGATTTGAACATATATCCTTTTCTAGGTCTACATTATCTTATGGATGTCTCCAGCTGCTTATCATGGCCTCTGACCATCCTGACTCTATGGCAGAATTTACCATCACTCTGCTACTGATATGCTACTTCTGCTGCTGCCAAGACAGCTTCAGAGTGTTCTGTCTTAGGAAAAATCTTGTAATCAAACCCATTAACTTTACCTACCTCACTTGACTGCAATTTTGACATGAGGAGCTCTGCTAAGATGTTTAAAGGAGTGATAATCTCTAGCAAGGAAAGCTGGCAATGAGGAGCTGGGAAAGTAACTCTTCCACCTGTTTGCAAAGTGCATGTCTGCCTGAGTACTTGCAGGTTAAGACAGGTTATTGACTACTGCTTTACAAGAGCATCTCTGAAACTATGTTTTGGTATGTGTGTAAAAGTAAGAAATTCCTTTCTCTCTGACAATCCTGGGTGATGTCATTTGGACTCCGTATTGGCAAACAGAGTACTAAGGACAGCTTTTAGATCCATAAATGCTCAGTGAAAGGCACTGCCAATGTTGTTACCAAACTGATAAATAACTGAAATGTATACCAGTTCACTTATTCATCAGCCCAGCAGAAGAGAAATGGAGAGGCAATCTTTATCTAGAATAAGAAAGGGTTGATTAAAATATCAGTAAGAGGTCTGGTTTCCTGTGCTGGGAGGTTGAACGTCTATGCTTCTGTGTTTCAGTTGATGAAAACAGTTCAGGTTTTCATCTATGGCCGAGAAGATCTTGTTTTGCTCATACTCCAAATAAAATAATCCAATCAGGTAAGGAAGAATTAATAATTTACTTATCATTCTTCCTTGTTGAAAAAAGGGACCTCAGAAGTTTCTTTAGTCCACGCTCTTCCTCAGAGTTTGAATCTATCTTTACCTAGATCTTTCACTTTTGTGTAATTTGTTCTTCTAGAGTTCATTTGATGGAAATTCCCCAAAATCTCCACACAGTCTTCTCCAATTTGATAATATGTTATTGTTAGGAATAAGGCAGGGGTATGATGGGGGAGGTTTCCAAATACATAATCCAGTAAGGAAAAGTTCAGTGCTTGAGGAAGAAAACAAATTCAGATTTTCATCTTCTCCTTTGCTACTATTCCAAGAGATTAAGGGCACTAGAAAGGAAAGATTTTATTTCACTCACATTTGTACTCAACCAACTACTGTCACTAAAACTTTGAGAATGAGATGCATCAAAAAAAGGCTTAGCTACACAAGGCGTTAGGCTGCATAAGGCAAGTTTCTGCCCTATTCACAGGCACCATTCAGCTATTTAATTTTTTGTTTTCTTTTTCTCTTTTCTGTAGAACTCAAATCCTCCTTTTGTTCACTCAGAAATCAAAGTGGCTGTGAGAGAGGAATGTTCTTCAGTATTATTCTGAGAGGAATTGATCTGTGTCCTCTTAACAGGCAGAAGAGTGCATCCAGAGTCTTAAGTAAAACAACATCAAACCATTTGTAATCAGGTCAAAATCCCATTCTTTCAAAGATCTTATTGAATTTTAGAAATTTCTTTTAAATTATAAGAAAGAGATTGTTATATTTTGTTGGACAACACACCAAAGCATTCATCCTGAGCATGAAGTATCTCAAATGTCACTTTATCTGCTGTGAAGATCTTCTCATGTCAGATCCCTTTTTCAAGAAAAGAAGCTCAGAGACTTGAATTTGTATTTCCTCTATGCTGATACAGTGCATTATCAGGAGATTGAAAAGTGTGTGAAGTCTCACAGTCTCATCAGAGGTGACTACTGAGTGATGTAGTCACTTTTAAAACTTTTAATTTTTTTTTCCCCAACTGAAATCTCCAGTACAATTAAAAGGATGTAAGTAATTGTATCTTTTAAATAATTTCAAAAAGGCATCTTATTTGGTTTGATGTGAAAAAATATTTTGAAAATTAAGAAATCATTGCCAAAAAAGTGTCATTCTCTAGACAATTGTATTCAGAATTTAAGATATATATATATATATAATGATTAAAATAATATTTAAATAATATGTTAAATGTTTCTACAAAGCATAGCCAGATATCATGAGTTACAGATGTTTCAATTTCAATCATTTGGGCACTAAAACTGAAAGCAAGCCAAATGCATGCGAGGAGCAATAACTCAAGTTCATATTTTTAAATAAAACTGGATTGGCTGTTGCTGAGAAGGTGCTGTTTTGCCCATATTCCAAACAAAACCCAGAATCCTTGAGAAGAACCATATGCCATTATAGGGGAAGGAAATGGTTTACTGGGTGTTATATTTACCAACTTCTACAGTCTTTAACAAAAGCACTTTGTAATTCTCTGAAGTTGAGTTGAGACTGATTTTTTTCCCACTACTTCTCACAAGATTTGATCCTTGCTAGACACGCTTCATCCCTCACAGCTCTTAGTGCTCATAAATCATCACCATGCTGAGACTCCCAAAGCCTGCTGTGCTTTCAGCATGTAAAAGATGGTTTCCCAATCCCATGCTACACCAGAGAGACTTTTTCATATTACTGCTCTGCTTGTTTGACTGAACAGGAAGAAAGAAGAGGCTAAATTTAAAAAAAGCTACTAAATAACATTACAAAGAAGAGAGAAGGTAAGGGAGAAAGATTAAACATAGGGAAAAGCAGTAGCAACCAGATAAGAGAGATACACACAGGGGTGAAAGAGAAGAAGAGAGAGAGTTTAGAAGCTAGAGCTTGTGGGCTGAGGAACCATGACGAAGAGCCAAGAGAATAATTTTGGAATAAACCACCAGCAGAGGCTGAGGAGATTGGTATGAAAACAGGGAAAATTATACGGTGGTAAACACAGTGCATGTGTAACTGTTAGACAGTACTTCCTGGTGGAACATGGAAATGAACATAGTATTTTCACATTTCAGTATTTTTTTAATCTGAAAAAGATAGTCATATCTACTGCTTGAGGTAATGTTTTGTGACAATGTTTTTTTCCTAATACATAAAAGTGGTCTGCTACACCAGAAACATCCCAAAAACTGTATTCTCAAATCGTTTGATCACGAACAAAATAAATGAAAAAAAAAGAGAAATAAAATATCATTTTGAAGCTGGATGAAGTGCTATGTTTTGAATTAAAGCAAACCTCACACATAAAATGAAGCACTCCAAGGGTGCCCTTCATCATCTGAATGATTTTTATGTTCTTATACAACAATGAGAGAATTTAATTCTGCATTAGAAAGAAAGAGCATTGCCGGCATGTTGAGGGTGTTGATCCTGCTTCTCTACCCACCACTGGTGAGGCCACATATGAAGTAGCAGGTATAGTCCTGGGCTGAGAGTTATGGAGATACTCAAGCAGATCCAGCAAAGGGCCCCTAAAAGAATTAAGATACTCAAATATATCTGATCAAAAGAAAGGCTGAGACAGTTGAGGATCCAGGGGATCTCATCAATGTTTAGAAATACCAGGGAAGAGGGTTCAAAAAGAGGAAGCCAGGTTCTTTTCAGTGATGCCCAGTGACAGTACCAGAGGCAATGAGCACAATGTGAAACAAGATGTATCTCTTTGAACTTCATAAAACACTTATTTTACTGTGAGGGTGACAGAGCACTGGAACATTGTACAGAGAAGGTGTGGTGTACCCATTCTTGGAGATAAGCAAAAGCCATCTGGATGTGGCCCTGGGTGACCAACTCTAGTCGGTGCTGCTTGACCAGGGTATTGGATCAGGCCTCCAGAGGTCTCTTCAAACCTTGGCTATTCTGTGATTCTGTGATTCTATAATTTTGGATGATATATTTGGCTTCAATCTTGAGGTTAAACAACAAACCAATGAAAGATGAAAAACAGCTTCTCAAAGTAGACTTGTATTACATTCAATACTGAATTACTTTTGGAGTTAAATGATCAATATTGACTGCTATATCATCCTGATAGAGGATGATAACATTACCAAGAATGTAATTTTCATTATTTCCAACAGTTAGTTTTAAAAGGGAAAAAAACCCCTCATGATTCAAACAATGATATGACTAGAATATTTAACTCAAATACCTTTATTACAGTTTCCAGTGCAATTTTAAGTCAGCTCATTTATGATACCTTCTAATTGGGTATTGTATGAAATGCTTCTTTTTTATAAAGGGTTCCTAGCTTATCAAACATTCAGAGAAAATACTAGAAATGCAAGAAAGTAGTAAATGTCCTGACCTCATTGAGTCCAGTAATCTGTGATACTGTTATTATTAAATATTCTTATAATAATTTTTTTAAGCTACTTTATACTACAGTTTAGCAAACCCTGCATTTCAATAAAGGAATAATAGAGTAGGTTTCCTGTCCTCTTCCAAGGTAGTACCAGAAAATTATATTTGATAAGCAGTTTTATTATTTGCATTCATTTGAATTTGAAATGGGTAGAGAGCTGGGGAGATGGAATGAGAGTACCAGGTGGTTGAATGGCCACCCACAATCATATTCTCTAAAAGTTTTCTAGTTTTATGGTTTTATCACATAATCAGTTTTTTGTAGACACTCACACAGGAAAGTGTCCAGAAAAATGCCTTTAACATCTGTCAAGTTATAACATAATATGTAATAAGAGTTTTGGATATTCCTGGTAATGGGAAACCTTATTCCTGGTAATGGGGTACCTCTTCCTGAGGTACCTTGGTTGTCTACCAAAGGTGTTAACAAATATCCTTATCGATGAATTTTTGAGGCAGCCATTTCTGTGAGGAGAGCTCCCTTATTTAAATTCGCAAACAGTATCTGGCTTGATTCTTCTCAGAATGACTCAGTAATCACATGGATAGGTTTGTCTAATTTCTTCAGACAGTCCGGTTTTCTCTGTCAAGTGATTTAAGGACATTGGTATATGAAGCTAAGAAGGAAGGAAAGGAAACTCATGTGTCTGTATGAAAGAGAACATACGGAGTGCAACTATATCTTAAAATTCTGTTTTAGACACAAATTTTCAATGAGAGAGGTAAAATATATACAGTGCATAAGAGAGCATAACTGCACTTAAAACTAAAACAAAAGGTAACTGCATCTGATTTTTTTTTAAACTTTAGCAAAAATTAGGTAAGGAAATGATACCCAGAGAGAAAATTGTCTCTGGGTCTTCTGCTTCACAAAAGATTATATTAAACACATATTGTCTTTATGTGTATGTATTTATGTGTTCACACACACATACTCCTCCAGAAGACAGACTAGCAGCGAAAAAAATTTTGTATGTGGAAAAAGACTGAAACAGACGACTGAAGGGTCTTTTCCAGTCATATCAACTGAGTCTTTCTATGATTAGGAATAAAAATATTAAAAAAAGTGTATATAGTATGAGTTGTTTATGCAAAATCCAGACTCAGAACTCATTAACATATTTGCAGTGCTTATTTGAACAAACTGCAATAAATAACATTTTTAAAAATAGTTCATATAGATTCCACCAATAAATGGCACAGACAAAACCCTGGTTGTTAACATCAGGTAAGAGAAACCTGTCTAAACCAAAATAAATATGTACAAAAATAAATATGACTGCAAGGGAGAAAAAAGCCTCTTCTACTGTAAGATTTCTCAGAGTAGCCAAGAAAAATTAAATGTGTAACTGAAACTGAGAAGGGAGAATGATTTCACCCAAAGATGTTATGTGGGTGTGAGAGGGAAATATATTTATAAATTGCTAATTTAACTGAGGAATAAGATCAATATAGGAAGACTAAATAACCTTTTTTTTAAAAAAAATATTGTATAAATTTAAAACCTTGATGAGAGACACATATGCACATACACCTGTTATTATTTTTATACTATTCTTATTATTACTTCTATTTTACTCAGTAAAAACTGTGCATTTAATTCTTCATTACATATATTGCAGAGATCATCAAAGGCTAATAGAAGAATAATAATATTTTTTCCATTCTTCATGAGGATAACATTGATAATATTGATACACAGCCCCTGTATGTGACACAACCAGTCTCCAGACATCTTCCTCTATCTAAGTTTGGAGTTCAGGCTTCAAAACTTCGAAACAATAAAAAGTTGACAATCTCAGCAAATTCTAGCCCTTCCTATATGTGTGAACATTCTACCTGCTGAAAGAAGAAAGTAGTAATTCAAAATTAATACCTGCTTCTCTGAGGCAAAGTCTCTCATGAATTCCAGCTTACAGTTGGAAATTATAATTCACACTTTTTGTTTAAATAGAGAAATTTACTGAACCCCAGTGGCTGAAATTTTACCCCTTGATGTCTTTACAGAATGAGAGAAGCTTACAGTAAAAAAATGGAGTAGAAAGAAAAATAAGAAAATCTCTAAAATTACTATTATGAGAAAACCAAAACATCTATTTTCTTTTTTTTTCTTTTGTTCTTTTACTCTAAATAACATAATCTGTAATTGTTTAGCTACAAGGTTTACTTCAAAGATTAGTAACTTATGATTGCAGTTCTAAAGAGACTTAACTGTCTAATTTCTTTGCTTTAAATAAAAGGCTACATTGGCAAACCATGAATGCATTTTATTAAGCCTTGCTAAATTTCCATTTGTTCTCAGAGCTATAGATTTTACTCAACTTAAAATGAAAAATCATTACCCTCTGAAAAAACATTTCATTGCTTAAATATGTAATTAATATGTGACTCAAAATTCCTTGAATCAATCAGCCAAAGGTGAGAGTGTTATTGAGGAGTGATCTGAAGACATATGAATATCTGAGAGAATACTGAGCTTTTGCAAATAACAGTATAAAACACATCCAAGTGATCTAAACAACCAGCGCAAGTAGGAAAAACACCGATTTTATCCTGCTGTCAGTGTCAACTATCAAATATTTTGAAATATTTCTTTCAGATCCTGAATGGTGCCACAACATATTGTGATTCTCAGGTAGGTATCTTTTATTTTTCTTTGATTTCTCAAATACATGTTCATATCAATAAACTTCAATATCCCTGGGCTTAGAAGGATAAATATTTCCATTAGTGTGTCAAAGTGAGAATTCCAGGTGATTAGTGTCAACCACTTAATAGGACCATTGGATATTAATGAACTGTGTGCAACACAAAGCAAATATTGCTAATTAATATTTTTAATTAACTGCCATAATTAAGGAGTTACATGTAGATCTGTTTTTTAATCTTTTGAAAATAAAGTTCTGTCAGAAAAATAAAATTCTGTGACAATGAACAAGGACATGACAGGGCCGTTAGACTGTATTAAACAGTCTTAGCATGACTCTGGTTTTGAGCACAACTTTTAAGATACACTTTGAAATTTAAACTTCAATTCTCTCAAAAATAAGTTTTGATTATGCTATGAATTGATAACTGAATTATAACTACAAACAAGATTGCAACTGCCATTGAGAGTAGCCCTGAGGGGGGGCTAGTGGATGAGCAGCTCAGCATGAG
>JAOXNG010000001.1:35438936-35452353 GCA_028566535.1 Scolopax minor | reverse complement strand
TAACTCTGGTCAGCTCACTGATCAGCTGCATGAGGAAGTTATCCTCCACACATTCCAGGAACCTCCTGGATTGTTCCTTGTCTGCCGTGTTATACTCCCAGCAGATATCAGGGAGGTTAAAGTCCCCACAAGAACAATGGCAAGTGACTGCAATATTTCTCCCAGTTGCTTATAGAAGGCTTCATCCACCTCACTGCTTTGTTTGGGAGGTCTATAGCAGACTCCCACAGCAATATTACCTTTATTGGCCCTTATCCTAATCCAAACACTCTCAACCCCGTTATCACTATACTTAATTTCTGAGCTCTTATAGCATTCTCTAACATACAGGGCCACTTCACCTTTCCTTTCCTGTCTATCCCTCCTGAAGAGCTTGTAGCCATCAATTGTGGCACTCCAGTCACGTGAGGTATGCTGCCACGTTTCTGTGATAGCCACTATGTCATAGTTTTCTTGGTGCATCATGGCTTCAAGCTCCCCCTGTTTGTTGTTCATACTGTGTGCATTGATATAGATGCACTTCAGACAAGCTAATGGTTCCAATATCTTTTTGTGAGTGAGGGCCCCATTTCCTATCAGCCCCCTCTCAGGTTTTCCATAATTTCTAGATGTCTATCGCTTCTCTCAAATGAAATGGTAGAGCAAGAGTCCTTGCTAGTCCACCATCCCTCAAGCCTTAACATGTTTCCGTTGGATTTAATCTTAACAGGCCCAGTTATCTCCCTCTCCCCCCTCATATCTAGTTTAAAGCCGTGTCAATAAGCCCTGCTAATTCCTGCCCCAAAATTCTTTTCCCGCTCTTGGACAGGTGCATCCCACCTGCCACCAAAGACCAGGTGTCTCATACAGCAGCCTATGATTAAAAAACCTAAAGCACTATCATATGGTAGTTTAGAAGTACCATATATCCCAAGTACTTTATGTATTTTTTAATGTACTGTAATTTGATGGTACGGGTTAGTTTACCTCCAGGACTTTCCCTTATCCTCTTTCTTTTTAGGCACACACATTGATCACATGTCATAGCCATCATCCTTCTCATCTAGCTGAAAAGGCATGGTTGAAGCTCTCAGGGGATACATCGGTTTCACCCTTTCATCTGTCAAGAGCACAAGAGAATGGAAGAATTTACATCTTCTCTCTAGGGTTAAACATCTTTTCTTGGATTCAAGCAGTTGGCTTGGTGTGAATTGAGCTTGTGTGTTTGAGGTTTAAGGGTTTTTCTTTTTGGTTTGTTTTTTTTTTGTTTGTTTGTTTTTTTGGGGTTTGGTTGGTTTATTTTGTTTTTCCCATGAAATAAGGGTCAAAAACATTTAGAAAGCTCCATTGTTGACAAGAGCACTAACAACTCTATTTGGTACAATTTACAGTACATTGCATTTTCTCAGCTGTTCTTAAAAGCTGTTTACATATAGCATGAATTTGCAATTATATTTTTGCCTAATATCTAAAAGGAAAGGAAGAAAAATTTTAATTTCAAGTAGCTTTTTGGACAAGAAATCTCACAAGTCCAGAAATAACAAAGAACTATTAAAAAAAATTGGTGAACAAATATATTACTTCTGTGGTGAATATTTAAATAAATGAACCTTTTATCCAATAAATGCATTGCAATTCTGGCTACTATACTCCACGATATTTTCTCTCATATATTGATCCTGACTGAGGGAAATACACTGATTTGACTCACTGTAAAAAATAGGTTGAAAGTCTGCCCTGATCTGGGGCCCTAAAGACTGTTCAGAAAATTCTGTATCTGTCTTTTAATTTAGAAGAATATTTCTGCTTCAGTTAGAATTATGCTTCAGCAAAAAATATGTGAAATATTTATGCAGACTGGAAAATTAAACACAGATTTTTAAAGGAAATTACTAATCTCCAGAAGATTTTACTTTTAGTAGGTTGGATAGAAAACTTCTCAAATGTTAGTGTTCATTAACACAATATTTACACAACAGTGAAGATCACTATAATGCATTCCTTGGCAATAATTAGATGCTTAGTTGGCTAATTATTTTGTGAATAAGATCACATTAAACCAAGTAATTAAACAACAGGCAAAGAATATGTTAAGACTTAAACTAATAATTGTTGTTGAAGTTCTGATTTAGAAGTGCATTATGCATTAAGAATGTAATGATGTATGCCAGTAAGCTGCGGAATATATAAAAATATTTATGTATCTAAAAGTTACCATTCTAAAGCATTTGTTTTCCTGATTATATAAGGTGGTCTATTTTTCAAATGTTTCTATTTTATGAAAATGTACGGGAAGCAGAAATTAAAAGCAAGTAATTTGTGTTAGGTGCATTTAAAAATAAAAGGTTTTCACAGAAATTGATGTAAAAATTTGCTTCATATAATGCAGCTCTTTCTCTCTAGAATGCCTCAGAAAACCCTCAAATTATTAGTATCTAACACATTACTGCTTTCTATATAAAAATATTAGTATACATTATAGATTATTTGTGCAGTTCTGGAGACAAACACATATTCTACTGGTGAAACTACTTTGTTCTTCATACAAAATGTATACTTTTCAAGACTATTCACCACCTAAAAAAAATTGTTTATCTGTCATAAGGAAGTATGTTGGGCAATGGGAGAAAAAAGAAAAGTGAACCATGGAAAGTAGAGAATGTAGAAGAGAAAGGCATCCAAAACACTGAAGAAAACAAGACTTTTCTAAAATTGAATTCTGTAGTCTGAAAGGCTCCTCCTAAATCCAACTGGAATACTTACAGTTTAGAATTAGTTAAAAGTTGAAGAGCTTCTCTAGGTCAAAATAAAAATTTCATCATGTTATAGTATTGAGCCATGGGTAATTGAGTTGTTCCCTGGAAATATTACCAGGTTTCCTGAGACTATATATATTCCCATTTATTCACATGCACATGCACATTCATGCACAACATGTAAAGATAACTGTTCTCCTGTTTCTCTTACATAGATATTATTTGTTGCAAAACAGGAAAGAGAACAAGGAAGAAAATGGAAAGAAGCCACAATGAAGTTCTATTGAATCATATTTGTATTCTCAGCAGGAAGATCTCAAAGATTAAGCCTGCAGGACAGGTTTATATGTCAGATTAAACCACCTCAAATTTAGGTGTTTTACCCTCAGATTAAGTCCAAATTAAATAGACTTTGAAAAGTTAATTTGCGTTTCATAAATCTCTGGTTTGAGAAATACAACTTAAAAAAAAGTAGACAAAACAGCAGAAATAGACCATTTTCCTACAGTTCAGGAAAGGTTCTGTTGTATTTAATTTGTAAATTAGTATTTTACCTGTAATATATCTCTAAATATTTTTTTAAAATCAATCTTTCAATATTTTGGATAGTAAGGTAGAAGAACATAAATCAGGCAGACAATGTCCAACTAAAACCCAATTTTGTTTTGAATTCCGTGTCTGACATTAAGCACAAATTATTGGTGAGGAAGAAATATTTAGGTATTCTGAAAACTTTAATGATATTTCCAATGGTGTATCTTATCAATTGTCAACTGTATGAGGAATGTCCACATCCTTGGGTTTTACAATTTTAATTCTATTACTTAGTTTAACTTAGTTATCTACTTCTTGAGAGCTATGACCTAATCAACGAGTATAACAGTCGAAGTGAGTACTATGAAAAATAAATACATACATGTGTATTTCTTCTGACTGTTTCATAACAGCAACCTAACAGTTTCATAGAAAATCTTCTTCATTTTCAATTTGTGGGAAATAGAAAATCATCATTATCTCTTCACATTCCCCTAACAATTTGTGACTTTATAGTCCTCTGTTGCATCTATGCTTTGGTGAGGGACAGTATTTGTATTTTTTGCAAGTTCAAGTATACCTCACCTGCCAAATATAAGTGCTCATCAACAACATCAAAGCACTCAAAAGCACAAGGGACATGTTTTTCCTTTTGCTATATTCAATCTTCTCGGTGAACTTTATTTATCTAAGTTTCCTCTGTTGTTTTTCTCTTCATTACAGTTTTAATCCCCTTTTTCTAAGTAAATTAAAATTGCCGCTCTGTAGTTTTACAATCACTTCCTGAGCCCTTGTTGTAAGTATACCAATCCTGAAAAGTATCCTGCTTAACTATGAGGAATTTATATGACCTTTCCTCCTTTTTAATCACCTAGCCTGGGGGGAATCTGGAACCAGAGTCTCATGGTTGCCCAGAGAAGTAGTAGATACTTCCTCCTGGAAGTGGTCTTAATTATTTAAATTTCTTTAGGCTGAACATATAAAAAAGAATTGTTTAATTGATATTGTGTGGACACAGGGTATTTTTTAGTTCTATATCACATCAAAGGAAAAGATTAATGTTTGCTAAGTTTCACAGTTTGTATCATTTTAAGTATACATTCGCATCATGTTATGTAAATATTAATGTGTTTTAAATAATATTAATTTGCATATAATTGATTGACTGTGTAAGAATGAAAAGCACATCAGATTTTTGCAGATAGTAGCTATTTCAGACACAAGTTAAAATAATTTTATCTGATTGCACTTCATGAAGAATCAAAATATACTTTCATCATGAACTAAATAGGTACAAACTTCATGTTATTGATAACCGTTAAGATGTACCAATATTTTTTTTCTTTCTTTTGATTTTCAACAGTTCATTTCATGGGCTCCTAAAAGAGGACAAGAAGTTTAGACAAAGTATGTTGTCTGACATATTAAAAATTGTGAATATTGTTTCTCCTTATGAATGTGCACATACATATGTTCTGTTTGGGAAAAAAAACTAATTTATCTTGTTGAAACCTAAGTTCATAAATAAAGTATTTCAATAAAAAAAAATCTTCTAGCTTAAGCACATCTTGTGGATACAGCTGAAATCCAGCATTGATAATAGAGAGGGTGGTTGGGTATATATTGTTAGGTTACCTGACTAAAGGCTACGCAAATTATGCACAAAGGTAAGGATCAGAGGAGCAAAGGCAGCAGAGGAATCTTACTAATGGGTTAAATGAAAATGGTGCATTATGTAGCAGCTTCTCCTGAAACCTTCAGAAGAGGATGATTAGACTATTATCATGGTATGAAACCTATCAAGATGCCTCAGGAGAACTTTGTCCCCTGATTGCCAGGTAAACTAAAGGGGGTTATTGACTAAAGGAATACAGGACTTCTTTTTGAAAGAGTGGGCAAGATAACATTTGGGATAGAGCAGCAATAATTTGGGGATCAGTAAAAGCTTATTATAGAATGATTTAAGGGTGCTATGGAAATCTGGATAATTTATTTCAGGATGCTTGGGCAAAAGGACCAAAGGTAAGGAAAAGGAAAGATCAAGGTGAATCAGAAGAAAAAAAAAAAAAAGAGTTTGGAAAAATGTGGGTGGGTGGGGAAGGGGGAGGAAGAGAGAAGAAAAAGTGTGGCTGGGTATTTTTGAGCAGGCTGCGAGTCAGTATGCTTGTTCAACCAACACCATATCTAATCATTTCAGTTTATCCTATCTTCTTATTAAACCTTACCTCTGTGTGAGTGACCTCTCTGTTCTGACCCTGAGTGAACACTAGGTGGCTTTGCCAACAAGGGAACATGAGTGTGAAGGGCTTGGAAGTCTAGGGGCCACCCATCTAAGAGAGTATGAGCATCAACTTTGAAGACAGATCTGCAATAAAGTAGATTGTCTGTGAAGGTGTGAACTCTCCATCACTGAAGACTTTTTAGAACAGATTAGATGAATATGTGTCTTGGGCAGGTTAGTTACAGCTGATTCTGCCTTGGATCTTCGTATGGCCTAGATGACCTTTCAAGCTCTGATCTATGATACTATAGAAACAATGCTAACTTCCTTTGTAATACACTTTCATATCTACTGTTAAAAAGCCAAGTCTTTTTAAGCCAAGTCTCTCAGATCCAAAGGTGAGATAGATTAAGATATAGCAACAAATGTACTATAAATGTTTTTTTTTGACTTGAACATATTTTAAGCCATTAAATTTATTAGATTAATTATTAAATTATTATATTTTTCAATTCTCCATAATGATTGACTGGTGGCTGACTACTTGTGAAGGAATGTGTCTTATGAGTTCACAAGTGAGTAAAAAATGAGAATTATGCATCATAAAATTTATTCTCTTCTTTTTGCTTGAAGTTTGGTTGTTGTTTTTAGTGGGGAGGGATTGATGTAGTGTTTTTGTTATTTTTATTTACAAGATATTAATTTAGGGGCCAGGTTATGATAGCTTTGCATTGAATCATAGTCTGACAGTGCAGTAAAGAATCATTTGGTGAAATTAGATCAGGTTTTGACCAATGCTTTTTGCACTATATATGTTTACTTTTGTAGCATTCTTGCCATGATAATGAAATCTCAGTGCTACGCAACTATTAAAATGGATGCTGATATTAGCAATTTGTTCCATAATAAAGGTCACTTATTTGGTGCAAATTACAGAGACTGAATTTTGAAAAGTGTAGTTAAGTAAGATTCACAGTTTAACTTGCACTAAATAAATCACCCTAGAGTATTCTGTAGGTAGAAAATATCATTCCTATGCCAACTGTTATTGTTGTCAAGGGGGAAGGATAAAGGAAAATAAATACTCAAGTGGATATGCCACTATTTAATCTTAGCTGTGATTTTTCTTATTTTAATGGAATTAATTTTTCAACATAATATAAAATATAGTAAAACAGGGAAAGATTTAAACTTCTTTCCATGTTCTTCAGCTACTCTATCCTCCATTCTTTTTACTGACTTGCAGTAATGTCAATGAAAGATTTATTCTGCAAAATTTAGCAGCATAGGCTGGATTAACAAATAGACCAAAGTTGTTGAAATGCTATCCACTGGTATTTCTGAGCATCTCAGACTGGCATCCAGAAGAGAGCAATGTGTCATATATCAAAAGAATTGAAAATTGGGGTTTAGCCAGCTCAGCAATTTAGGTGTACCAGAGGTGCACCTCTGAGGTGAAGCTTTTAGCTACTTAGAAATTTCTGCTCCATGAGTATCTGCTGACAGTGGCTATGTCCACTGGATCTTTCTCAAAAAATACTGTAAGAATATTTAAATGTAATCGGAATACCTCCCATAAAAATATTTTTCACATTTGAGAGAACTTGAAGCCACATTTTTTCACCAATATTTCTGTCTTTTTGTCGCTCTTTATTAGCCATTCTGAAGAAATGCAACATCTATCCCATGAATCTATCCCATTCCACCAGCATCCCCTGCCCATGATGAAGTTACATGTTTTATTCTAAATACTTACATTAAACTCTTAGTAACGAGATATAATTAGGAAGCCAGTAAGAGAAAGATGCCTGGCTATATTGCACTTATATTGCTATTACTCACAACCTTGGGGCTAGGCCCCAAGTTTGGAAAGGAGGACTCTGTCCAGATGTATAGGATTTAATCCACTGTGCTGCATAATTGCTCTTTATATGAGTAGCTTGCTTGAAAAGTGTAAATTTTTGCTTTGCAAGCATAATAGGACTCTTAGCATAAGCACAGTGGATTTCTATGCACATACAATTATTCATAATGCCCAAGGCCTTTCTTATTACAGAGTAACAAATATAGAGAGCATGGACATGCTTATTTGGAAACAGAGGTTTACTTCCCTAGGGACATTTTACTGTCAAAATGCAAATGCCCACTGGCTGTAGGTACTATGTAGCTTAAAATCAGCTGAATGTTTGTAGTAAGAATCCTTTTGGGTTTTTAGGGGGAATGGTTTTTAGATTTGAAACAACAATGTATTTCCTAAATCATTCACAATCAAGGTTTAAATATTTTTTTAGAAGGACAAATAAACCTATATGTTAATACCAGGCAAATAAGAATATTTATTATCTGACATCTGTCTTAAATATATTAAGGGTGATGTTTATGTTTTTTCATCCTTATACATCTGTTTCACCCAATGCTGTTTCTTATGGTTTGCTTTCAGTTTATTTTATCATTGTAACAATCAAACACTGCCTTTCCTCTAAGCTCCAGAGAATGGTTGCATAAAATGTATAATCAATTATCAAGTAGACATCTGTTCAGGAAGCTATTGACCACAAAATTCACAAAAGTCTGTGAGATGAGTTTTCAATTATTTGAAACTTTTGTAAGTCAATTGCAGATTAATTACTAATAATGAACTTTGGAAAGACAAGATTATCTTTTTATCTAGGTGAATCAAGGAAACATAATAAGTAAAATAAAAATAGTAATAGTACCAAAAGTGCTTGGAGGAAAAGTAAGTTTCCCAGCCTACATGTCTCCATGTTTCTTTGAAACATACCTTTTCAGCTTCTCAGATGATTTGTTTTCTTGCATTCTAACAAATAAATAGATATGTCTCAATCTAATACTAATATATGTTTTCTTTGCAAATCTCTAATGGAATTTTTCATTTCCTATACAGATTTCACAGATTTCAGAAGCACTAACATCAAATTTCTATAAAATATTTGGCTCTAATTAGTGTAAGCCAGCTCTCAACATATAACTTAAAATTTAATGACATGAAACGTGTAATTCAGTGCAACAATTCTTTCTCCAAACACTCAAATCTTAGAATCTCTAAAAAACTCAGAAACTCTAAGAAACCTTGGGGAGAGAATGACGATATCTGTTTAAGCTAAATTTCTTCACTTTCCACACATGAAATCGCTATTTCATATGAAAATTTAGAGAGAAAAGATGAAGTTATAATCAGTTGTGTTTAGATGGTGTCCTGGTTTGAGGTAAAATAGAACGAAGTTTCTGTTCAGTAACTTTACTTTTCAGCTGAGCCTCTTCTAACTAACTAAACTCTCTGAAATTAACAGCATATTGTTCAGATACTGTTCCCAGAGAGTAAGAAGACCTGATTGTTTCTAATTTATGACAAAGAGTGGTATGCAGAGAGGCTCTTGATTATACTTACTGCTGTAACAACCAAGGTCAGCTCACTTTTTGACATGCTCCATTAGAGGCTTGGAAATGGAAAAGATTAGAGGGGTAACAACTTTGGGGAAAAGCAGACAAGACAGGTGACCCAAAACTGATTCATGGGGTATTCTGTCCCATCTGTATCATGCTTAGTATAAAAGCTCAGGGTTCAAAGAATCATCCCTCTTTCTTCAGTGGCTGGCATCTGAGGAGGACTGTTTGTCTGCCTTTGATTACTATCTATGTATTTCTGAGTCCAGATCTGAAATCCAGTTGCTGTCTGTCACTGAGTCCAGTCTGGGACTTTCCCAGTGCCTGCTGGTGACATGATCATTATCCTGGGAGCTTGATACGGTTTTGTATTTACCGTATATATTTCATTATTTTCTTTTTATTTTATTGTTAACATTTCATTAAAGTAGTCAAGTTTTTTCTAAACTCGTAAATCTCTTTCTCTCCCTCCTCTCCTTGGAGAGAGAAGTGGGGGAGAGAATCTGTTGTTCATTTCAGTGGCCAGTCTGGCCCAAACCACAACAGATGCTTCACAATACAAGTTGGGTCTTGGCTGATGGAAAGGTAGAAATGGTAAATGCATTGCTGATATAAGTGTACTGAAATTCAGAAATAAATGAACATGTGAGTAAGGGTGTCTTTCTTCTACTATTGACTATGATCTCAGTGAAATGTCATAAAAAGCCATTTTTACCTCAGAATAAATTATTGCTGAGTAAGGACACCATTTAGAATTTGGACAAATTAGTTATTTTGTGTGAACTTTACCTATTATTAAGTCTGAGAAGGTAAAAACTGTGATTCAGTTTTAGAAAAGATTAATTTTATCTCGTTGACATTTGCAGACCTATTTAACGTTTTGCAAATGGCTATATTTTCATTATCATACTGTTTCCATATTACTATAAATGACCTATTTAGATCATTGCCCTAATTAACATATGGGAGATAGCTATTCGTTTTATTCTATTAAAAAATATAGGTGGATGGTTCTAATTCCTAATGATAGTGTGGACTAAATTTGATTGCTATGAATAATAAACTGTGTCTGAGTAAGGCAGACATTAATGAACACGATATGCCCATTATAGATATTTCTCTATGCAGTTACAAGTTAGAAACTTCAAGTCCATATTTGGCAGAATAAATGACAGTATACACTAAGAGACTTGGGCTGTACATAGATCACATTTATGTGCCTATCACACAGCTTGAGTAGAAATAAGGACAATTAAACTAAGTGCATAAAAACTATGTAGTGTAAGCAACCAGAACAGTATCTTCAATCCTTGGGTCAGTCTTCCTTTAGAGGAGCCAGCTCAGACCTCTATGCATCGGTGGAACAGAGGTGCATTTTCCTGCTATGCCAAAAGAAAGGAGATTGCTAACGCTTAATTAAATTTGCCAGCTACTTTTGAGAAAAGTGAATGATGATACTTTCATGATTCCTAGCAGAAACTGGTAGATGTTCTTGACAGTATTGTTTCTTTAAATGGAAGAACGCTGTGGTTAAGCATTTGTTACCTTGGTACACCACCAAGGTAAGTTTTTGTAAACAACTGGAATTTTTAGTGTTTATCAGCCTTTCCTTCAATCTGCCCAGTCTGTGTCTCCACTTTGACTAAGCTCATGTGTGCAGCAGGACAGAAGAATATTTGTGGTATGCTAACACGGATTTGAAATAGATTGTTTGGATTTCATTTAGACTCACTGATTAAGGGCTATAAACAGTAACCCATTTTTATAAAGCAGTATTTGTCATGGGGAGTAATTGCAATGGGAATGTTACAGTTCAGCCTTTTTAATTAATTACTGCTCCATCAGGTACATCTAGTATGTGTGCTCAGAACAGACTTAGAGCAGTGTAGAGTTGAGGACTGTTTGTAGGAATCCTTTAACCCAGGAATATTTCAGGACCATCAGAGACCCTCAGCTGAAATTTGGGATGTACCAGAGCTGAGGAGAGGGAATAAGCCAGAAGTAGAGCAGAAGTGAAATATTTTTCCACTCTAACTGCTGTATACATCTTTGCTGTTCACACATATTTCATGGTAGTTTGTATGCACTGAAAGGAATACATCTCAAAGAACTGGATTATTTTTTACACATCCTTATTTTAGATTAATGTTTTTAATTGAATTAGAAATAGATTTCAGTTCTTCACTTTATGCATCTTGCATTCTCAATGACAAATTTTTTGAAGTGGTGTTCATCTTTCAGCAGCCATCAGTACAGCCCTGAGAACGGAAGATCTGTTTTCATCTAACAGTTCTATACATTAACCACAACAGCATTTCTGAAAGTTACTCAGTTTCACAAGTAATTAAACAGGAAAAAGAGGCAGTATTATTCCAACAGAAATTAAGTGTATTAACTGCCTAGTTCTGTCAAAAAGATAGTGAGTTTAGTTAGCATAGTATTTCACAGTAACTATGGATATATTTCATGTCACCCACTGATAGCTGAATGTTTTTTACAGGGTGGCAACCTTAGATAAACTGTGCCTCATAGGGAACCTGTGGACAAAAGATTAGCATAGTTTTTACTGCAAAGAGGTTTGTTTTGAGACCAGCACTGGTTTTCTCAGTTTCTACATTGCAGAATAGAGGAAATACTGATTAATTTCCTTTTAAACTTGACTTTTTTGGTGCGTAAAGTTCCTACAACTGTGAAACAATATATGAAGTACAGAACAGTCAAGTTGCTTTAATAAAACTGCTATATTTCAAATAATTACCCAACATTTTATAAGAAATAGTGCAAAAATGATACATTTTGCTTTCCAGGCCAATATGAATCTATCCCTCAATAACTGATCATTTGCGGGGCAGAAAAAAAAATGTAAAACCAACACTTCTGTGAGTAACCATGTGTAACTAATAGCATCACTTCATGTCAATGTACCTGCAGGTAGCTTCATAAAGAGAAATTACTTTCCAATTCCATTGAAAATGCATAAACTGAAAAAGAGTCCATCCACTTATTCAAAGGTACTGTGGTTCTGCAAAGCTGTCATGGGTAGCAAGTAAAATCACTCTTATAGGTATTAGATTCCCCCTGGAATTTAGCTTCATCAACTGCTAAAAGGCAAGAGGAAAAGAAAACAATGGTGGATTAAGTTTCCTGTGATAGTATTTTTCACGTGTGATAGTGATGAAATGGTAACTTTGTCCCTGGAAGACAACTGTCCTTTGCTTTTTGCATCAGGCCATGGAAAAGTTGGGAATTAAGTCCTTATTTTCTTATCTCCTCTTGTTCCAATAAGTGCATGTGACTAAATAGATCTATGGAAAACATTTTTATTCAGAATAGAATTAATGTGCAAATCAGAATTTTAACCATAAATTTTTAAACCAGGAATATTCCCATTTGTTATATGTTGGGGTTTTTTTCCTGTTTAAGTTACCAGTGTATTGAGTAGAAAGATTTTCAGTCTTAGCCCCGAGTTTTAAAGCATAATTTACAAAAGGTGGATATGTACTTTCATATGTATGTATGTATGTTCAAAGCAGTACAAACAAAACAATGAAGGTGAGTGCCCTGAAGAGCTTGGAAACTAAAAGTGAGGAAAGGATGGGTAGATGCCACAGACAAAACCCCAAAGGTAAAGCAGTATTTGTCTACATGCTGGGTAAAAGAACCATTTAGAACATTTCCCACAAAACTAAGCATTAGCCACCTTCATTGAGACTGAAATATTTGCCATCTCTCCCATAATCCTCCCTTGTGGACTCCCAGAGTGCTGGCATCAGGGCTGGGACCTGGGGCTTTAAGTCCTTAAATTTCATGATTTCTTACAAGGAATCAACTCCAAAAGTGGTAACACGAGCTGTGCTGGGTCCTCAGCCCTGCACGATGTCACCTCAGGAGTCTCCCAAAGTCACAGACTATGGAAGTACGGAAGATTAAATTTGCTGAGCAGCAGTATACTGCAGTTTGGAAACACTGCGTTTCCAGGTTCTCTCTCTTAATTTTCGCACTTTTGGCTTAGACTGAACTTCAATGAAACCTGCATTTGCCTTCAGGAAACAAGATTCCTCACAAGAAAGAGACCTTGTTTTTCATACAATTTTCTGTCCATGGAATAGTTGTCAAGACTTTTGGTAGACAGCATATCAAAGGTAGCTTTGAAGGTAGCTTTTAGAGAATGAACTTAAGTATGGAAGAGACCATGAAAAACATATTTGAAAATCTAATAAATAGTAATAGAAACAGATCTTACGGGATCAAAGTTAGTAATCAGTCTCTGTACATTGAATGAGAATTTAGATTGCTATGTCCCATGGCAATCACAGGTCACATTTGATGACAGAATAATCCCCCTGGTTTTAAATGCCTTAAATATTAATGGGATTTTTCTTTCAAGGTGGCTAGATGTTAATCCTTTATTTAAGTCCTAGTAAGTGTATCATACCTAAGGTAGATGCTGTGTAATGATTTCTGAAAAGCCAAAATATGATCTATATATCAGAAAAGTTAAAAGTAAAAACAGTGGAAGAAA
>JAOXNG010000001.1:35384107-35405245 GCA_028566535.1 Scolopax minor | reverse complement strand
CCTTAGTAGGTGTTAAATGCATATACACATATATGTACATATGTATATGTGTATACACACTACCCTGCACATAGATGCATATCTTGGGGCTTATGCCATTTCCAAGGACTTGGGTGTGAAGAAGTACTTGGATTAGAGTTATGTTATTTTCATCATATCCCTCTGAAATGTCTGTCAGGATTGACTTTTATCACATCATCTGTTTTGTCCTGTGTGTTTCAGGCCACAATTTAAATGAATCAAATTAGAGTATGAGCTAAGTATACTCAAAAGTATGAGCTAAGTAGTATGCAACAAGACATCTAGCATGAAAGTGGGAAATAAAATATGTCCCTATCATCTT
Source organism: Scolopax minor (assembly GCA_028566535.1). Taxonomy (NCBI): domain Eukaryota; kingdom Metazoa; phylum Chordata; class Aves; order Charadriiformes; family Scolopacidae; genus Scolopax; species Scolopax minor. The sequence goes on along the minus strand of JAOXNG010000001.1, from coordinate 35,404,902 downwards.
CTGTTCTGAATCTTCACAAATATACTGCTATCTCTGTTTTAATCTATCCTTTAGTCATGAAGTTTCAATGTGTTTTTTTAATTATTTTTTTAATAACTTATCCAGGGTAACTGGTTTAATAGCACTTTTATAAGTTGTTTGCTATTGTGAGTTTGCTATAAACGTTATTAGTAAACACTTACATGCAGTATTTTCTAAATTTATCATTATTTTAATAAAAGAAGCAGGATGTGTTACAGAACAACCAGGGTCCTTGATTTATTCATTAATGAGCAAAGTAGAGCCTCAGATGTTGTATCTCAGAGGCTTGAATTCCACACTAACCAATACTGAATCATAGGATCACACCTGCTATTTTTGTAAAAAAATAATCAATAGAAGAAAAGACCATCCTTTTAAATAATACAGTTCTGTTCCTTCTCTCTCCTGTGAAGAAAAATAAGAACAAAACAAAGAGAAAGAAAAAGGAGGAAATATTCCTAAGAAAAAAACTGCAATGTAAAGTGTGGTAGTTTAATAATCTCATGCGTGAAAGTTGGAAGTTTTGCTAAAAATTAATCAAAATATGTATTCTGGGTTCCAACAGAAATGCTTTGAGCTATTCTTTCAGCATGACACATCCCAGCTTTTCCTGTGCCTTTTTTTGTTCATGTAGCTCTTTTGTTTGCCTTGTGGTGTGTTTTGAGGAGAACATGGATTTCTCTCTGATATTATGAATCATAGAACCATAGAATCATAGAATGGTTCAGGTTGGAAAGGACCTTCATCTAGTTCCAACACCCCCTGCCATGGGCAGGAATACCTCCCACTAGACCAAGTTGCTCAAAGCCCCATCCAGCCTGGTCTTGAATATATTGTTCTTCCAGTCCTAAGTGGACAAGTTCTACAGAACATGATATTGTCTATTTTTCTTTCTCGGATGAAGACAGTTAGCAAGTACACCTCAGGAATGTGTAAGGAGATTCAATTGTACACTAGATCTGTAATGAATGGTAAGCGAATGGTGAGACATCCTCATTTCAAATCTTATATATAATTTAAGGTGTTGATTCCGTCAGAGAAGGAAATATAAATTGATGCATAAGCCTTTATGCATCTTACATATTTTCTCAAGGACCTCTGTTTACTGAGAGAAAATAAGGCTTTATTGTCAATGCTGTTAAGTCAATACTTGAATTCCAAACTGAAACTGATTTTTTTTCTGACTCATGGATCACTAGAACTGCTAAATTCCAATTTGGGAATATATTAGCATATGTAGTGCCTGCCAAAGTTGTTTCTGGAGCTTCAGAGTAAACTAGTCTTTTTAAACAGGCTCTTCATATTTCATATTGAACAGTTTTATAAAAAGAAGGGGAGATACAAAGGCAAGTGGGATAATCATTAAGAAGTTTTTTTTAACCCTAAGCCTTTTTTCATCAGTCTGCATCACCACCTCTTAAATTAAGCACCAATATTGATTAATAAATATCATACAGAGAAACCTAAGCTAAAATACAGAGTACACAAAATTTCCAAAAGGAATTTGTTTCCTCTCTATATTATAAAATATGCAGTTTTATAGATATAGTAGTAAAACTAAGCAAACTATGTAACCACCAAAAAAAGTCAATCCATTAATTTGAGACATGTTTAGTGTTATATATAAAATGCAGAGTTTTCACCAAAACTAATAATGTTGCTTTCTTCAGAGATATTCCTTAATCTCTTCAAAGTTTAAGAAATAGGATTAAAGAATGGATTTAAGAAAAATCTATCTTCTCTAAAAATTTGTAGATAACATAATAAATTGATTATATTTTTAAGGTTGAAATCTTGATATTTTTGACATCAATGAGACCAGAATTTCAACAATGGGTTATGAGGTTGCTGCAACAATGTCTCTAGCACACAGATATATTTTGGAGTTCTCCTCATACCAGGACTGAACTATTGTCATAAATTATAAGACTCAATTCAGTAAATATTTTAGAGTTACCATATACAAACATTTATCTGAAATTTTACAAAAATCTCCTATTAGAACGTATTAAGTTTGTTCATTCCATGTTTTAGAACTAGGCACTGCAATTAATACAAGAAAATGTTATGCGAAAATTGATTTTGTAATTTTGCAGGTCCTATTGGTTTTGCAGTATTCCTGAGTTTATGCCTATTCAATACTATTGTTAGCACACATAGACAGAATAAGATGTAACAGCCATGCATTATTTAAAAGCCATGTCTTGACAAGTGATGACAGTTGAACATGACAATTTTGGAGATGCTTATTTGTTAAGATTTCACAATAATCACTTTTCAGACTTCTTGAAAAATTCCTGTTAAATAATAGTTTGAATCAGCTCAGCAACAGTACTTTATTCTATTAAACTAGAAAATTCCTCCTCAAACCATCTGGGCTGGCAGGTGTTCATCATCAGATCTAGGTTGCTATGAGACAAGAGATTGCTTATGTTAATTAGTCATGTAGCAAGAAACTCCAGTTTTTCTCATTTGAAATAACTCACATTTGCAAGGGCATATTATCAGTGCCTCTATAGCTTAAGGTATAAAATGCAAGAATGTAAGAAAAAGCTGCTTCAGAGTAAGGCCTTTGGTGGGGCTACTGTAAGGTAGCCTCTCAGGTTCACCTCTACCTCTCACCTATGGACAACTGCTTTATATGAATGTCGTCTTAGCATTTATCTCCATGAGACAGATTAAGTCCCAAGTACACTCAGTCATACAGTTTAAATAACAGAAATTAGGAGTGTCTCTCTGAGTTGGAGCCATTATAGTGTTGATTTTTTCTCCCCTGAACTTTTCTAATGCTTTGAGACCCACAATAGTGGAAGACAGGAAACTACGCAGTTCAAATACACCAATTACGATTTTTTATTATTTGTATTATCATAAACCCAGAAGTTCAAGCTAAGGTTAATATAACATTCAGTAATCAATATTATAAACAGGTAATAGACATAGCTATGGAGTCTTCCAGATGGAGTTGGAACAAGAAAAGGATAAAATTCAGTGTAAAATCTGCTTAAATTGAGACAAATCAGACAGTATGCTCTGCAGGCCATCTAACTCTGGCAACATTTTAAAAGATGACTCCAGTTTTGAATCTCAGCTTCCCTACCCACTAGCTCCCAAACAGTCTATTGTATACAACCATATAATCACTTAGTCTCTTTGTAAACAACATCAAAATTAAAAGATATGTTGGGAGAGGTACACAGGCACTGATTATGTCCCCGTGTAGGCCAAGACCACTGAAAACAGGTTGAGTTAATTCTAAAGCACAGTTGTCCCGGATTTCAGAGTCATGATGGTTTCATTCAAGGCTATACCAGCATAGGAGACAACATCACTAACTTTTTGTCCCTGCATTCAAGGTTGTGTTTGCATATTTTCCTTCAATGCAATATGTAAAGATTTCCAAGAAACCAGAACTGAAGGAGTCCCCAGACCACTGGGATACAGTCAAGCTTGGGTTTGCTTACTGTTATTTTCACCCCATAATCTTGCAGATCTTGCGGAAGGGCCTTCAGCAGGAGAAAGGCAGCTTGCCAAAGTCTTGCTCATAATTGGAGAATAATACTGGTTATGAAAACTGAGGGCATGAATTCTCTCCAAACAATGGAGTCCCCGTCACCCTTATCTAATAACAGTTTCACTGTTTTTTCTAGTACTCCAAAGCAAGATATATTTCTATGCAAATTTCCTACGCCTATTCTGAAACCCAGCTAAGAGATTCCTGATAAACAGCCCTTAAACGACTGTCACAGCATGAGATATCACTTTCGACAAATTCTCTACCTGCTGTTTCACACTGGCTAGTTGTAACTGTTCCATGCCAAGCTTGCAGGGGCACTGAATCACTCTTTGAAGATCTTGCTGGGCATTAGAGGACTGAGACTTGTATATGAGGCCATGCTGTCTCAGTGCACAGTCAAGAAGTTAAGCCAGATGCAGAGACAGTATCTAGATCTCCTGATGTTGTGCATTCCAAGTATGGAATAAGTTCAAATAGCATTATATATATATATTGCAGTTAGAGGCTTTTTTTCTGTTTCGTATCTCTCGTGTTGATTTTTGGTGTACTTGTCACAACATGTGGACTGACTTCACACAGTTGTAGCTTCCCCAATGACTAATACTTGATCATGTCTGTTCTAGGATAAGCATCCATCTGTCTTAACCAGTACATAGGGGCTCAGACTCTATTTTCCTTTCTCTTGGTTCTCTTGGTGGCACATAGCCACCTTGACAATGACATATTAAAAAAAATTAAAGCAAAACTTACTGTATTTATTGTGACAGACCACCTTATGATTAGCAAAAAAAAAAAGCATTAGACTTTTAATTCATAGTGCTAATAAGCAACAGGTAGCCTTCCAGCACTGATTTGCAGTGTTGATTATGTTGTTTTCCCTGACTCTACACATATAATTTTTTGGTCAGAAGAGTCTCTGTTTTCAGTTGAAGCACTTGCGGGATAGTCAGAATCTGGGAATAAAACATCACTGCTAAAAAATCTGCACTTGGATTAATACTACAAGCCTTAAAAACCTCCTGGGGACCTTCAACTACCTCCATCTCTGTTGATATTACGAAACCACAGGAATAACAGAAGTGCATATTCTAGAATGAATCACATGATGCTGAAGACTTGATGTCCATATGTGTTTTCGAAGTTGACACGAGGTTGTTAGAAATGGTATACATTATTTCACAAAGTTTTAATTCCTAAATAAGGGTGTAATTTTGGATCTCAGTTCATCCCTAAATTTCCATTTTCATTGTCTCAAAATGTTAAAAAGCTCAAAACTTCCAGTCTAGTAATTTAATTCTGAAGAGTTGAAACGTCCCCTGACACCTCCCAACCATTAAAGATCACATAAAAAAAAAAAAATAGAAAAAGAAATAAAGGAAAAAAAGTCATCTCCATGAAGCTGAACTGAAAGGGATTTATTACTTTCCCCCCCAAAAATACTGTTGTGAAAAGAGATGAAGCAATGTGAAATGTTCCACTCAGTTGCTGAATGGAATAATTTGGTTGGAATCGTTGGAATCTTATTCACTCATGCAGCAAGCAAACTGAAAAACCTGATGATTCAAGGAAAGTTTAATTATTTTATAGACATCATTCTTCAGCCAATTTAAGGAAAAGCAAAGTTTGGTGCTGTCTTGATGTGGGTTTAGGAAAACAGGCATTTAATTTTCTTGTAGCAGAAACTCTTATAAATTGAGAAGGAAAAAAAAATTGAAAATTAACCAAATTTATCCTAATATTTTTGATGAACCATGTAACCAATGCTTTTATTTTTAAGGTTCATGAAAAGCAATAAACTGCAGGGATATTCAGAGATTTACATAAATTATTGATGGGTACCTTCTTGTTTTAATTCTCCTGTGTTTGTGAGACTAATGGCATTTATGTCCTGTGTTTTTGTGGTTATTTTGTTTGCTTGCTAGACTATTTGAGAAAGAGATTTTACCTGCAATTTGTACATGTCACAGTACAAACACTGGTTTTGTTACTGTATACCTGCCTCAGGTGCTCTAAAATGCACGTGTTACAACCAGAGGAGGAAGTTAGTTTTTGAAGAGACAAGCAATCAATTAAAATGAGTAAGAAGGAAGAGGAATGTGAGGAGTATCCTGTGCACACAAGGGTCCTTTCCTAGAGAGCATTTTTTCTTCTTCAAAGTGTCCACTGTGTAGCTGGATAATAAGACAGGTTGAAAGATTAGACACTGCACAACATACATTCTGTATAACTGCACTTCTGAAGCAAAAGGTAATGGGCTATGGGCTTCCTGAGTAGTCTGTCTAGTCAAAGAGCTGATGGGAAGGAGAAATAGCCAACACAGTTCTTCATTAGGGAGAAGTAAAGAAGCAGAAAGAAAGGAGGAAAAGGCATCATAGAAACAGATAAACAGTACTTATGACTTGTGTAACAGTCCTCCAACAATATAAAGGCTGCTGAATCCTTTATCATACTTTCCTACTGTGTTCTCATTAGCATCTCATCTTCTGAAGTGCAGGTCACTGAATTCCAAAATAGCTATTTGGAAAACAATGTTTCTAATTTTTTATTTTTTTCTAAAAGTTTTTAGCTTAGAAAAATAACTTGAATTTTCAGACAGCTGTGAATATCATTTCAAGCAAGAAAGGTAAAAAAATACTGTCTTTTCTATTGTCTCTTTATGTGTCTTTAGGCAAATATTTTTTCTGTCTGCTAAATAAAAGTTAGACACAGCCATGAAGTTGAGGTGCTATGTATGGTGTCAACCTGTTTGCACAGTCACACAGTAAATTAGAATACCTTTTCATTCTTCTTCCATTGCCTATGTCCTTAAAATACCTAAAGGTGAGAAGGTTAAATGTCACTCAGGTAGTCTGACTGCTGAGAGGTGATTGTGGCGGACCTGGCTGGCACGGGTCACAGTCCCCAGTCCTTGGAGGAGAGGAAATGGAGTGTGCCTGCACAAGCTCTCCCCACTATTAGATCCACAATGTACACTGCTGTGATGGTGTGTTCCCCCCGCCTGGCGCCAACCTGATCTTTATTTCTCATAACTGCCCAAGAGATGGACACTCATGGTGGTCCTAATGGCTGCATGTAGTTGTGATGTTTGTACCTGTTCAATGTGGTTTCTGGGGAGACAGATCACAACACAAAACCAAGGGATAACTTGAGCAATGCTGGTACTGTGCTCAAAGTGCAAATATGACTATAGGTCAATCATCTTACCTCTCTGAATAGTGAACAGCCCAAGGATCTTTTGAGCTTTTCTGCATGGCAGTGGGCTGCATGCTCTCCCTTTGAGTTGGGATGCCTCTCAAAGTTATTTCCCAAGATTCAGAGAAACCTTGCTACAATAAATCCTCAGTAAGTGTCTAATAGCATTCTAAGCTTTGAAATCTTAACTAAGTGATATAAAGGATTGATTGCACATATATAATCCTTTACACATAAACTGTTGAACAAGTCTGGGACTACGATTGAATCCACTCCTCTCTAAGAAGGAGTTTAGAAAGCAAAGGGTTCCTTTCTGAAACCTTGACTCAATGGGAGAGTCTCCCTGACAGCTCTGTCTGACCCTGTCCTCTATGCAGCAAATAACCAATAAATAAATCTTACCGTTGAATCTTGTTAAAATAATGTCACATTTACTGCCAAAATTTGTTAAATCCCTGTTTTTTATATCAATAAATCTATTGCTGCTTCTCTCTACGAGTGAAGTACATCACTTCATCCTCGACAACTGCCCATGGCAAGGCTAAGGATGCTGCCTCACTACTCCCTCAGAAGTGACAGTAGTGTGGAGTGATATAACTCATAAGGGGAGAGCATCCAAACTCACCTCAAGTGACTGTGGACAGAAGGTGTCCTGGGGGTGTAGTTGCAGAGTCACCATGACATCAAGCTCCTGTTTTGCCTCTTGATTCCTAGGACAGACCTGCGTCCCCTGTGCTGCTCAGAGTAGCCTAGATCTTTCTGTGGCTGAACATGAACAGAGCACCGCTCCTACATTGAAATTGAGACACACATTTCCAACAAAACTCCAGAATTTCCATGCCAATGGAAATTTCTCTTGGACCTTCCTTGCTATCCTGTGAACCCCCTATAACTCTTCAATGGTGCAGATGGCCTGAGTCACAAATCTGGCACACACCACTCTGCTGCATATAAATAACATTGCTCTGAATATTTTTTCTCAAAGGATGCTGACAGAATTTTAAAATATTCTTCACAGAAAAAAAAAAGCCTTAACCATATACAAAGTCCTATAAAGTACTTCCCTTAAATGAATTGCTAATTGAAAAGTGTTTAATGCTTATGGTTCACAACTTAGGATGTTTAATATTTTTTTTTTAATTTTAAATAAATTAGTGAAATTCTGCTGCTGAGCTAATTAGGCAACTGCCTTTCATTTCTGTGCTGCTTCTTGCCAGCTTGGGTTTTTACAAGCAAAATCAGCATGATGGTTCCAGCTTACTCTTTAGCAACCTGATACACTGAACTCTTATATCTGACATACCTTAGCAATTAGTATAATGTCCAAATGTAGTAGGTTTGCTGGTACAGCATCTGAGCTCCACCTCTGGTGACTCATGTAATTAACTAAATAAAATAAACCAAGCATACTTTGTGGAAGCAGAAGCTTATTGACAGCTAGACTTGAACCCTGCTTTGTTTCAGCTGTACATTCTTTTCCAACAATATTTGTTCTATTTCTGTGAATGATAAGGTAAACAGGAGAGACTAACAGTTTGAGCAGAGGATTGTTATGTGTGTGTAGAAGATGGAATATACGCTGATAAGAAGGACTTAATCATCAGTCTGTGCAATGCAAGTGGGCAAATTTGGAAGTGTTCAAGGTCAGGTTGGATGTGGATTTGAGTAACCTGATCTAGTGAAAAACATCCCTGCCCATGGCGGGGGACTTTGGAAAAGATGATCTTTAAAGGTCCCTTCCAACCCAAATGTTTCTATGACACTGTGGTAAATGACTTGATCATTAGGATGCTTGCATAAAGTCAGTTACTCTACCACTTACTCGCTTGCCTAAGTTTGTCCCAAAGCATGCTTTTCCTTAGCTGGTTAGCTGTGAAATAGACATAGTGACTTCTCTATGAGAATAAACATATTTGGAGAGCGGGACAAGAGGGTAAAATAGGAAGAGCACTGCTGACAGCTAAAACAACCTTCTGTTCCTTTCCATGACACAATGAAATAGCTAAATTATGCAGCAAGGTGGGCATGAGGTAAGACCCCCCTAAAATCCCCTTCTTTTAATAAGGTATCATTTTATTTTTTTTATCTGTGAACTCATTGCAATTATAAAGCACTTGAGAAAATAAATCAATAGATTAAATTAGTTCAAACCCTTTGCTCCTCAACCAATGAAAACCCATTTCTGTTATATTCTTCAGATGGAAGAAAAACTGGAAAAAAAGCTGGACTATACTATCAGTTAAGTAATAAGCAAGCTTTCCACAATAAGTACACTTTGCAAGACTCAAAGCAAGGTAACAGGATAAGAAGCCCTCTACAAAGCGATAATGGATACATTGTTCATGATAATACCAGCAATAACAGTAAGTTGCATTTTACTATAATGTATCTTCTTGGACAGATGATAGTGTTAAAACTCCTCTGTGCTCCTTCTTTTGGTATCAAAAAAAAAGAATAGTAAACATTAACAAGTGCTTCTGTCTGCTGTCTTGATTCCCTGTTTGAAAAATGCCACTTTTAGGTAAAGAAAGCTTCAAAAGCCCGCCATTATCAAACAAAATAAAATCAGTATGATTTCAGGCATTAGTACTCAGAACCTTCATTGGATTTTGCCCTTAAAAAAACACCCACATCAAAGAAGAATAAAACAAAACAAACAAACAAATAACAACAAGCCCATAAAACGTTTACTATACACTTCATTCACTTCCTGCTTTGGATGCAATTTTGTGCTGAAGTGCACCAGTTAAACCTCCTGTCTGAAATTTACCATGCCTGGTCCCTCTATAAAGTCAAAGAAAAATATATCTCAGATCTTACTGTCATTACCCACTTTCCTAAAAGAGCAGTGAGTAGCCAAGTAGCCATAGACTGTAGTTGAAGCCATGATCTCCATACAGGCTTGGTGCCTGGATGAGAGCAAGTCCAAGGTAAACCACAGATGTGCAAGGAGTTCGTGCTCCTTGCATGAGAATTGAACAACATTGGCACTGGGATGAAGAAATGGACCAAAAAGCTGCAGATGGTGTTCTTTTAGTAACTGAAGTAGTTAAATAACCTAAAAGTGGAAAGGATTAGAATATTCCAGAAGCCTGTGCAGGTATACTAAGTTGCTCAGAGGTAGAAGTTGACTGATAGTGCAATGACCCAATGGAAAATTAAATGTAGGATTTCCAAGAATTTTTAGCACCTGTTTTTTGTTGCTCTCTGGCCCATGTGGAACTGGTCCATGTCGTCAAACTGGAAAAATCAGAAGCATCAGCCAAATAAGCAGCAAATGTTCAGAAGAGCTGGGGAGTAGAAAGTCTAAACTCCGTCCCTCAAAGGGCAAGTCCACAGAGAATTTGGCAAGCAGTCAACATAGGTCCTTCCCATGTTGCTTGTACTTTTAGCTCTAGCCCTAATTTATTGAATCACAGAAAATAAATTCTTATTCTAATATCTTTTTCACAGATTATTTTCTTTCTTTTTAAAAAAAATTAACAAAAAATATACTTAGTAATTTTGGATAGACTTAATTTTATCAGAGAAAAATAATTTAATGGTGAATTAATACAAAATGTGATAAGAATAAATTGCTTTTTTTATATAGCGCTTTTAGTACCTGGATATGATAGGGTAAGCTTCCTCATCCACCGGTTTAATAAGGTATTATTTTTATTCAGTATGATTTATTTCGTGTTTATTAAATGTTACAGAATACAACATTTCTCATTACTCCGTCTCCAAATATTAGTCAGGTTTGGATCTGTAGGCATTCAAAATTTAAGAAAAGAAAGTGGTTGTTTTCAGATATTTAAATCTGTGAGATCATCTCAGAAGTGGATTTCTCCCTGTTAGTGGCAAATGGAAAAGATTAATATTTTTCCAGGTCTTTAAAATACATTTTTCTATGGAATGAAACACCAATGAAATTAATAGCTATGAAATTTCATCAGCTTTTGAGGAGGGAAGCAAAAAATGAACACTAAAATGTTAATACATAAAATATCCTAATTATTTCCATGGTGTTAAAACTGTGAGGCAATCCACCAAAAAAAACCCACCACCACCACCAAAAATTTCAGAATCACAGAATTGATTTCTGTACAAATTTACAAATTGTTTTCTGTAGTTGTGTAAAACAGATTATACAAACATAAGGAAACTTTCAAATGAACTTCCCAGTAGAACTTCATAAGAGACAGCAGATTTACATCACAAGCATAGAAGTATTTCCAATATCACCAATATAGAATAAGCCACCTCCTCTCATTTTAAAAGTCATCAGAAGTGTCATCCCAAAGGCAGAAGAAGATTGAAAAAGTTTCTTGATAGCAAGTATGTAGAATACTTGCCTTGCATTAAAAATTTGCAAATATTTCCTATTATATCAAATGTAATTTACTTCTAGGACTCCTAGGAGGTTTTGAAGACTATTCCATCCCTATAAATTTTACAGAAAGTCAAGTTACCATTTCTTAATAAAATAACTTTTCCTATTTGACTTCAGTGCCATGACTTTCAGGAACTTTTATCTTTGGTGTAGGCTGTATCTCTTAAAATTCCACAACAAGGCATTAAGTCACATTTAATAATATTTAATCAAGAAACTACTAGTTTTTATTGAAGTAAGGCTGCATAAAAGAAAAAGGTTGCACCATTCTGCTATTATAATTTATAATGGCAGTGGATTTAGTACTTACGGAAATAATACTGAATTTAAAAAAAAATTGACAATGCACGTTGCCAAGAAGTGCAAGTGGTGGGTGCTGAAAGTAACCACAGGACTTTGCCATGGATACTGATGTGTGATATGTCTTTGGGACACACAGTAAAAGGCCGACAGTCCTTAGTCCAGTAGCTGTGAGGAATGATTAAGTTGGAAACACTAATCTCTCTCATTTTTATTTGTAAACCAAGACAGCATGTGAACAAAGGCTTTTGGAGATTAAATAAGATGTATTGACTGACAGTATCATTAGTCCCTAGCATTGCACGTGTCTGCTAGGACAGATTCTCCAATGTATTTGGAGAATACATTTCTGCTTAGAAAAAGGCAGAGTTTTATAGTAAAAATATGTAAATCAACAGAGTTAGAGCACTGTTGCCTCATTCAACCATTCAACCAAGCAACTCGAGGAAGTTTGACTTTCATAGCTCTATGTGACAACAGGAAAATATTTTTGACCTCTATGGGATTTTTCCTGTCATATATTTGTGACAATACTATCAGTTAGAAAATTCTATCCTGAGAATTGTGTGCATCTAATGCTGTCCATCCTGATCAAGAAGTATCCCCAGTCAGAGAGAAGTGTCAGAGTCCTGGCTCCAGGGCTGTCCCAGGCCAGCCATTGCTCCATGTGCCAGGGGACATCCAGCACCAGAAGAGGCTCTCCTCCAGGTCAACCCACAGATGGGACACTGCTTGGGACACTGCTTGCTGTGGGGTGCAGGAATGAATATTTCAGGACTGCATTGAAAGTACTATGGGATGTTAAGGAGAAGTAGTAAAGGTGGGGAAAGGTTAGGATCACAATGGTTTGGGGAGGAAAAAGTGTAGAACACAGGGAGAAGGGAAGAAAAGGATCCAGGCCTGGGCAAATGGGTGCTGGGATGGATGTCTTTTTGGCTGTGCCTGCACTTGACCATTGCAACCTGTGCTGGCTTCTCACTAAACTCCACATGAAGTGATTTTCCTGGGCTGTGTACATGTGTGTATGGGAGATCTAAGAGCCAGGAGTGGAACAGGGGTGGAAGTACCATGTGCCCATGCTGCCAGCATGACATGCTGGCAGTGTGTGATTTTGCCAGCAGCCAAGCTGGACTGGCTGGCAAGGGGTATATTTGGCCAGGGGATTGGGGGATGTCTCTGGGAGCTGGGCACCTGGATGATACTAAAGGGAACATACACTGGAGGCGGTGCAAGAAGCCCTTGGGGAGAGCAAGAATCCAGGCCCAGCTACTGGACAAGCAACAAGCTGAATGTCTGAGCCCATGACTGAGACATACACAATGAGTGACTCACTAGACAAAAACCAGTTCACCATTGGCACTGTGTATGTGACTCACATTTTTTGGTATACACCCTTGACTCATCTATGGTAATATTATTCATCAAAATAGAAATTACCAAAATAGTAAATTTTACATTTCGGATTTGAATCTATGTGACAAAAATAAAAATGGTGATTAGTGCTGTCTTGCTGTATTTCCTTTTATAAAGTGATTTCCAAGTATTTATGAAAGTTTATTAGATAATGGGGAAACTCTTGAAGTAAATTGAGCCTACCTAGGAAAGACTGGATTCAGATAAATCAAAACAGAGTACATCTTCCAATGCTTATATTTTTAAGAGTTTATGGGGGCCTGGAAAGTAAGGTGTGGTGGAGAAGTGATGGATTAGTATGATATGTTACCTTACTGCTGAGGGGATTGGACTTTTCAGCCTGGAGAAGCGGGGGTTTTGAGGAGACCTAGCAGCACTCCCTTAGAGGCTATTAAGTAGATGCTGAAGAAGACAGAGATGAGATCTTCACAAGTCGTTCTTGGCAAGAGAATGAGGACAAGTTGAAACAGAACAGCTGGGGACTGAATACAGCAAAATATTTTTCACCGTGAGGACAGTGAGCCAGTGGTCTGAGCAGGCTGTGAGGTCTCCAGTCTTTGAAGTTTCCACAACCTGACTGAATAAAGCCTTGAAGAACCTGGTCTGACCCCAGAGATGACAGTCAGCATGTCACAAAGTTGGTGGCTCTTATGGGCTGGAATTGGTGTGGGCTGCCCTTGGGGACAGCAGGTCATGGGCCACAGTGCCAGGGCCTGTCCCACCACACCAGCCAGGAGCAGGGCAGATGGTGGGAGTCAGGGCAGGCCCAGCTGCATTAGGCACCTTCCTGGGGGTGGGGAAGGACTGAGAATGGGCCACTAAGTTTATGGGTGGCCCTGACTCAGCTGGGTCCAGTAAAGCAGGGCTGTTGGGAGCTGGGGACCAGTCCTACTGAGGAATCACTGGAGCAGGGGCTGCAGTGGTGTCCTGGGATGTGTGCAGGAGGGGAGGAGCCCCAGGATCTGGACAGGGACAGTCAGGGCTGTGGGTGTCCTGAGGGTCTGTTTTGAGAAGGAGTTTGACTACCTACATCTCACCCTAAATTATTATATGACTGTATGACTGTGAGAATGGCAGCATAACACCTCTTTTTCCTAAAATGAAATGCAAACAAACAATATAGGAAAAGAAATATTTAAAGACTGAACTTTGAAACTCTTAATAATCAAAGGACAAGCTTCAGCAAATGAAGTCACTTTAAGCAGGTCATATTGACTATAACCTATATGGATGGAAAAACGCCATACTGCCACTGCACAAAATGCATAGAAGTAACAGAACAGACCTAGTAGTGAAGAAGAAGTGTTGCTGCTTAGAGATTAGTAAATTATAATTAATGTGTTATATTTGTATTAAATATGTATTAAAACCATGCATGAAGTACATTTCTAAAGATAAGTAGGAAATGTAATACAAAGTATTAGCCAAGTGATTGTGCATCTGGCAATCTTAAAGTACATAATTCCTAATAATAATTGGAAGATCTAGTTACCGAATGGATAGATAACATAAAATTTAGTTCAGCAATAAAATTTTAGACTGTTGCTTAAAACAGTTAATCACAAAGTCCAAATCTATACATTAAAACTCTTTGAAAACTGGCTTATAACCTTTTAGTGAGCAAAATTTACAAAATTCAGTAAGATGCATAAAACTGAAAAACAAACAAAATTACCCAATATATTATTTCTTAACTTCTAAGAAATGAATTATGGGAAAGTGACGAAGAGTTTTAAAGGAGCATCAAAACAAGTAAAGTGTTTGTATGCAACACTGAGCATGTTTAATGACAGCAAATCCAAAAATAACCTAAACCATCTTTAACAAGAACAGAAATAAAAACAGCATGTGTGAAAAGAAGTGTAAATGAGTATCCTAAACCTAAAATGACTACCTACAAAGCCTGAAATTTCTGTCAAGCTATAAAAGTACACCGAATATTTAAAAAATTAATGAAAAAATCCAATACATGAATCTAAAAAACTATTTAGGAACAATTTAGTAATGACATCAAAAGCAAGTAAAATATTTTTGAAAGACATTGGAAGACTCAGAACAGAAACTGAAGAGCCAATGGGTGATCAAGGTACAGCATTCAGGAAAACAAAGATTGTTCAAGGAAAATTAGGATAAACCAGGAAGGTATATAATATATTTGGCATCAATGTTTTCCTTGAAGACATATAAAAATATATTCCATGAAGGAAATTTTTTTCATGGTGGAGTTTCTGTTTCATATTAGAATATGTATCATTTTAAAAGAAATCAATGGCATTAATAGTAGCAACCACTATAACCAGATTTTTCTTTTTTTTTTGCCATAGAAAGCTAAAAGAATTAATTGTCAAACTACTAATGGTCATTTGGTAGTTAGTGGGGTATGTACTCAGTTCATTAAGTTGACTTCAGTATGAGGGAATGGTAGACAATAAAAAGTGATGTTAATTATAAAAACATTAAAGGGGCTTTTCAGAAATTAACCTTCAATAAATCCGATCCATATATTTGAAAAGTTGAAAATATACATTTGACAAGGATCAGAAAGAATATTGGAAAATATTCTGATCCTGTGTTTATATATGTTTCTTATGTATAATTATCCGTAATACTGTTCAGTTTCACAGAGTATTGAATTGTTTGGATATGTTTACAAAAGTGTTTAGCAAGATTACATGCAAAAAAATCTGTTTCTTTAGCAGAACGTTTTGGGTGCTCCAGTGATGTCTATCAGATGCATAGGGATGTTTTGAAAGCACATTACTTCAATTGCCAGGGAAGAGTGGTGGTGGTAGGTGTGAAAATGGAAGCTTCTTCAGGAAGAAGTGGGAAATCAGTGGTGACTGCAGAGTAGCTTGCTAGAGATTGAATAGCTGTTAACTGTATTACCAAGCTGTTGATTTACACGTTGTACGCTTGCAATTAATTTTGCAAGGAAGTCTTTCAGTCTAACTGACAGGAGATATATTTATGTTCTTTAACAGTTTTTGCTTGCTCCAAGTATTTCTGTTTTTCTTTGAGATGCTTGCCAACAGGGAGTATTAAGAATAATACCCACTTTTCTTAAGAAGAACTTCTTGACTCTATAAGCAAGGACTGCACATAACTCTTTTTGATACTTTTTTAGCCTTCCATTAAACAAGCCTTCTTTCAAAAACTGTTGATCATATTGATCCTACAAATATTAAGGCATGGCTATGCAGACTACTGAACAGGGAGGAACATAAGTGATGAGTTCTTGCATTTTTCTATATGAATGCAAAAACATTCAATTTCTACAGTAATTGCATCTCAATTTACAATTAATTAATTTACCAGCATAGCATATATGGTAGTTATTGGTTATTTCCTGAATTTATCTGCATGCTATATTGATTTCCACCCACTCCAATTGTATATTCCAGATAAATTTATAATATTTGAATCTGTTGATGGAGATTTAATACTTAAAATTTATGTTGTTAGTAAAAACAATAAGATGTCTTTTCCAGGGTTTATTCAAATTATGGATCAATTTGTTTTAAAAATCAGATTGGATTTCTATTACCATTGGAAAACATTAAGAAGGTAACTGCTTAATAATTGATCTCAGTTTAGGAATTATTGTGCTGCTGTTGCCTTTCTGAGGAGCTATTTTTTACCTTTTAGAATTTTTCCTGCCTAGGAATCTACAAAGATGTAACTTGTAACATATTTTCAATAAAAGTGCTAGGGTCTAAGGTCCAATGAAAATAAATCTGTTCACAAAAAGATTTTATATGCTTTGACCTAGTAATAATTTTGAATACTCACACCATGCCAGAATCCTGTCAAATTAACAAAAAATGACAGATTTAATTTTCAGCATTGATCTTCATTATCTACACTTTACAATTTGTGTCACCAAATTAAGTTTGTGAATAACCACAGGACGAATTCTATATAAATCTTTTGATATAAAAAGACAACAATTGTCATATGGAATTAACAATAACCTGAAATCTTCAGTTCTGAATTATTGAAAACCATAATTACTAGGATGAAAATTCCAGGATTTGGTAGTTTGTTGGTTTGGTTTTTTTTAATTTCAGTTTTCAGCTTTAAAATGTAGATTTCAAGCAGGTGAATTTTAATTCATACATCCAATCCCTGAAAAAAAAGGATGATCCTGTGCTTATAGCAGGGTGTCTACTTGACATCTGCATGATATTAATCTTTACAGAAAAGGAACAAAAAGATTAGTTAGATGATTTACTAAAGGTCAAAATTACCACTGAAATGAAACTGTGCACAGTAGCTGCTTACACATAAAAGTGTATTTGTGGATGCTCTTTGATCTGAGAGTTTGCCTGATTTCTGCACATCTAGCTATGATGCATGCAGCTACAGGTTTGGACTTGACTTTTGCCTAAGCATCACTGAATTGTAAAGACTACAGGATTGATGCAAAGGTCACTTGAGTTGATCTGTAGACAACTTTTCCACGTCTAATGATATTAACAGTAAAGAGGCATTAGTGAATGGGAGGTACAGGTTCTCACTACTCCCTACCCTCCACGTCCTAGTGATTAGAATATCAAAGTGGTAGTTATGTATTTACTTCCCTACTTGAGATGGAGAGTTATAAATCTATATTTTTCCCTCTCATTTCCTACAAAATATTTAGTAGGCTGGATAGCCTGGAAAGCCAGTATTTTCCCTCCTCCTCTGGAAATATTATGAAAAAATGCAGTTTTATGTTTAGGCTACTTACTGTCTTCAGTGTAACTACACACAAGGCCCTCAAGCATTTCTACATTTTGCATTACATGTCTATTGAATAAAAAAAAAAAATTCTGGCTGACCAAAATCCAAGACTTCCTTTGGTAAGGAGCATAAATATGAAACTATAATAATAAAGCATAATATAAAACTATAGAATCATTCTTTTTTCCTCATTTTCTGTCTACTTGACAACAATTTAGCATCACAAGAAGAACACATGAGAGAAATAAAACATCCTCAGTCCCTAGATCGTCCTTCTGGTAGAATTTAAGGAGCTTTCCTAGGAAGCATAGCTTTGAATCCCAGTTTCCCCAGGGACACAACCAGTGTATTGCTCTCCTTAATGATTTTTTAGATAACAGTATAAGGGAAGGTTCTTGTACCACTGCCATCAGAAAATCAGTTATTTCAGCTAAATTCTGATTAACAATCCTCTGAAGGAATTTCAGACTCCAATCTCTAAGCAGAAATTTTTATACTTGTAGTACAGTACTGAGTAGTGCTCAGTAGTCTGAGTCTGATAATAAACTGAAAAGGTAGAGTAGTTTAAAGTCATAATATCCGCCCTATTTAATTTTAGCTTCTAACTGGATCTAGTCTAAGAACATATTGGCAGAACTACCTGCTAATATGTAATTAGCTATGCTTCAGTGTATGGGGCAGAACAAAAAATTGATGCTACCTTAACTGATAGGCTGCTCAAGTTATTATCCTTTACTATTTCAAGAAAAAAGATTCTTTTCCATTAAATCCAGCACCAAGTGGAGATCTTTATCATGCTCTGGCTCAAAGGAAAAATGTTATCTAATAACTATCACTAATAATTCCTGCATCTTGCACATTTTCCTTGAGGTTCTCCAATTCAGGTTGAATGCCCTCATGTTTCCTTCCTTCCACACATCATTTATAAGATCTGACAGGAAAACAGTCCAGAGTAATATGGCTGTAGGGCACTTAAATAAATTTTTAACATCTACTGAAGGAAAGATATTTGGTAATAATACTGAATTTTACAAATGCCCATCACAAGAGTCTCCAAACATTCCATAGCAATAAATGAGGTTCTGTTCACATGTTAGGACTTATAAGTCCCAACCTACATTTTCCAGTTTCCAATTGGAACGACAAGCAAACGTGATCTTTAGAAGCTGGCCACATCACACCATCCCCAGTGCTAGAAGCTCTTACTACTGTCAAGACAAACTGCAACTGTATTCTGAAGTGACTCTAAATCTTGCTACTGCATGATCAGGGTCCTTCATACTTTTCTCTACTTTTTCTAAATAAAGAGCATGGAGAGATGATGCATTCATGTACATCCCAAAACTACAAGTACGCAATATGTCTACATAACTTATTCTTTATGGGTCAATAACCTGCTTATGACCTGTTTAATTTATTTTTACATTATCAATAGCCTTTTTCTTCCATTTGTGAGGCATGTAAAACGATATGGTCTTACTTTCCTTCTGTGAAGTTTATTGAAATTTCATTTTCATCTACATGGAACATCTTGTGAGAAGAAGGTGGGAGATACGTGTTTTACACAAGGAAAAGTTGTGCATAGCTATTGCTTTTATTAATAGTGAATTCATTCCTAAGGAGTAACTGAAAAATTTTCATAAAAGATTCTCAGAGATAGAAGACATATATAAGGATATATCACGTAAGAGATACTCTTAATATCCATCACAGATTAAAACATATTTTGCTGAAGCCAAGATTGTGCAAGTCAAATCAGTCAGACTGGGAGCAGTGTTGGAGCAGACATAGTTTACAAACATAGAATCATAGAATGGTTCAGGACGGAAAGGACCTCCAAAGGTCATCTATACTGACCTCACCACAGTCAGCAGGGATACCCCCAACTGGACCAGGTTGCCCAGGGCCTCATCGAGCTTTTTCACTGTGAGGGGAAAAGCTCCTGAATTTTAGAAAAGTGCAACAAAAGAGTCATGGAAGCGAAAGGGCAAAATTTTAACACACAATGTGTGGGAAGTGAGATATTCCACGGCGTGGCTCCACATCTTGAACGCAGGAGGTAACACTCTGCTCTTGGCCTCACAACTCTAATTTCACCACCAGACCATGCCAGCGCATTGCTCAGTGGCAGCTGCATGTCCAATAGTCCCCTGCTGAAGATGTGGTTCCACCTTCACCAGATTGGAACCCAACACTAGGAGACACTCAGCCCAGCCCTGCCTTGGTCTAGAAGCAACGGAAGTAGCAATTGCATATATTTATCCTTTTTAAGAAACAAAACTCAGTGACAAAGATAGCAGCCACACCAGCGTCCTGTGGCAAAGCAAAGGACAGAGTAACCCCAAACTCAGGCGTGAGAAAGTAAGATGTAGCGCCTTGCAGAGTTGAATATTAATTCTCTAATTTCTGTAGAGCTGCACAAATCACCTGGTAGCAGCCTTTCCGTTTATTTGAAGTCTGCGTCACTACTTTAGTTATTGTCTTTCCATGATGCACGTGTAGAGCGTATACTTCCCTGCAAACGGAGCAGCAAGTTCCCAAAACCTCAAACCCTGTTTATTGCCTTTGGGGGGAAAACTGATTTACCAAACACCAACATTACATGGAGAAAGTCCTGGGAATAATTATTTCTGAACAATTTTAAATGGATGGGAAGAAAAATTAAGTTGCTTTTTTTTCCTCAGATCAAAAGTGTCAACTTTTCCTCCATTGTTACACCAGTCCACATTATATGAAGTAGTCATGGCTAATCATGCCAACATGACAGAGATAATACATATTTATAACAGCCATCTATAATTTGCACAGCTCTTGTATCCTGACAGAATAGATAACATTTCTCCATTTGATTAAACATTATCCTCCACAACATAAACTATTATGAGCAATTTAGTAATGACAAATACAAAAATATAGTTCTTCCTAAGGTGTCACGAAAAAAAACCCAAAAAACACCAAACAAACACCACCCCACAACCCAGTCTTTAAGAATTCCAAGTAATGAAACTAATTTTGGAGAAGACTACTTTTTTACCTCTCAGCATATTCCAAACCAGGTGGAGAAACTGAAGAATCAAGTCATAATTGGTTTAGATCAACATTCAAATTTCATGTATAGCTCTAGAAATTCAGGGTTACATCTACATTTCATTCTTGCATAATTACTAAAAAGAACCTGGACCCCCCTGCAGTCACAGGGACACCTCCAACTAGACCAGGTTGCCCAGGGCCTCGTCGAGCCTCACCTTGAATGTC
>JAOXNG010000001.1:35345819-35357216 GCA_028566535.1 Scolopax minor | reverse complement strand
TCAGCAGGGGAGTTGGACTAGATGATCTCTATGGTCCCTTCCAACTCTAAAAATTCAGTGAAATTCAGTGAAATTTTAAATTTATGTTGGTGCTCCTCTAGCTGCCATTAGGTTAGAGAAACCACATCTTACTGTGAGATCTTCACAAAAACTGACCAGTGGATTTGACCAGTTCAAGAGAATAAGAACTGTGTTGGCTAAGAGTAAATTGGAGTGGATACATGTAAATCAAGGCTGCAAAGCTAGCACTACATGCTATCAGAAAAACATACATTTATCACATGGATTTATGGGCCAGTGGACATATATTCTTTTTCTATCTACTGCAAATTAACACATTGTATGCCTTTCAGATTCTCATGTAGATCTGCAGCTGTGATGTACATAGACTGATGCAGTGCACTGCTGCCACAGTACATTCATAGTAACGGAAAAAACATTAAATAACATTAAGAAATGTTTTTATATTAATTAAATATTAAATTGCAAGATTATGCTGTAATGTCTGGGAAAAAAATGGAATAAACGAGATTCTTACCTCCTAGAGGAGGGCCTATGAGCACAGGGCAACATTCCACGATGGTGACAAGTCCAACTGCACTGGAAAATCTGGCAGCTCCAACAAGGTCCATCAATGTCTCAAAAAGAACACTGCTAACCATTCCAAATGCAAACCCAAAAAATACAGCATATATCACCAAGCCAGTATAATTTGTTGCCAGAGGACACAAAATATGACAGACGCCATTGTACAAGACAGCAAAACTAAAAAAGTACTGAATCTTTGGCCGGATAAACTTGGAGTTTGCTACGAGTCCCATTGAAGGCCTAGCAAACATGTCTACAAAGGCTAAGATAGATAGTAAAAAAGCAGCAGAATATTCATCAATTCCCTTGTGCTTGGCGTAAGGAGCCAAGAATACTATTGGAGCGAAGAAACCAATAAACATAATGACATTTCCTGACAAATAGATCAGAAACCCTCGGTGTTTGAAGAGGGACAGGTCTAGATATTTATTCATAGTTTGACAAAAAGATTTCTTGTTGTTTTTGTGCAAGGTAGAATCTCCTGTGCCTTTTTCAACATCTTTTTTCACAGGAGGGACTGTTTTCGGTCCAACAGGTCTCATAAGAGACCCAGCCACGCAGCAGTTCAAAAGAAGTCCTCCCAGAATGAGAAAGCTTCCTTTCCAGCCAAATGCATTAAAAAGGAATTGATTGAGAGGTGCCAATGTGCTCAGAAAAACTGGACTTCCAGCCATGGCCAATCCATTAGCAATGGGGCGCTTCTTATAGAAATACTTGCCAATCATGGTCAAGGCAGGCTGTAAGTTGAATGCTAAACCAAGACCTAAACAACATATAAAAGACAATATTATTGAAGGTCATGCTTAAAAAACATCACACTTCTTTCAAGTTATTTTTTAAATGATCAATATCTAATCCAGTGATTCCTAATGAATACAGAAACTGACTAGCATTAAAGAATGAAATAAAGCTTCATTTCTGTACATATATGATAATGCCAAGACTGTGTCAATTGTGGCATTCTTCTATTTCCCCCTGTAGCACTGCAGTACAAGCCCAAACTCCTTGTTGTGTTTTAGCAGTGATAGACAGGGGAACTGTAGAAGAATGACGCTATCAGAGCCTTGACTCACCATTTTTATGTTTACTAAGTTGTAATGCAATTCTCTCTTGGCTCATTGCAGAAAAGTTATTAAATGTCACCTCAGCTACAATGAATACAAGGTATATTTAAATGCATAAATCTCCTCATTTCGTATTTTGAGTCCTGTTTATGATCAAACTTGTGTAAAAAAGTGGAGCTTAAAATGGCTAATTATATCGGAGAATATTTAACTTCCCCAGGTATGGAAGTCAATACTAATGGTGGAGAAGTTGTAGAGGACATGTGCGTGAGCAGACCACATCAACTGAATGTATAAGCTGAATCTCTAGGCCACCTCTTTGTATTAAGACATCTAGGCAATAAGGTGTAAGTGGCTATGCATCTGCTGAAGGCACAGGAGAATTTTTCTTCTCTTGTGGTCCTATTCCTGGACCCTGTCTTCATTCTTTCAGTGTTTAGGATTCCTAAGTGTTTAGTTCCTAAGTTTAGGATGTAAAAAATAAAACTTTAAGAAATAATTACTGAACCAAGCAGGACTCCTTTAGTCCCAACACGAAGAAAGAAGAGCTTGAATATAGCAACAAGTATTAACTCATTCATTTATTACCTACCTACCTCACTTGACTACCTTATTCTGAGGAGATAGTTTAAAAAAAACCCCACAACTTTTGAAAAGGAGGTTATTTAATTTATTGGCTTTATGACCACTTTAGTTCATTGCCTTAGGCAATATCCAATATATGAGTAATTTTATTTGGGGATTGACCTTGGGGGATTTTAAACAGAAAGCTATTGAACTAAAAGTTGTTATTCTTAATTGTGAGAGTATATGTATATACCAACCTACAGAAAGCTGGTTCTAGCTTTTGCATTTTTACTAGAATTCTGCTAGCCTTTGCCACCTCATTTGAAGTGCAATGTGATTGAAAGCTAAAAGAATGAATGTGTGATTCTAGACAAATGACTGTAATAAGTGCTGTCATGAGCCAATAAATTTTTATATCATAATTACAGTGCAGTGTAGAACAGTACATACATACAGCATTTATTGAATAAAATCATCAGTTGTTCCTGAAATATCCTAAGAAATAATTTAACATCGTACCAGCTAATTTAAAGGATTAGATAGCTCAGGTAGCTAAAATGAATTGATCTTGCTACCATTTTAGTTTGCATTTGTACAATGCCTTGCACAGTGGGTTCTTGATCAGCATGGCTCATTGGTAGAACAGTATTAGAAATGAAAGAATATAAATAAAATAGCATAATGTAACATAATTAATATAACATATAGAATGGAATAGAATAGAATGGAATGGAATAGAATGGAATAGAATAGAATAGAATAGAATAGAATAGAATAATCCTTTTAAACAAGACTCTTACCTCCAACAACACCAATACATATATAAAGTTCAAGGACGCTATTGCAGAAAGAGGAAGCAATCATACCAAATGAACACAGAATACCTCCTGCTATCATCACAGGCCGGCTACCATATTTATTCACCAAAATGCTGCTGATGGGACCTGTTGGCAGAAAGAAAATATATTAATACGTAACTCCATCATACGTGTCTTTGTGTTTAGGATAGAATAGCTTGGAATGCCTTACTCTTCCACCCCAAAAAAGGTTTAGCTGTTTATATACCAATTTGTCTTACAAATACACTTTGTGAGTTTGCAGACACATGAGCTTGGATATGGATGTATTGCCTTCATGACAATATAAATATTGATTAGTCATGGAGATGGATCAAAAGATTAAAGACATCAGACAAGCAAGAGGGATTGTTACAGTTCACAAGCAATCAATACTGAGATTGGTCAATGGAAGTTTTGAAAGTGTCAAAGTCTGGAAAATTTCAAGTATGGAACAGATCTCAAAACTCCACAGAGCTGGTGGAATCCAGGCAAGCAAATTAATAACTGATCTTAATACTGTAAAATTTCCTGGACCCCTACTTAAAACTACATATAGACTTAAAAATATTGTCAAATCAGATTGTAAATCTCTGCCCTCTAAGGCTCATTTTCCCTTACCTTATCTAGAAAGTAGTGTTAATGGGCAGTAAGATAACTATAGGTTGTCTGGGAAAATCTAAGATGTAGTTTAGCATAAAGACCTATAAACTTTGAAAATATTGCTACAGGACCGTTTTTCACTTTCAACTGCAATTCAGTTTATGGTGTAATTACATCCATACTAAACAAACAGCTAGTGTGCAATTTAGCATGACATGCATTATATGTTTTTTAAACGACCATGACTAGAATAGATGGTGTGCTACATATCAAGATTAAGAGGTTGTCAAAGCTCTTTAGGTAAACCTGCATACCATCTGACTGCACTATATTTGGCCCAAACCATTACAAATAGTCCTGCTTTTGCAATAACTAAGCTTATCCAATTAAAAAAAAATAAAAAACCATAATAAAACCCAATAAATTTCAAACTCAAGATAACGCAGGCACCTGGTATAAAGTGGAATGCCAAGCTCTCCATTTGATTTTACCGCAAATCATTCACTGTACTGGTAACAGTTTTAAGGCTTTATAAATATCTAAAGGAATAAATTCCAGAAACTCCACAATGTGAAAGAACTAATTCCAACCAAATTTAAAAGTATATTGTCATAAATACAGTGTTATTTTAGACTCCACTCTCTGAAGTACCTTAAATATTTTAAAGTACTGCTATGGATGTACTGTAAATATTAATTACTACTTGCATATAGAATCATAAACTAGAACAGAATAGAATTGTCTAGGTTTGAAGGATCCTTTCAGATCGAATCCAACTGTTAACCTAACACTGCCAAAACCACCACTAAACCATGTCCCTAAGAACCACATTTACCCGTCTTTTAAATACCTCCAGTGGTGACTCAACCACTTCCTTGGGCAGCCTGTTCTGGAATTTGATAGCCCTTTCTGTGAAGATATTTTTCCTAATATCCATTTTAAACCTCCCCAGAGGCCAGTTTGAAATTAACTTGTCTGAAAAGCAAAGATTTGAGTGACATTTAGATCTTAAGGTTTGTGCAGTCATTAAATAGCTTGGGTCACAAAGCGTCTAGGGCAGCACTTGTTTCAAAAAGGAGGTCCCTGTCCAGGCAGCACAGACACTGGCCAATATCTCGCCACCAGTAAAAGCAATCTATCTTCTTGCCCAGGCAGCTGTACTGTTCAAGGAAAGTTTGGGCATAGAGGATAAACAGGGTGGTTGTTTTACTGGGAAGGTAAAAGATGCTCAAACTGAAGGCATTATGGCTCACCTTACAGGTGAGGCTCTGCTGCTCACTGAACTGCAGTTTAAGCATAACTACATATTGAAACCAACAGACTTGAAAATCCACAGCATGGAATGGCTCACCAAATATACAATAGCCCAGAGATTTATTAAGAGACTTTAAATCACATATGAAGCACTAAAACTTTTCACTGACAGCTTATATTATAAGATAGTTAACACTTCTTTATTTCCATTTTGTGGGAACCACTGAACAGAACATCTACAGTGAAGTGGGGTTTCTCCTTTGAGGTCTTATGGAGAAAGCAGTGAAACATGAAGGACGGACACTTAGCACTCCAAACACTTCCCAAACGTATCATGTTTACTTCTCCTGTCTCTTGTAACTTGTGCTCTCGTAACTATGCTGAAGCACAACTTTGATCACAATTTTTTCATTTATAGAGCTATATTTGGACAATCAGCAGTTTTATTTATGTATGAATTGAAAAGAAAACCCTTCTGAAATACATTAACAATACAAATATTCAAAAAATCTCATTTTAAATTGGACTCTTTGTTTCAGTCAAAGAAAAAGTTCCATCCCCATACCACTTAATATTTATATATTGGAAATAAAAGCAGTTTTCTGGAAATAAAAATATTGCTAAACACAATAACAGTATTTCACTATAAAGATACCAGAATAATGGTTTTTTTTGCATTATTTTCAACTTCTTTTTCCTGTGATGAGATGGAATTATTTATGAAATTGTAAATTAAAAATTTGTGTAGTATTTGTTAACATTCTGACCTTCCCACAAATTACTACTGTAAAAAATATTACCTTGCTGTAGTCTTACTTTAAATGTTCCTTTGCTGATCTTTAGAAAAAAATATAGGAAAGAAGCATCATAGGAGGTAAATATTTGACCATACAATTTGCAGATTTATTCTTTGCAGGCAGCACCTTGAATTCTACCCTTACATAAATATTTCACTTATGATGTAGATAGACCTGTTAGCAATCTGTTTCTTTAATCATTACACAAAGACAGCATGAAAAGCCAGAAGGATAGGTGTGAGACCAAATGAAAAAGATGAAGTAAATCCACACATAGCAGCCTATGAAGTGTTGGAAAGAGAAGAATGGCATTAAAAAAAGATTGTTGTGCAATATTGCTATATTGTTAGCATTTTACATAAAACTGTGGATCAAAAAGACAGCATTGCACAGCACTAACAAAGTTTTCCAACCATAATCACGGGAAAAGATGAGCTCTTCTGTAATATTTTCTCCAGAAAAGTGCTAACTATAATAATCACATTCTTTACTTCTGCTCAATCAATCCTTCTTTCCTTCTCCTGTAGAACCTGGAAATGAGCCAGATTCTTGTTTGTTTTGGGGGAAAGGTTTGTTTTTAGTGTTTGTTTGGTTGGGGTTTTTGGGGATGTTCAGAAATGGCAAGTTTCATAGTACAGTCTTTTGAGGGAGATCATTTTGCAAAATGTTCCTTATTATGAACAAGAAAACTTGACTTCTGTGGATCTTAACTGTAGCAGTTAGGCCAGGACTGTAAGCTATAGTTTTCAGATCCAAGTGTGCAATGTTAGCCTCAGCTACAAGTCCTGCTAGCTAGAGGTCAAATATGGATGTATTAATTTATGTAGGCAGTGAATGAAGACAAGAGAAGAAACACAAAGGTGTCTGATGGGTCTGAGCTCTGTACTTTCAAATGACCTATATCTGGAAAGTATTATGAATTTAAAATTCCTTAAACATAATATTCTCTTTGAGATGTTTTCCTTAGGTTAATGATGTGCATTTACCACCACAGCTCCATTTGATTTTGTGTTTTATTTTAGTGTATTTTGATTTAAAATTTGTGCATCTGGGAAATATTAATTGTTCTATGAGCCATAAAGTTAGTTTAACCTTACTCTCTAAGCTATCTAGAAACCCTTCCGATCTGATGCGTAGGTTAAATATTTTCTTGTGACATCTGTGTATATACTTGGTTTTGGAGTCTCATAAAATGGTGCATATTCATACCTTAATGTATATGAATGTACATAAATTCCAGCTGTCTGCCTGCCATCTTATGTTTTACAGCCATGCACAAACTTCATTTCACATCTAACAGCTTCAACAATTATTTAAGCAATGCTGACATGCCAGCATGTATCCAGATCCCTTGCATATCATTTCTTTTTAGCAGAAAGCAGATTAAGCTGTTTAAGTGCTGTAACACTGCCAAAATCATGCTATACATTAATGCACATTAATGCACTAAAGGACTGCTGGATCTCTAAGTCTACTTTCCCAAAGCCTGAGGTAACAACATAACAGATGTTAAGTCAGAAAGCCCACAAGAATATTTACTGTGATCTCTCCCTTAGCACCAACAAACCCTCAGCCACAAAAGACTATACACTCCCTGAACCAAATTTAAGACCAATATCATAATATGCTAACAGTCTCCTGGCTGTATTTTTGTTTTATATCTTTCTGTTTGAGGCAAATGGCCAGAGTGTGAGAAGGAATGGGACAAGAACTGTAACCGATGCCACCGAAGAACAGTTTTAGGGCTGTGCAGCAGGACACAAATGCTTTAGAAGCAGACAAGGAAAAATAGCAGCTTTTCATATTCTTTGTCATATGTCAAGGCAAAGATGGCAAAAGTTATTTCAGTTATGTGAGCAGAGACTGGCTTATGCATTTGTGAGCTGTTTATGATGTTTCATACAAAGCTATGATAATGTGACACCTATGTTCTGGTTTGATGGCTCAGCAGAACATTCACTTGCAAATTTGTATTGTGCAAAATGTGAGGACAAAGCTGCTTTTGCTGGTGTTTAGCAAATGCCAAGACCTCTTGGAAGAAATATATTGCTTACAAATGAGTTTAATTGTTTCATATAATAATTAAGGTAGCAATAATCCATATTTTCCTCTCGCTTCCAAGTTTAACTTTTCAATCAACATTTAAATCTCCCTTCTTCTGCTAAGCCATACTGTTGTAAATGAAAAGCAATAAAGACTACATAAATGAATAATAAGTAGATTTAAAAAGCAGATGTTTGAAGAAAAAGATGCTTATTGTGCAGATGTGGTTTAAACATAACTTGAACATTAAAGTTTCTTTCTAAAGAAACATACCACTTGGGGTTTTTTTTTGAGGAAATTAATAGAGGGCTCAAACTCTGCACTATAAATTTAATATTCTTTCTCATATAGTTACATTCTTAGAGATACATGCTCATATACAGACATTTACTTTTTTCAACCCTAAGAAAATACACACTTTAAAAAATTATCTGACTCTGGAGACAATGAAACAACTTTATATCTAAAAGCTTAAAGGATGCACACCAGATAACGATATTTCCATTTCTTAATAACTTGAGGTAATAGTACAGGCAGATCATTTTTAAGGCCACAAAATAGATTAAAGGAAGATTTATTTGGCATAAAATCTATAACTTGCTCAGCTCTCAGGTAGAGTAACATTTATAAGTCCAAATGTATTAGGCACACTCCATTAATTTATAAAAGGAAGAGAATCTAGGACAATAACATTCTTGCCACCCTTTTCTCTTTCCCATCGTTTTTTCATACCACAAAGAAAAAACATATATTTACTTTAGGCAGCTCTCCTGTAAATAGACACCCCTTTCTGCAAGGAATGAAAAATTGCTCTGCAACTAAAATGGATAATAACTAGTCTGAATGGTCACAATGGTAGCATTTGGTTTGTAGGAGTATCAAGCTGCTGTAATTGTCTTTTATGTCCATATTGAGGTCATATTTGGGTCTATTCTATATGTATATTCTCTGCAGGAATGAAAGTTTCTTTAGAAGGTATATAATCTAGGTTTTAGTATTCAATTTATTTGTCTTGGTTTGATTTCTCACTGCTATAATACAGAGATCATTCACATCTGTAATTTTTTTCACATACAGCCAGTGCATTTATGCTTTTTATTTTGCTACCTGAATTATTTTTAGCATGGAACTAGATATGAAGCTTCTTGATATAAAGGGAATTTTTTAAACATATATTGACAATGTCATACAGTGTTCATAGTGTCATTGATTCAAAGCAACCTGAAATGACTCAGTCTGAACAATGACATTTATTTAAATAAAGTGAATTGCTGAAATAAGTTGGAAATAAATGCAATAATAATATTTCACGTTGCACTAATGCAATATTGTCGATTACATCCTGTCAAGTGAAGTGATTTAAACACAAGTACATTTTCAGCCATCTGCTCTGCAGAGTCAACGCAGCTATCTTTCCAGTCCAGGTTTATTTCTTATTTCTGTTTCCTCCAAGGCTGAAAAATTCCAAGGATCTCCAAGAACTAACGTTAGGATAAATTATTTACTATTATAATTTTTCTTCTTTCTTTTTCCTTTTCTTCTTTTTTTTCTTTAATTTTCCTTTTTTTTTTTTTGTTTGTTTGACAAAATATAAAATCCACTTGCCAGAACTGATTTGCTTTGTTTGGCAAAGAATTCCCAGTATTTTGCTAAGGTAGAGCCTTACCTTTCAAAGAATCCCTTCAACCACAAATACTTAAAGCAAGTACTTAGTACTGCTATTAGAATGTCATCTCTGGCATCCAGAGGAAAACCCAACTCAAAATTTATTCTGATCATGTCTAAAACCTGTTCGGTAAGTCGGAATATGATGGAAAAAAATGCTGTTTTTCTTTTCTCAAGCAGGACAAATTCAAAATACTGAGCTTTCTGTGACAGTCTTATCTGTAGTTCAAAAACCTTTGACTAAAACATTTTAGTAGTCTTGGATAGGCATTTAGAGAAGGCAGACAGAAAAAAATTTAAAAAAAACCATAAATGAATTTGAAAATATTAAAATGTCATGCAACTATTTTGTGTTAGGTTCTTTATCACATTTCTTGAAATGGCAGCATGTGTTTCTGACATATCTTACGTGTTTGTGTAACAGCAATGAAAGTAGAATAGTTCAACAATTGTTCAAAAGCTTTCTCTGTAGTTCCTCTGTGCATTTGGCAGTATTTTTTTTCCATTTCATAATAACATTTACAACTGGCTCTGATTCCATAAACCTAGATAATATAGTAACCTTGACATAAAGCAATGAGAAGAAAAATGCTTTTGCAATAAATATTACCAAAAAGAAATGGATAACAATGAGTTGTTAAACTGTGAGTTAAGGTAGGTCAACAGCTGAAAGCAGAGCATGCCGGGGAGCAGGCAGTCAGTCGTTCAAGCATCCATCACACTTTCCTCACCACTTCCCCCCTCTAAATACATTTCCTCAGTATCACTACCCTGGATGCACCCATTCTCACTCATGTCCTGAAGGATCCTTGAATTCTATTAAGTTTTTTTATCTTTTGATTACTAATGAGGATTAATTTGACCTTAAGAAGTTCCTCGGGACTTTTATAAGAAATACAATAATCGTGTACGTGATAACCCATAGGAGCTTGGCTGATGGTAGAGTGCCTTAGCACACTGGTTACTTCTTGATGGTTCTTCTTCCCAAAAGGTTACATTTGATAATTTTGAACTGATGTGCTCTAGTCAGGAATACATAAATCTGGTTGTAAATATGAGATATCTTTCTCCAGAAATGTTCCAAAAAATAAATGATCAGTGATGCTGTTGCTTGCTTTAAATGGATTGTTTTTTGTAGAAATTACAAATCCTTGATCTGTTTGGGTATTTTTGTTTTCTTTTTCCCAGTGGTACATCAGAGATATGAACCAAGGGCATTACGTATTTTGATTAAAGCTGTTGTTTGGCTTACAGGCTTTTTTCTTGTTTGCTAGGGTGTGAATGTATATGGAGTTATGGACCATGTAATTCAGAAAACATCTTCAAGTTAGCAAATTACTCTGTATGAATTTTTAAAAAATTTGGAAAATTGCCTAGTTTTTAACCAAGGAGTAGTCGTGTGGATTATCATTTACATGGATACGTATCAATGCTTTATATTAATTAACTTTTGCATGATCTGCTATGGAACTTTTTCTAGGAAACACTAAACCATTTGGTTACAAAGCAGAAGACTTTAAGATTATTTATGACACTTCTTTTGAAGTCAGTAACATGAAACTTCATAATATTTAATAGGAAATTAGTGTAATCCTATGAGCTGCTGAACACTTGGCAGTTTTCAGAAACATTTGTGGTCATCAACTACAAAAAAAAAGTTCTGTCCCAAAATTAATTGCTCAAATTTCACATTGACACATTTGTTGTGAAATCAAGTCAGATGCAGCAAAATATCTCAGCAATTTTTAAACTGTCCTTAGATTTGTATTCCTGGTACCTTCAGTATCACTGACAAAATGAAGCTCATGCGTAGATATTTGCAAAACCTAGTCTTTCAACTTGGAAAAAGGCAAGGAAAAAAAATAAGAAAGAAGGGAAGAAGTTAATGATAAGATGGAACCAAAATACCTGTGAAATGCATATAAACAGAGATATTGTAACACCAGGCATATATTTCTCACAAAGTGGCCTGCATGCCTC
>JAOXNG010000001.1:35324671-35336314 GCA_028566535.1 Scolopax minor | reverse complement strand
GGGAGGAGAACACTCAAGATTACTGTGCTGCTTGTTCACCTGTTTTATGGGTTGAGGCAAAACTATCAATAGTCAAAATATGATGGCAGTAGAGCTGCTAAACTTTGCAGAATTCCCCATCTCTGGTATGGGCCTAGTGTTTGCTTATCTACTGGGACACCAGAAGATATTTTTCTATTCCTTCCCTCAATTTCAAACTTTTCCTTCAAGTCTTGTTTGCTTTGGAAGGAAATTCCTACTTGATGTGTCTACCACATTCCCTAAAAAATGCTTTGAAGTTTATGGTCTGCTTGTGAGACAAGGAAGCCTGCAAAGCCCTTTCCCTTTGGACACCGATATGCCTAGGGTCTCTTGGGAAGAGAAACAGGGATCTGGAAGGGTCAGCGATTTGAAGTCCATAGAATGCCATTCCAGGCACTTCCATCCAGCTGTAAATGAGCTGGTAGCTCTCAGTATTGCTGAAGGGGACCTGCCTCAGGCCCAGCTCATGGGAAACAAGGCAGGGGCTTCACTATGGCTGTCATCTCTCCTTCACCATTAAGCAACTGATGTGGGATGTAGCTAGGCACCCGTGCTTGGGGGCCTCAAGTGATTGCTCATATATTGCTGTACAAGAGCCTGCTCTGCTTCAGCCTCTTCTGCTTTTTTGACTCAGTGACCTCAGACTCCTCATTTCTCAGTGCTGCTCCAGAGGAGAAATCATATTTTTCCCATATGTTGGGCTCTGAAGTGGCATCACCATTTTAAAGAGCAAGCAGATACACCTGTTATATATGTTGCAGTGACTTGTGGAAGCTGCTGGCTGCGTGGTGTAGGTCCCAGTGTTCTGGCATTCTCTGTCACACTCAAACCTCCTTCCATTCATCTGTCAACGAACAACTACTGTTGCCTCACACCCTCCTGGAGCCTGGCCATTTATCCAGCTTTTATGGTGAGTAAATAATATGCTCAGTTATATATCTGGAAATAAGGTTCTGTACAAATTCCTCAGGCAATCAATATACAGAGTCGTTTTATGTTAGAAATAGCTTGTTCCAAATGGCCATATATATCTTTATTATACTGTAAATTCTCACACTGTCACTGGAAGCCACATATGCCTTATTACCCAGCTTTGGTTGCAGAACAAACTCCTTCCCTTTCCAAGCCTCTATCTCTATCCTCCGTCCCCTTGGCTCAAGGCTCAGGAATTAACTGACCTCTCCAACACACCACAAAATCTCCTTCCCTTCCTGATACAAAAGTTTGTTATTGACTTTTTTTCCTCTCCTAGAAGAACCCACTGCAGCTTTCTTCCAAAAAACCAAATCAGGCTTTGAATGTCCATGCCCTGTAGTCTTATGATTTTGTCTGTGTGTTCTGTGTCAAAATTATTTCTATGGCAAAAGCCTTGAGCCCTCCCAGCCAGCACTGAGCTCCATTCTATCAGGTGCTGTACCCGCTGCACAAGATGACTTTAGCCATCTTGAACTAACAATTTTACCAGAGGTCATCTGCATCCTCTGGTTAATGTCTTTCCATCTCTGGGCACTATGCTAAAAGGTTTGTGAAAGTTAAAGTTGTGGGACCTGGGTGGTCAGATAAAGTGTGGACAGTTGTGGCCATGTTAAGGAATATAAACTGCATTGGCACTGAGGGCAGGCATGGGGGGAGATGGGTGCCCATCAACAGCTGGGGAGCTACTTCCCAGTCCTGTGCTTTAGCTAGAAAATTGTTGGCAATGGTATGGGAGGAGGGGTTTGGTAGCTGTGTGCTTTCTCTGTGGGGAAAATGTAAAAAAAAAAAAAATCAGGCAAGAAGCAGAGTGTGGTAATATTTACAGATGGAGGATGAGAGCCCTCAAATACAGGCAGAGCTGACCCCCAGAAGCACTCCTGTTCTCCTTCCTGAGATGGGGAGATTAAAGCTATTTGCAGGGTTAAAGTTACAGGCATTGGAGACAGCAAAATAAACAATAATGGCTTGAAGAGAAGACAGGAAGATGAAGCATGGTTGTGCCCTGGGAACAGTCACTGCTTGCTCAGCATGTATTGCTGCTGTGCACCAGCTCAGAGCGGGTCCTACCTTCAGACTTTGAATTACTTTAAGGGAGGTATCAGTTTTTTTACTCTTCTTAGCACCCTTGTGCCTGGAGAGAGCGAGCAGGGCTTGTCCTGGTCTGGTGCAAAGCTCTGGCTGAGTGAGAGCCAGAAGCTGCCATGGAAGAGAGAGGTAACCCTCATGGGGGTGAGGAGCATGGGTTGTAGTTGACTGTGGGTCTCAACTAAGCTCAGAAGAAAGAAGTTTCCTTGCAAATCCAGAATGTTTGAGGAAGTTCTGAGGAGGCAATTAAAATACCTCACCGTGAAACCAGCTTTGTTTCTCAGGATGAGTCTGGATCATCAGGTGCATCCTTGTTGCAGGTCTGGGCCTGGGTAGAGGGGCCGAAACAGACACTCAAGGTCAGCTGTGCCTGAAATCACCAGACCTGTCACATGGCTTTCATAGCTGCCACGAAGGCTCCTATCAAACCTACACTGAAAGCAATGAGAACATTTTTAATGGAAACAGATCAAGCTCTGATAAGAAGCTCCCTAATCACCTTTGGCTGTTAACACTGTACAAAGAGAGAGATGAAGTTTTGAAACATAGAAGAATGAACTGAGAGAACTTGAGGTCAAATGAATTTGAGCTTTGTCTTGAACTCCTTAATGCTTGTGCATGTTAGAGCATAAACATGGCTCTATGAGTATATGAATACATATACAGTTTATGTATATAAGAATACATACATGCACACACATTTTATAGACTTACGTGTTCATACACATACAGAAACACAGGTTGTCCTGCCATGATAACTCAACTAATTCCATTTTATGCCAGCTCCTGTCCTCCAGTAACAAAAGTTTGGTGGTCTCAGTCACAGTCCCTTGGGTGTAGGAGTCCATCACAAAGTCATCACCCTTCATTTTATGCAATTGACAGTCTCTGGTCAAGAGAGGCAAAAGAAGGAGTTGCCATGGAGACTGAACTATTGCTCTTCTCCAGAGGATGTTTTTTTCAAGGCACAGAGGCTGTGCAATACCTGTAACCTTGATCACATCATAGGATCTCACTTTTTGGAATGTTTTTTTAGTAAACTTTAACAAACATCCAGGAGATAAGGGGGGCAAAAATGAGAGACTGTAAGGACCCAAACACAGAAAAATAAACAAAACCAACAAAATATAATGTGAAAGTGTATATTATACCAGATTGAGAGAGGAAAAGAGTCATATTGATTTGATTTATCAGATTTGTCACCTCTGCTTAGTGCTTTCCTAACAGGGTGAATGCTATGCTTGACCTATTTGCTGGAATTAACCAGGACTGCAGGAGACCATATGGATTGCCAGATGGTCTGCTATAATTTAATGCCATTTATTCTAAGTATGAAGTAAGTGATAAACATAATTAACATTCTTTTAGCTCCTTACTGGATGCCTTTTATTAGTTTTTTTTTTTTTCCTCAGGCATTGAAAGGTAAGTTAATACCTTGTTACTGAAACACAGATGCCAGCTAATTACTGCAAGAGGCTGCAGCCTCCAAAGCAAAGAGTGTCTGCACAGACTCTAACTTATTCACTGACCCCACTGTGATGATTAATAGGTTGAATGCTGAGCTCTAATGAAGATGACAGATCTTAGATGTTTTCAGGTTACCTTAATTAGTAGTATGATGAACAGAATGTTCATCACAGACGTACAAATCACACTTCATAGTAAACAATACATCTTGTACTCATGTTCTGAACATGTATTTTGCATTACAGTACATCAAATGCTAAGGAATGAAACCACCTTCAGACAGTAAAAACAATGGAGTGATTTCCTTCAGAAATGTTTTTCCTGGTTGCTATTTCATATTCTGCCAGTGATTGTCTAAATGGCCTATTTTTAGGAAGTGATCCTAGAGAAGCTATGGC
Organism: Scolopax minor; assembly: GCA_028566535.1. Taxonomy (NCBI): domain Eukaryota; kingdom Metazoa; phylum Chordata; class Aves; order Charadriiformes; family Scolopacidae; genus Scolopax; species Scolopax minor. The sequence goes on along the minus strand of JAOXNG010000001.1, from coordinate 35,332,367 downwards.
TTCAAAGAGTGTTTACATCAGACAGGGTCCTCATTCTCAGTACTTTAAAACCGTGAGTGTTACAAGATAGCCAAACAACTACTCTTCCTGTGCTCATAAACTTCATAGTGACTGAGGTAAGTGTTAGCAGAATTAATAGTAAACCATTTTTGTAATTTTTCATGTCAATGTACAGGCGAAGTTAGCATGCTGGTATTCAGAACAGTAAAAGAAGTATTAGAGAAAAGATAGAAGTCCTGATATTGCTTTGTATTTTGATTTAAAAGTTGTGCACATTGAACCTCACAGATGAAAATGACCACAGCTAAGCATCTTGTGATTCGCATCTGTTCTTGGGTCAACTTTGAAACAGCATAAATTTAATGTTATTCAAGGATTAAAACAAAAGAACAGCACTTGCACTATAAAGCAAATCTGCCCTTAGAAAACAGAACCTAAATTAGAGAATGTGGTGAAAAGAGTCCCAGTCATAAGTTGCAGCATAGGGACCAAAACAAACTCCAGCTTTCCAAAAACAGCTCTTCCCTTGTTACAGATGGGTCCAGCACTTGTTCAAGATCCTCTACATATACACCCCACACAGCAAGTGCTCTTGTGTCCTGAAGAAGCAGCTACATTAAAGGGGACCTAAATGTGATGGGAGATGCCTCCTCTTTCACTCCACTCTTGAATGCATTAGTTCAAGTTACTTCTTCGCTTGATGAATTCTGGTGAATCAATTGGTTATTATTGCTGATCCTATAAAATCCTTTATGATTCTCTACTACTATATGAATAATTTATGAATCTCTACTAGTATATTAATATAAATGGGATTAAAATATCTGAACAGCAAGATTTTGTTGATATTGACAACACTTGTCAAGACGCCTTTATAAGGTCTCTGTCTCTGCTAGCATTTGAAAAAAGAATATATTTTTCCAACCCATTAACTGAAAAATATTTACCTGAGGTGCTTAAACTAATCCTATGCTGGCTGAAGATTCATTTTTTTATAGTCAGAAAAATGGGTACTTGGAGAGAGTAACTGAGATAGCCTGAATTCCTTTCAGTAGGCACTTACCTCTCTTCCATGACTACTAAAAGATCTAGGATCATTCAGGTGTCAAAACTTATACAGGTTGAAATCAGAGATAAAAAATTACCATGTTAAAAGCAAGAATTCATCCTTTCTTCCATGGGTTGTTTACTGCACCTGATAATACCATGCTTCAGTACTACACAGATACCACTTCTGAAAAATATTTGAGTGATGCTCTTCAGTGATCATAGATGTTGAATCTCAGTGGACATTAGCATAATGTTTTCAGTTTCTATGTATATACATTTATACATATGTATATATACATATACATACAGATATATATATATAAAAATATATGCATTCAATTGCTCCATCATTGCAAATTGTCTGAGGTGTTCCAAGTGGTTACCTCATAACATCCAAAGAAAGAGCAATGCCAGATCTATTGACTGAAATAACCTCTTATTCAGACCTCTGGACTGCCTGAAGAAGTATTTTGCCTAAGTACAACCCAGCTCCCACCAATACTTAACAAAAGTTATTCTGAAAGAATGAAGAAATCAAGCAGAATTTAACAGCTAGGCTTTGCAGTTGATAGGCACAAAACAGGTGTCACAAAGCAGGTAGACACAAAGACAAAAGCAGGTTTGACACTTAGTACTTAAACATGGCTTTATATTTAAAATCCTTTTTCATCTGTCTTGTTCTTCACTTGCTTGCTCACAAGAAAAAAAGACATCAGAAAATTTAAGTTCACTGTTCATTTCAGTCCCAAGAATAAGATTGTCTGTATCTTAGCTGTCATACAGATGGCATGCATGAAAAATGGCTCTTGGCCTAAATGGATGTCGGATTTTATTTTAGGATGAAGAGGGACAAGATGTAAAACCCCTGTCTATGGAGGAATACCTGTGCCTGATTGATGAACCCTCATTGTCATAATAATTTTCCATTTAAGCTCCAACATCTAATTTATTGAGAGATCTCACCAAGGAAATGGAAACTGAGAAAATGTATCACCAGTCCCAGGAGTGTTTACTTGGGCATTGCTTTGTTGGAAAATGTGACTCTTAGAAACTGTGAATTTTGGGCAAAATTGCAAAATAGAATTAGATAGTGAAACAAAAAGGAAGAGAATATAAAATGCTTTAAAAGAGAAAGCAAACAGTGCTTTAATGATGATGTGGCTAGCAGTACTCTCTGATAACGTATGATACAAAGAGAAGCATGTATTTCGGTAAATTCTTTAGGTAATCATGATAAAATTAGGTAGCAATTAGCTTTAAATGCTTTAAAACCATAGGGAAACCAAACCCCAACGATGGTATTTGCAAATGTCACAAAAGTCTTACCTCCTGCATACATGACAGCCAACATTATTGATGATATCCAAGCTATCTCACTGTATGACGTGTGGAAGATTTCTTGTATTTCTTTGAAGAACACCGTGATGGCTTTGGGGAATGCATAGGAAAATCCAATGGAGATAAAAGCCCCAAAGACCACAACCCATCCCCAACCTCCATCTGGAGGTGGGTACTGTGGTGCTCCAGTTGCTGGTGGCATTTTTGGTCTCTGTGTCTTCTCCCACTAGGCTGAAATAGAAGAGAAGAAACAAGGTTTCAAACAGTTTTCCTCTGTTTTTTTATCAAACTGTAGAATTAAATCATCACCTGTAAGGATTATAAAGAATCCTTAGAGGAGAGAATAATTTCCAGCTTTCATGGGACCACAGAATGTGAGTACCTGTGTTTAGAAGCAAAATCTGTTCTCCGAAACACTTGTGGCAAGAATATTTGCAATACCTTAATTCAGTATGTGGCAACTGTTACAAATCACTTGTCTCAGTCTCTGAAGTTGTATTTGCAATTAGTCACTTATTGGAAAGTGACGTGTTTGAGTGGGTTAATTTACGTAGCTCTACTATCTACAGTGTAGACTTAGCACAGGAATGAAGCATAAGAAAAAAACTGGAAATTGGACTTATAGGAAACAATGGGAAAATGTTACAATAAATTATTGCCAAATGCCATTGTGTTAGCAAGATCAGCAAAAATCATTAGCAATGACAGCAAGGGACAAATTCATTACACATTTTTTTATCATATGCTGTCATATCCATTTTTTGACCATTGTTGGTATATCTTGCTTCTCTCATGAGAATACTTAAGAAGTGGGTTCTAAGCAGAGATTTAAAATTCTCTGTGTATCCATAAAATAAATGCAAAAATATTACAATTCCATATTGTACTCTTATTTTCAAAATTTTCATATTTGTTGACATTGACATTACTTGCAGGAACAAGGTGGAGCTTGATGGTACTAATTTTGCTCAGTTTCCAAATGCTAGAAGACATCAGGAAGAGTCTTACTAACATCACAAACTTCCCACAGCTATTCTCTAATTTAGAATTTACCATAATAGACACCACCAGAGTTAAAGCGGTTCTGAGAGATACAGCCAACACATTCAGGCAGCTCAAGACATCATAAGTAATCCACATAAAACTCCTAAGGCCTGAAATAAATTTCATACTGTTATTATCATCCTGATACCTAAAAACTTAAGCTTTCTACATTCTGCATAACCTTGTTAGAAAACATTACTAAACACAGAGATGGAGTCCACTGTGTTTTCTTCTGTGTAATTCAGCACACACGGGCAGTATGAACTGAAAATTCCTCCTTCCTCCCTGTTTCTTTCTTGGGCATTTAGGCGACTTATTACTCTCAATTGGTCTCCTGCCATATCAGTATCAAAAGCTGTGGATGATAACAGTGTGTATGCTGCTGTTATGCTTATGATTACTGGCAAGTCTCTATGTGATTTCTTCCATGCCACTTATGGCATATTCCAATTTCTCACAGTAAACTGGATTAGCAGTGGGAGTGATAAGATTACCCTAACAAAAACTAAAAAACTGACTGTGTCAGCTTATATTAATCTCTGGGGATAGTGCCGGAGTACTTTCAACATAAACACCATGTAGCACCACATGCAACACATGCCACAAAACTAGTAAAGTGTTGCTTTTAAGATTATCTATCACTAAGCTAGTCCTGTGATAGAAACCCACTGCACTTTTGATTCTCCACTTTTCTGAAGGAGAATTTAGACATCACCCTGATATTGGCAGACCTCTAGGGGGAAGATAAATCAACTACTGAAACATCTGGCTTCTATGCAAGGTTGCAAAAGCCCAGGTAGTTTGGCTTCTGCATTGTATACAGACTTGCTGCTGGCAGCAATAGATATCTACTGCTCTGTACACAGAGCATACAAATATTTTTATACGTATGTTCAGAAAGAACCTCTGGCATGCACTTTGTTTCTGTTTATCCTACTCTCAGCTTAACTCCACTGACATAGATCAGTGAGGAAAAGCTGGGCCTGCCACTAGAAGAAGTTGGATAATCAGAGACAGTTCTGGTTGCTGAGACTTTGGCAAAGCAGTTTAATACCAGTTTGTTTTTGATGAATCAGGACCCATTAGAAGGAAGAGTATCTCAGAAAGCCCACAGTAACTTATAACACATATAGTGATGATTGATTGCCTTCAAAAGCACAAAACCTCAAATTGGCATGAAAAGCAGAACTCTGTTTCTGTGAAATGAGTGACAGTAAGCAACTGAGTTTGCTATCTATCCCAGAAAGCTGTTGTTCTGCTCATCTGAGAAAACTTTTGGTCATTTCCTAAAAAAGGTTAACTATTGTTTTCTTACACTTCAAAGGTTTGAGCATATTTGTTTTCATATTTCATATGCATATGACAACACTTCTATCTCTGTTATAAATTTTAGTAATGCCACACAACATCAAGGCATAGCTCTCCATAAAAATGGAAAGGTATTATCAATTTTTGAGGAAGCACTCCTTTTCCTAAAAATAATACACAACTACTTTGAAAAATCACTGCCACTACACTAGTAAGAATGTTGGAAGTTCCTGAAAGTCACTAAGGCATCTTGGTGCTTTGGAAAGATCCCATTGTATCCACCCCTTTAGGGCAGCAGAACAGGCTCTGGCAGTTCAGCGCTTTCCTCCCTTCAAAGCCTTCACAGTAAACTAAAGGGGGTATTAAGGAGAGGAGCAAAGGGACATTGGCAGCTCCTATGCCTCAGCCTAGAGGAAAACTGCTGCAAAGCCCACTGCCTGGCCAGCTCGTAATGCTGCTGCAGGGAAAGGCTGGCTGCTAACCTCCGCCAGACATTCCACTGTCACAAAGAAGAGCCTGGATCATTGTATCTCACACCTCTTGTTTATCCCACAGAGTAGAGTTAATAATAGCTTCCCTGATGTTCCTTTATGATCGTGATAGCCAATTTTAGCTCCCATTAATAAAAGGTGAAAAAGAAAAAAATAATAAATACATGTTTGCACCAAGAGAAAAAAGTATTAGTTTTGTCAGAAATGTTAAATCCAACATCTCAAACATCCTGCTCAGGAGTTAAAGCAACTTTCTCCTGTAAAATCTGCACATAATATCCCTGAAACTGAACTCCTCCTAAAGCAGTCTAGCACATTAATATATCTAGTTCTTATCTAAGCCCAACTAGTAAGATTTGGTTCGAATACATAGTGCAGAGAAAAGTGAAAAGTCCATTAACAATCAAAACAAAACAACATTTTAGACGAGCAGATAGAAATATTGAAAGGGAAGAGGCAAAAGACGGAGAAATGAAGCACTGACAAACAAAATGACTTTTCAGAGCTCTCAGTGTTTATTACAGACTGTGAAGAATAAAAAGGAATACAGTACATGTACGAGACAAAAAAATAATAAATAAAGGCAGCATTTGAGTAAATAAAGGTCACCACCGGTGGTTTTAGTCAGTCATATGAATTCTATCATGTGCTTAAAGCTAGCAAGCGAGCACTTCTCATACCTATGCTTTTATAGGCAAGCAGTGGGTGAGGAACGTTGTCTGCCCTCTGCCCAGGGAAGCAGCCAGGGAATAGTGACTGAAGCACCTCCTGAGCGAAGCCATCAGTCATCTCCCTTCTCTCTGTCAGATACAGAGGGAAGTGGCTCAGCCTTTCCATACCCTGATTCAGACTGTGCGCAAGGAGTTTCTCCTAAGCTCCTTCTAGTTCCCCTGTATAAATCCCATTTATGTAAGCAGTGAACAAGAACATAGCATACTGTAAGAGCTATATGTGTCTGCTAACAAATAATATGAGAGAAACAGGGCAAGTGGATACTTTTAAAACATCTGCTATTCATTATTTTTTATTATGTAGGTCTCGGCACATTTGAACTTAATTAGGCAAATGAGAAGTGAATGAAAGAGAGATAGGGAGAGGAGGAGGAAGAGAAGGAGGAAGGAAGGGAAAGGAAGAAAAAAGGGGAAAAAAGAAAGAGAGAAAGCAGCAAGAAAGTAACAAGGTCAAACTAAGAGCAAATGCTACAAACAAATATTGTATCTTGGTATCATACACTGCAGACTTCAATCAGTCATGATCAAACTGTTCAGACTCCTCTTGTACCAATGCTTCATTAATATTCTGCAGTTGCCAGCTGCCAGAATTAGCTATCAATACAACAGCCTGTCAAAGATTCTTCTGAGAAGGGGTTATGTTGTTCTCTTGTTTACAGAGACTCTAATTTTACTGGGAGCTTTAGGTTTGCTTTTTTTGCAACATTACAGTAACTGTTCTGCTTGCATCTTTTCTGCCTTGTCCTCAATGTGCCCTGTCACCACTTGACTCAGCAGTCATTTGTCCCAGAGTAAAAGAGCTGCTATGTGAAAAATCTGTCCCCAGTTGCTGCAGGATAGTAGGAATATTTGGCATGTGTGTACTGCACTCCAGTTCCACACAGTAAGCCAAGAACTGCAAAGAGCTTTGCAAACCTGAGCAAATTCAGTCCTATAACATCCCTGTGGGGTGATCAAGAAGTATCATCCACTTTTTGACACGGGAAATAAATATAAACAGTCTAAATAACCTAGATCTTATCCCAGATCAGCGCCATAATTGGAATGTGCCCAAGCTGTGAGTTATGACTGAGTTTTTTAAGTAAATGTGTGCTTTGGAAGCTCATTAAATAGAAAATGCAGATTAATTGTACTGCTTAATACTTGAGTTAGGTGCACAGGTGAGGTACAATATTTGTCTTATAGGTTTGAATAGTCTGCTGCTCTAACTTACCTCTAATGAATGCTAATTACATTGCTGTATTTTAAATAAATGACTTTGTGGTAGTATTAGTAAAATAATGAGCTATAAAGGAGTTATACTCTTATAAAAGATCCTTGCTTAAAAGCTGCAAAAATTTCAATTTTCTTATTTTTATTAACAACTATTCAGTGAGTTCAAAGTGGGATACCAGGTATCATGTCATCAAATGGTACTTCCTCACCAACTTTTACAAGCTATCGTCATCATCTTGTGAGCAGTGTTCAGCATTAGAAGAAAAAAACTCTTGTTAGTTTTGTGAGAAGGTTTTGCTCTGTTGAAGGGCCACGAAAATGATCAGAGGGGTTGGAGCATCTCTTCTATAAAGACAGGCTGAGAGACTTGGGGTTGTTCAGCCTGGAAAAGAGAAGGCTCCGGGGAGACCTTATAGTGGCCTTCCAGTACCTAAAGGGTGCCTACAGGAAAGATGGAGAGGGACTCTTCATCAGGGAATGTAGTGATAGAACGAGGGGTAACAGATGGGATTGTTCAAG
>JAOXNG010000001.1:35300951-35311708 GCA_028566535.1 Scolopax minor | reverse complement strand
AGCTTTGCAAAATGAGAGATGAAATGACAGATTTCAAGATATTTTTTTAAAATGTATTTATTTTCCTATATTCATGGAAAAACATCAAAGGTTTTTTTATTCAAATAACTTGAACAAATAACCTTGGGAAAAAGGTTATTTTGGAAATATCTTTTCTCACTCTCTCTTTCAAACAGAAAAAAACCCCACAACCTAGGTTTTTTAAATGCAACTTTCATATTTAATCTAGCACACTCATCCAAGATTTATAGATGCATATATTTTGCAGGGCGAACAATGACAAGTCTGGTTTTTAAGCTGAAAAGAGACAAAAAGCAATACAGTCAGCATTTCAGATGAGGAGAATTTTCAGTGATATGAGAAACCTTAAAAGATTAGTGCCAATGTTTCAGACCTTGTAAAAATTTTCCCCCTTGTCTTCAGTATAGCTTTGCAATTTCAACGTTGATCAGATTTTTAGTTGAGAGTGAATGAAACCTAATATCAGTGTTAATTTGCTGATTGCATGATTACTGTTCAACTTACATGATTTCTCTCTTCTAGGAAAATAAATGTATCTTTTTTATTATTCTGAATTCAACAGATTCCATCTTCAGTGGGTTAAGTGGAAACCTAATGTCCAAACTCTTCTACTAGAGAAATATGACATCTAGATTTTGAAAATTTGAAATCACAATGTAGCAATAACCTCATTCTTTTACTTGTTGCAAATGAAAGAATCAATCCATAAAGGACCCAGCATTCATCCCAAAATGTAAGGATTTACTGGAAAAATTAAAATCAATGCTGGCTTTGGTGCTATACATCACTTAGCTGAAATCATAAATGCAAAGTCCACACATTCAGCACTAGCCAAGCTATTGTCTCATTGTACTTTGCAGCATGAGCAAGGGTTTGCTAAAGACACGGGAAGAGAAGCAGATTAGCATATTTTCTGTGCCAAAGTAGAATTCACTCGTAAAAAAGAAAAAGTTACCATAAACAAAACAGGAAAGAATTTTGGGGGGTTTGCATGGCATGTATAGTATTTTTGAAAGCCGTGATTGTATTTGTCATCCATTCTGCCTCCTATATTATCACATTTATCTTATTTAAGCTGTCTTTTATTTCTCCAATACTTTAATATCTGCACTCACACTCAAGGATATCGCAAAAGGAGTCAGCTGAGATTTCAGATTAAATATTTGGCATCACAGGAGAACAAGGTCACCTTGTAGCCTCATAACTAGTGGTTGTGGTTCACCCTCATTGACCCTGCCTGTACTATATTCTGAGTTAAGTCATGCAGGGAGGTGGGAAAGATTACACAAGAAAATGTGGGCAGGCTCAGTACTGTGTATAACCATATGCACTTCTTAGAAAAGAAGCACTTCACTTTCTCCTCTCAGTAGTGTTTCCTTTTTTCTGTGGTCTTTCAGTTGCCTCTTCCATTCTCGTCTTTTATAATCAAGCCAGAGAAAAAAAAAAATTGTCCTTTCACAGAAATAATTAAAGTATCTTTCTTTTGCACAGCATAGCACAATCATAGGCATTTAGGGAAAAAAAAAAAAAAAAAAAAAAAAAAAAAAAAACAACAAAAGTATTTGTGGCTTGCTATCACCCTGCAGCACTTTTTCCAATAGCCATTCTCATCTTAGCTGACCAGAGTAGAATGTCACAGCATTTCTGGAGAACTGCCATGCCAAAAAACTTTCAACTGTGAAATCATTCAACCAACTTAGGAAACAACGCAGATCTGGGCCAAACTGCTGGGCTTTATTTGGTAGAATTTATCAACACAGAATTCCATGGAAATTTAACAGTTTATACTTCTTCATCAAGTAGTCTGATTAAACACTAGTTTTAGGAGCGAATATACATTAATTTCTATTCTCTGTAACCATTTTCTTACTCTTTAGTTTGTTTCCTGGCATCCAGCATATACCCAGTTGTTTCTTTGCAATAATTAGATTCATTATTTTGTGCAAGAAATACAGATGCATGGGCTTTACGCCCTTTGTCAAAATCCTGCTGGCCAACAGTCCTGTGAGCACAGCCAATATCAACTACAATGAAGAAAACTTAGCGATGAAATTGTTTTTTATCTTAGAACAATCAGGTCCTGAATCAAAGTAGAGAGGAAAAATGGAAGAGTTTATAACTAGGCTCAGAGGATAGGAACATCTATCATAAACTTTTTTCCTTCCCTCAATTTCAAAGGTCTTACACACAGGAGGAGAGAAAAAAGAGAGGAAAAAAACAACCAGTCTTTATTACTGGAACAAAATTATGTAAAACTTTGCACAGGTTCCTTTAGGAGCAGTTTCCAAGAATTAAATCTATACGAGACTGGGGCCTTGAGCTTCCTTCCCCGCCCCGAGACAAAAGTCACATGAAATGTTAATGTTGATGCCAAATTAGTTGAAGAAAAAGATATTGATTGAAATAAGTAAACAAACAAAATCAATGTGATTCCAAAACTCTAGGAATTAATTCTCCAGACTCGCACTCTTTGAAGCATGTTTGTCTCACCTGTGCATGCAAATAAATAAAAAAAGCTGCTCTAGAAAAAAGAATTGCTCTCAGCAGTTAAGCTTTAAACAAGGAATCAGAAAGGATGATTTTTAAAATTGACCAGTTATTTCATTAATCTCTGTTTCTGAGTAATCAGCTCATGTCATGACAAAAAAAAAAAAAGACTCATTTTCAGAAGCTGTAGAAAACTTACACAGTGCAAACTTACACACAGCATTATAGGAGCTTTAGGCTTAAAGACGACTTTTAAATGGTTTATGGGTTGAATATCTAGACTTCAGATTAATGCTGCCTAAACCTGGCATATTTCTGCTTGAGATTTTCTGGGCAGAAAGATGAGCATCTGTTTTGCAGGATGAAGCAGTGAGTCTCAGGTAAACCGAGCTGCGGGACACCACTGTGGATCCACAAGAGATACAGCTGAGATTTCTGGATAATTGCCAGAAGACCTAAAATACTGACTTGAAAAGATTTCCAGATGAGAAACAAGGATCTGCATATCAGGGTACAAATATCTTCTAGATGTACTGAACTAAGCCACAACCCAATTGCAATGAAATACACAGATGAACCGTTCCTCTACCTATTCTAATATTTTGGATAATATTTATATGTTTCATATTATCATCTATGTTTTACTTTTGGCAATCCCATTTTCCATCATTCATCCTTTCTTCATCATTTTCTCATATAAAAAATAAATAGCATTTAGAAAGAATTATTTTTGCACTTATATCTGTTTAAATTCCTTACTGTTTCTTTTTATGAAGAGGCAAAAGAATCTTACTTAGAAATTACATACAATTTCAGAATTCATCAAGCAGCAATGCTGTCTACTTTACTTTCCAATTTTAAAACTAAAATTTTCTTTCTAAGGACATAACAAAACTTCATCTTGATAATGCAAATAAAAAATAGGATCACAGTATTTAATATCTAAAATATCGATTTATATGTGCCAAAATAAATTTAAGCATGTCACATATGATATGTAGTATTTTATGATATGTGAGCAACAAGGCAACTAAGCACGGTGACAAACACTGGAAATTATGTCAAAAGAAATAAATGAAAACCAAAACAAAACCAACCTTATTGTAGTTTTATTCCACACTCAGCACCTCAGAAATAAATCTACATTTACAAAACTTGTTGCAGGACTTAAACTCCAAAATGCTTTGCTATTACCTGACGGGGTAATTAATGATCCATCAAAAATGACAAGGAAGTAAATTTTACACTAACAGAATAACATGCTGAACCACCCTCAGCTGGCTGAATCCAGATAAACGAACCAAGTCATGCCTTACTATGTCAAGACTTCAGTACAATTTTCCTACTTGCATGGTATGCCTGTGACAAATACAGCCTGAGGTTTCCAACAACAGACATGCTGTTATTATGGCAACTGCAGAGGGTAATAAAAGAAACCTTGTGAAAATCACACGTGACAAGAGTTGAAAGGAAAGTCACAGCAAATAATTGCTTTCCTGAAGCTGGGGCTACAGCTATTTTTTCAAGTATTTCCATGACCATTTCTTAGTCTGTACATTACACTAATTCTACAATAAAATAATTTTTATTTGTATTACAGGTGTGCACATGATATTAGATGCTGAAATGAGAATTTTGTAGAATGAGAATTTTCTAGCTTTAGGCTAGAAGGGCAATTTGATATTTGATTATTATATCACAATAGCATCAATCCATTTATCTTTAATGGGCTTCTTCACTTACAGGGCATAGGAAAGAAATAAAATTGGTTGTTTGTACATAAAAATGTTAGGATGATCACAACCAGGAAAAGGTGGATGTGCCTTTGAGATTTCATGAAACATAATTGCATTTTATTCCAAATATCTGTTTAAATAGGTAAGGTACTTCTCATTATTAATTTATAGATGTATGAATTTTATGGAAGAAAGAGAAATTCATCTGAAAATAAATAATAATTTAAAAAGAACAGAAGTTTACAAGATGAAATTCAGCTTAAAAAAATATAGAAAATGCACTGATATAACAACAGATAACTTTGGGACAGTATTAAAGTAATGCAAAGTAATTTTTGAATAATTTGTACTGCTTTCAGAATTTGCCTGAATTCTGAAATTCAGAATATTGTCTATGAAAATCTTCTGATATCTAGCACTGCTATTGTTGGCTAAACCTTTTTAGTTGAGGGTGGGGAGAATCACATTTGTACTTTTTACACTGTGCAACAAAAGAAAAGATCAAGAGGTGGCTATATGTCGGTAGCTTCGTGCTTCTGACTCATACTACAGGTAAAGAAAAGCCATCTTTCTAGTTCATTACAAACTCAACATATTTCAGAAACTGTAGTCCTCACCATGAATAAACAAACAAGCAACACTCTGAAAGCAAGTTCAGACGGTGTCCTCAAAAGAAATGAGGAAATAGTGGAAGTATGCATTTGTGTGAAAGTATGCCTCTGTCTTGCCTGCCATTTTCAGATATCACATTGAGATACTCAGAGGCCAAGATCTAGCTCACCAGTTTAAAATTACCCCCAGACTCATCAGCAACGCTCTTTTGTCTGATGCCCTGTTCATGTGACCATCAGGATACAGACATCAGGACAGTCTGTACTTTATGTGGACATTTCACGTCTCATAGAAAGCCAGAACATCCATCTCTTTGTGACAATGGCTTCTATTACCAGGTACCCACGCACTGGGCTGTGTGGCATCTGGAAAAACAGCTTTAGTAGTATCTTGAGTAGATAAGGACAATGCGAATGTGTGTATTTAGACAAAGATAAAGAAAGGGGAGAGAGAAACAAAATGTGCAAGAGAGAGTGAGAGAGAAAGAAAGATGGATAAAGTGATACTTGAGAGAGAAGAAAATTAATTGTTCTTCATTGAATATTGGCAGGAAAACAGTTTCAACTTCTGCAGTATTATGGTTAGCAGCAAAAGAGAGATGAGGAATTTACATTTAGCTAAAGAACAACATTTCCCTAGTGAAATGAGGAAATTAATGCATACTTACTTTTCTTAACCACCTTAAGTTGCCCTTCAGACACCCTCAGACACCTCTCTGATAGAAATAAAATGCTCCTCAAGAATAGGTATCAACTGTTGTTCCAGTCTTTAGAAGCAATTTGGTGACTCAGCTGATACAACAGTTGCAGTAACTAATGAGGCTGCATTTGTCATTGATATATTTCATTGTGATATGTCTAATACTTCTATTAGAAATCCTTCTATTCAGAAGAAGGATTTGCTTCTGCAATTTCTCCTCAAATCTTCTATAGTATTTCAACTATACAATACCCAGCAAATCATCAGCCTTACAGTATGATTTGATTACACACAGAGCTAGCACTATTTTCCTCAGTTTATATCTACTGCTTGATCTACTGTAACTTTTATTCTGGAACTAATTACATTTTCCTATATTAACACATCTAAAATTGTGTCTGCCTTGTCAGTCTGTTTAACCAGCATTGCACAAGAATACTGGGCCCTTGAGCTTAAAATTATGTATATTTTCTTGCCATTTTCTTCTCTTACTGCTATCGCATGAGTAATTCAGCTGCACTACGCAGCCAGATGTTAGTACATACTGTTGATCTATATCATTCTTGCCAAGTCAGAAATTAATATCATGGGATAATTTTGAACAAATAAAGTACTTACTGAGGGACAGAAAACAATGTGTCTTATGTGAAGGATGAATTGCATCCCAGAAGGCTTTTTTATATCCTGAAATTAACTCTTTAACATTTTCATACATTATAGGAAGTCTTCCTCATAAATTAGAGATTAATTACTAAGCAAAAAATGTTAAAGTTTGTTCCAATGGTGTATTTCATACTGGTTAACACAAACTAGTTTCGTAATACTGTGTGAGTAGAGTTTATTACTAAAGCAAAAACTCCATGGAGTTACAATTCTGTTCACTGCTTTTCTTATTTCCAAGATAAAAATGACTCATTTGGAATTTAAAATTGAGGACATATCAGTAATTTTATGTATCACAGTGTTACTAAAAATCAATTTACACTCTCTAAAAAATCTTAGAAAAAATGAATAAAGAAAGAATGAATTCAAGTCTGTTAAGATACAGAAATAGACACCCAAATTCACTTAAATGGTTGTTTCATTATACCAGTATTTTAGCACAGTGATGGTCTACTTATGATTAGTGATTTAAAGTGTCTGTAATGCCAGATTTGGTTAAAATACTTTTTAAAGATGCCTGAATTGTCATTGGGTGGGATTTATTCTCCCTTTTCCATTTCTCTTTATTTCACTATTCAATATCTTTATTTTATATGACTGTTTTGTGGGTATGAAGGTGCATAAAATGAAAAATTACTTCCTCCTCACACTACACTTAGACTTCTGATTTGCACAAGGTAATTTTGCCCTCATTCAAACAGTTTTTTTCACATATTGACTTGTACTCTTAGGATTAGTTGTTGTTTTAAAACTATCTGGGAGAAGGGGGATGGCTTTCCCTCTCATGTCTTAAAGACTTCTATGTTTGAGCAGCTAATCTTAGATAACCATGCCCAAAAAAAGTTGATTCTCCTTCTTGTAGCCTCATCTCAATTGTCCTAATACAGAAAACACAAGAAGGACATTTTTTTTGTTTGCCTCTCATGACGCCTTCTTCACATTGTATGGTCATATACTTCATATTCTCCTCATGCCAGGTACCTCCTCAATCTTTTTCTCTTTCTACTGCATGTTTCAAGGTCTCGCCTCACTTCATACCTGCCACCATTCCCTTTGTGCAAAGGGAAAAAATCCAAGAGGCTCTAAAAGACTTTCTTTCCCACAGATCAAATGTTCTAATTTTTCTTTTCTACCTCCTACTGTCCACCAAGAGCACTACCAGTGCCGATTGCTTGACACCACCATCAGGCCATCAACTGAACTTATAATGGCCTCAGGATGAAGTTGCATCAACCTGTGTGTGAATTACCTCCCAACTTTTGGGAGCACTGGCTGCTGCGTGCAGCCAGCCAGGGGCTTCCCTTCCACAAGCAACCTGGGTACCCAGGCTGTACTAGCATGTCTCCATATCTGCATTCCCGAGGAAGTGCAGGCTGCAAAACAAACACAAAGACCAAGCCAAAAACATTTACACTATATTATCTAACGAGTAGTCCTTTTTTTTTTTTTTTTGCAATATCCATTTCTATCATACTTTTCTTTCACAAATACCTGAAGTTTACTATCAACCAGGGCAAGTGCTTCAGCTTTAATGAATCTGATAGCAATGAGGTAGAATGGAAAAATGAATTAACACTGCATATAGCCATCACAGATAGCCACCCAGACTAAAGTGCAATGCATGAGAAAGCTCTTCTCAGTGTATCTAAAGATGATGTAATGACATCAATCACATACTCTTTTGCTGCTCTATGTGACACTGTAAAAACTGAATGATGCAGAGGCGGACAGTAGGTAAAAACTACTTGCTATTTCTCACATTAAAAGGATGAGAAGTTACTCAAAGAAATGATCAGGTAGATTTTTTAATGATGCATGTTTTTAAGGCAAATCTACAAAGAGTGAATTGTATTCCATTCTACTTCCCTAAATAAACTTTGAACCTTGCCTGAAACCTAGGGAGAAAAACAAACAAACAAAACCCCACGACCCTTCCCTTAAAAATCCTGTTGCTCAAATAATACCAACAGCCATGTCACCATTCTTTCTCTCATAACAAACATTAATGAAGTGTTTTCTTTGTATTTTATACTTTGCCCAAAGGTCTAGATTCAATAGACATTGTGTGGACTGCCCCATTTTGCAGTCACTGTCACAGTGTTTCCTGAAGATACTGCAAAATTAACCATTCTGAAAAAGGGAGAGTAATTATTATTCCCACTTGTGGGAGTTAGTCCTTATACACAGTGATGAGAGCTCTCTTGACACAAGGCAATGATAAATTTAATGAAATATAAAACAGGTTGTTAACTACTAAAAATTGTAAACCGGTAGTTACCAAGGAAGCACTTACTTCTTCCAACAATATTCCCCATAAAAAAACCTCAATAAACAATGTCATTATCTTTCCTAACAAGGACTGTATGCTTCTCTCTAGAAAAAGACACTCCAGCAATTCAGTGACACAAACACATGCTTAGTATTTTTTCTGGATGGGAACTAGAAAGCCTGACACACCCAGGGACTAAATTCTACAAAGGCAAATGACCACGACGTACATGTTCCCCTTTTGATTCATGTTTGTAGCTCAGCTGCCTTATGGCTCGAGAGCATAACTACGGCTGTCAGGCTGATCTCATGAAAAGGAGGGGGATATACAGGACAGCTGGCCAGCAACAGATGGAGATATGCTGTTCCATCTCACAGGCTGGTAGAGCTCCTGTTGCAGCACATAATGTCCAGGAGAAATCCTAACTCAGATGCAGCACCAGTCTTCCAAAGTAGACCTGGCTTTAAGCCACAATCAAGTCCTAGAATTCAAAGTACTTCTTAAATTGTCTACCTACTCCTTAAACAGACCAGTCATTTATAGTTCAGATCAGTTTTTTATGTTGGAAATTAATTAGTCAGTTCTTTAAATGCTTTTTTTTTTTTTTTGAGATAAGGTGAAAGTATGCCATAACATTTTCTGGTTTTGTGAACAGAACTTGATATACCTGCTGACAGCTTAGGATTTCTCATCCTTGAAGGAGTAAATTCTTTGCTTTTCTAATCACATGATAAATGAGAAAAATATCATCATCATCAGTCCCAGTCACCACAGGGATGATTGCTTTCATCCATTCTGCTTTAGAGTAACATTGGCTTTGACCATCAATTGACTTCTAAAATAGCAAAGCTGCGTTAAAGCCAGACCATCGTTATTGAAATTTACAATTAACTGAATTTATCTTTTATTCATTCTCTTAACTTTGTATGGACACCTAGAGTTTAATTTTGTTCTTTTGATATTTCAAATTAAATATTACCTGAAAACCAAAAGGTAAAACTCATTTGAAAACTTACAGAAACATAAATTAAGATACCAGTTAATTTTGACCTTCTGAGTGAAAAGAAATGAATAAATTAAACATTTATACCATTTCTTATTACCAAGGTGTCTGGGTGCAATTGGAAGGAGCTCATTCTACTATGCAAACTCATCCTGACCCAACTAGTGATTGTGTGTCAATACAAAGAATTACCACCTCATCTTCTCTCCTTAAAATACTGTCTATTATGGATAAAGTTATTTATACCATGTTATACACACAATATCAAAGTACAGTATTCATTTGCAGTTCTAGATTCACACCAGGGTTTAAATTACAAGACATTAATATAAACCAATGGAAAATTTGAACTAATATCTGAATATACAAAATGTGACAAGCAAGTTAAAGGGTATTACAAAACAGGATTTGTCTAAGAAATAGTGCTTTGAGTTACTGTCTGTAGCACTGTGCACAAAAAGTGCTATAACTTCACAGTGTGTGACAAGATACTTTGAGCTCATACTTGGCAAAGTATGAGAAATTTTATACAATTTTTTCCTGTACAGTACCATACAGATCCATAATTTTTTAGTAGGGGAAATTTTTTCTTTGTAATTTTTCCTCTTTTAAAATGGTTTTCAAGTAAAAAAGATATATATTAACAGTGATATATAAACACAACTCTCCAGTAAATAATTTTAAACATACAAATTGCAAATTAGAAAAATAGATATGGTCTAATTCACCCTGATGAGCCTTTTAAAGGGAGTCTTTATGAAAAAATGAAAATGGAAACTTTGCATAATGTGCTCAATAAAAAACCAAAGGCATACTCAGAGTACACATGGAAATAAAATTAATATTCACACTTAATGTTTACATATGTGAGCCTTTGACCAAATGCAGTGAACTAGAATTGAGTTTAGCTTACTCTTTGAGACAATAATTCTCCCTCACCACAAACTAGAACATAAACCAGATACAGTTTTACCCAGGAAAAGGAGTTGAACTTGCTGAATAAAATAGTACCATCTTTATGTTGTCTTTTTCTCTGCAAAGTCACAGCCTACCCTTTTCCTTTTTTATGGTCTTTCTGTGCTTAAACTTGAGTCCTACAGTTCAAGGCACACACATCAACTTATCAGTTATCAATTATTTTTTAACTTATTAAAATAGTTAGAAGTATTATTCTGACTTATTATTGTTTCTCTAGTTTCTTCATATATCAGGCACAATTGCTACTGTTTTAAACACGTGTTATATAGTATCCATGTAAATCACAATC
>JAOXNG010000001.1:35285020-35300851 GCA_028566535.1 Scolopax minor | reverse complement strand
GAAGCAGAAACACAGAGGGATAACAGTAACACTGACAATGGAACCAGAAGCTGCAGGGTAAAATAAGTGACTGTATACCTATTTACCAGTCACTATTTCAAACTCCTTTAAATATAAATTCTGGAATAAATTCCTTGGGAGGGGATGGGGTTATGATGGGTTTCCTAGAGTGCTGAGCACTTTACAAAGAGCAATGATATTTTGTGTAATACCTCTCTCATGTAAAATGACATATTTTAACCATTTTATACGTGAGGAGCAAAGAAACAATGCATCCAGTGCAAGATAGTCAAAATATGCAAGAAGTAGTGATTTGACAGTCTATTATGTTTGATGTTCCTGTAAGAAGCAGGAACACATTTAAAAAATGTAGTTTGGCAAAATATAATCACATACACACAGACAAAAAGAGTTACATATACTATAATTTCTAGATGCATGAAGCATCTTGCCTCGCCTCCCACTGCAGCCCCAGAAGGAAGCGGGTCTCTGGGGCTTTCTGTGCTCCATCTGCCAGTCTCACAGGGACATCTAAGGTACCCTAGGGCATCAAAATGATACTATATCCTTATGTTCAGGCAATTGATTCTTATCTTCAGAGACCTGTGTCCTCCTGGAGCTACAGGAGGAGGTGAAGCAAAATGCTTCAGGGCATCTAGAAATTACATTAGATGCAATTATTTTTTTGCCTAATTATATTTTGCCAAACTGAATTTATAAAATTTAGAGACTAAGGAATAACAAGGTTAAGAAAATAAATAACTAAATTTAAAAACCCCAATGCACATTTGTTGTTTTAAAACCAATGAAACACTTGAATATTTAATCTTGACACTATTTTAATAGTGACAGATCCGGTTTAGATTTTGAAAAGAAAAAAAAACCTAAAAAATAAATTTAACATTTACTTTAAGTTAAAAAATAATCCCTCAAAATGCTAATAAAGAATATTTTTCTTTTTACCAGTGGTTTCAAAAGCAAACTAAGAAACGCAAGCTACTACTCAATACAGTGACTGCTTGCTACTCTATGATGCTTGACCAATTTTCCACAGCATTAATATCCAATTTGTAAAGGACAAATTTACATATTAGGACATGAATTTGAAATAATGGGTGATTTTACGAAGAACAGAAATTAAAACTGAAATGTTAATCATCCAGAACCTTCAAAATGGTGATTATCTCCCCAGCGCATGAAGCTGGGAAGGAAGGGAAGGAAGTCACAGGTCAAATCACTTTAGATTTATTGCTAATAACAGATTTGTAAATATTATCAGATACTCAAGCAGTAAGGAAACAGGCAAATCTAAACCACTTACTTACTCATAAAGTTCTGAAGTAGAGTCCAGTTATAGAGTCACAAGATAAGATGAGATTCATAGACAGATATGGCTTGTTATTAGGTCAACCATAATAAGTGAAAAAGTCACATTTTAAGTCTGACAAGTAAGCAAAAATAAATCCTTAAAGATATAGCTAATATAAACAAATTTCCAAGTCAACTTTCATGGTGTTTTGAAGACTTTCTTTGCTTCAGACCTCTTGAAGAACACCTTTCCATGAAAGCTTGTCTACTGTTTTTCTAACTGACCAAATTAAACAGAATACTGCTACATAGAAACCTTATCTTCTCAAGAGATAGGTGGGCACTCTTTCAACTGTCTATGAAAAGGTAGTCCTCACTGGGGATAAACTTTCATCCAAACATTAGATGCTGTTATGTCTGCTGCTCAGCGATGAGTAGAAATAAATAAATAAAATGTATCTCCATAGTTCTCTATCTTCTATAATTACATTTCCACATGCAGACAAATCTTTTCCTGCAGGATGTTCTCCTTCCCAAATGCAAAACTGCAACATTTGAGCATTACATATGGCCAATTAGCCATGTGTTGTTCCTAAAACTTCAGGAGTTTAAGTCTCACAGCACAACTCTAATGGACTGAAACTCATTTGCAAATAGGAAGACTCACAGATGTTTTGCCATGCATTACTTAATGAATTCTGTACAGAAGAGGGATGAATAAATACCTTTGTTTCTGCCTGGGGGAACCAATAAAACATTGATTTTTAATCTCCAGTAAATACATAATCTCAGCTGGGCCACAATACATATAAAGAGAATACCTCATTTAATGTCTCCATTACAAATGTATCAACACCCACAACATCCCACCAACAGGGCTGGTTTAACAGAGTGGACCTTCTCTTCCCATGGATACTGTTGATCTGCGAACATGCAACAACCCAGAGGGTCCTGGTGGCGTTTCTGTACCCTTGTCACCACCACCAAGGCCCTGGTGGCTGCACAGCAGCTTCCCTTGGCCACATCAACTATGGAGTGAGGTCACCTCTAAGCCCCTGATCAGCAGCTCACAGCTTGTAATTAAGTGCAAGTGCCTTGATAAATGACACGGAAATTGCTTCAGCAGTAAGAAACTCTGTGCTTTACGTGTTACTGTGAAAAGAAGGAAATTTCCCATGGCTAGATAAAATAGAAAGCCAGAGAATATTTTAAAAAGCATTGCCACCTTCAAAATCACTACCTCAAGCAATTCTTAATTGGCATCTCTGGTACCAGTGTGCAGGAAGCACAGGCAGATTTCCATCCAGATATACATAATCAATCCAGGCTCAGAAAGGCAATACAAACACCTGCTGAAATCGATGATCATCTGAATAAATGCTGAAATGTTTTCTTGTTCTGTTTTTATTTCTCTATTTTTTTCCCTTTTTTTTTTTTTTTCCCCAACACTGTATTTAGAAGGTCCTTTCTTTGTATGGGTGTTTCTCTGAACTATTCTTGGCAGATACCATCCCCTTATGGACTTGAGTAGCCATTTACAAGCACCAACCTGTCTCCTGTATCTTTAGATGAAGATTTAAAACACTTTTCTAGGAATACTCTAGCTTTAATTCAGAGTTTTGCATTTTAGTACACAAATATAAAGAAGCTTTGCTTCTGTGCTCTTAATATCTTACTAAGAACTAGCAATTTATATGCTATAATAGGCTCCACAAAGCAACATGTTTCTAAAGATATGAAGTGTCCCTGAAATTAACAGGACCGCTCACATATTTGGGCATAAGGTTTAGGTGAAGTCTTTGAGCTGAGGTTTAAGAGCCTTAGAAAATCACTCTTCAAGAGTTCCACATGAATACACTGAGATCTCTGCATTGTAAATTGTTATATACAATTTGTGTATATTTAGTATTTCACAGAATCACGAAATGATTGAGGTTGGAAAGGATGTCTGGAGGTCATCTGGTCCACCCCCTCTGCTCAAGCAGGGTCACATAGAGCTGGCTGCCGAGGACTATGTCCAGATGGCTTTTGAATATCTCCAAGGATGGAGACTCCATGATGTGTCTGGGCAACCTGTGCCAGCACTTAGTCACCCTCACAGTAAAAAAAAAAGTGTTTCCTGATGTTCAGAGGGAACCTCCTGTGTTTCAGTCTGTGTCTGTTGCCTCTGGTCCTGTCTCTGGGTACCACAGAAAAGAGCCTGGCTCTGCCTTCTATGCACCCTCCCTTCAGGTATTGATACACATTGATAAGATCCCCCTGAGCCAAGCCTTCTCCAGGCTGGACAGTCCCTCCTCTTTCAACCTTTCCTCAGTCCTCCAGTCCCTTCATTATGTTCGTGGTCCCTCTCTGGACTCTGTTCAGTCTGTCCATATCTCCCTTGTACTGGGGAGCCCAGAACTGGACATAGCGCTCCAGGTGGGTCCTCACCGTTTCAGGATCTTCAGGACCAAGAATCACATATGGCAATTTTATTTGAGGTTGATGACCAGTTCCATTTGTCATCTACAAGAACCTGATTCCATCAGTTTTGTATTGTTTTGAATAAGCAGATGGCAGTTTTCCCTGCTCTAAAGACTCACCATCTGAGCATGTAGGAGTTAGATCTGGGATAAGTATTGCCAGCTGAACTGAGATTCTGTATAGATGTTGAGTACATTACCAGAAACAAAACACTTATCTTGTTTCAATTTTCCTCTTTAGCTGAGAAAATTCTTTCTCAAATTAGTTGCTGCAGACAAGCTACATCTACAGAAGTGGAAAAAAAAGAATTTAAAAAAACCCCACTTTTGTCAACACATATGCACTGCCCAGTGACATTTTTTAAAGGCATTCTTTCACATTCTCCACAAGACTATATTTAAAGCTGCACTTCTAACTCGAATAAAATTATATTGACAAAATTAAATAAAACTGTGTTGAAAAGTTTGTCCACTTCTAAGTACGATTATTTTGTTGCTTCTATTCTGGCTATGTTCTGCAAGTACTTTCTCTCCCTTGTTTCCATGTGCAAACCACAGGAAGAAAAAAAAAAAAAAATCAGAAAAGTATGCAGTCATGGCAAGAGCTCTCAGAGGAGTATAATCATGATTCATTATCATCACATACTAATGGAATATCTCAGTGGAAACACCATAAAGCAATGTTTAAACATCATGCAATGATTGCTTTATAATGTCTGTAGCTACACAAATACGCATCTTTCACTCTCCTGCTTTCTTCTGTTATGTGGGTCAAGCACAGCGCTTCCTTTCTCTGTGACTTTGGGGAGAAGAGACAGGCTCATTTAGGCTTTTTTCCATCTCCATTTCTTTCCATCTTCTAACTGTTTACGGGGATACAGAATTGTACTGGTAAATTAATTTTGTGTGACAATCTAAAAAACAGATTTTTAGGAGGTAAGTTAAAGCAAAGGGAATTTTCCTCATATTCAAACTTCACTAAGGTTGCATGCACCATCAGAAAAAATAACTTCAAACATGGCTCCATTATGTAAGGATTTGGGAACCTCTCTACCACTACCCTGTAGGAATACTTTTCTTTTATCCCCTTCTATTTTTCCTAACAGGCAAGTGACTGTTTTTATTGTTGGAGAGTTACAATACGTCAGTTCTACACAAGGATGTGTTTATGTGAATCCGCACTGGGATCCCAGTCACTGGTGAAAAACAAAATATTACTTTTTTTTTTGGTGTCCCTGATATTTTCTTTTTTTCACAAATATTTTATGAATACTATTTCATGTAGATGTACTGATAATCATATCACAAGCAAATACAAATGAAAGAAATATAAAGAAAGGTATAAAAATGCCCAATGGAAACAAGCATGAAAACTGTTACCATTGACCAGTTTTGTCATTTTTTGTTTTGCAGTTTGACCCATTTAAGTCCATAGCCTTACTGTGTGGTAACCCATCACAGTGCTTCTGACATCAGAAGAGCTGTGAAGATGACAGCCACAATACTCGCCTCTAAGCCATCAGCCTGCTCTAGTGAAATCAAAGGCAGGTCTGCACTCAGTTTTGAGCTCCGTAAGCAAAGAATTAGACCTTGAGGCTTTAAACTTTGATAACAGAGATGACAAAAACAGCACCAAAAATCACCAGGTTATCTCCATGAAATACACTCAGTAAGCATTTCTCCAAAATTATGTATAATCAGCCATTGTAAACTTTTGGCAAAACTGTTTGGGTCGGTTGGAAGTTTTAGAGGGGTTGTTATATATGAAAAACAAAATTGGAAATTACTTTTACACTTGCTTCTAGTCAAAGGAATCTAATAATTTTTCAGTGCCTGCAGCTAAAACTAGGCATAGCTCACCAAGTTCTGAGGGTGCAAAGGACTGAAACAGAGTTAGTTGTGTCAGTGAAATTGAAAGCAATGCCTCATTCTTTATTATAAAACCTTTGGCACTTCAGAAGAACTGATGGTCTAAGTGCTCAGTGAGGCTGAAGAGCCTTCACTCCACCACTTGGTTTCATGCAGGGGGATTATGTTATTGCTGACCTCCCAAATCCATATGAAAATAAGGTGTTTATCATGAAGACGTGTAAGTAAAATTGATTAGTAAATTAGTAAATCTTGCAAGTAAAATTGCATTCATAAATTACGTGTTACTTCAGAACACATGGAATTCATTCTCCACTGCAGCCTTCATTCCCACACAAGCTGTCATGGCAATCATATACCTTGCTTGTTGGCTCAGCTATGTCCAGCTTGTCTTCAAATCTTCTCCTGCCCTCATTCATCTTTTTCCATATTAGCTGTGAGCTTCTTGAGCTTCTTCAAGTCTGTGTTTCTGCCAAACACTTTGCTTGCACTCTTTATCACTGTCCTATCATTCCTCTAACGCAATCCAACTCACGTAGCCACAGAACCACTCCCAGCACGCCCTTCACTCTAACTCCAGTTTACATTTCATGTCCATCAGTTCTAAAGTCTGACCTGAGCTGCACTGATGCTTCCCTTTCTTCAAAGTTTCTTATCAGAAGACTCATCTTTGAACTCTTTATTTTCTTAGAAATCCTGGCAAAACATATAAACAAAAACGTCTATCAAATCTACAAAGCCCGACAAGTCTGGGAAGTGTCACCATTCAGTCATTAATTCTTCCTATAACTTTTTAGGAGTAGAAAGAGTGTAATAATATTTCTTCTTTAAAGTGCCTCAACATTTTTTGTCAATATATGCTAGATAATCATTAAAAAGCCAATAGCAAATATTGTGCAACATGCACTGGTGAATTGCCTTGTCTTGCATTTAATTAGTCAATTAGTTTTGCATGGATTACCACAGTAATCTGAAACTACCTATTGCCACTAAGTAAAACTAAATGGAATAGAAAACCAGCACATTACCTGGTAGAGAGCTGCTGTCGAAGACAATATTCTGAACTTGACAGATACAGAGCCTTTGTTCAGTTTGAACATTTAAAGACTCTTTGGAGACCTGATTGGCTGATTATCACACATGATGTGTGGATGGTTTATTTTGTGTGACCAATTGCCAAACCAACAAGCATCTCAAATTACTGAGGTTATGGCGAAACTCAGCATTCAGAACACAATCCCAGAGAAGGGCACCCTAGGTCTATGAACTTTACATGGTCTGTTTACGGTTTCTTCCACAGTTTCTTTGTGTGACATGCAAAATTCTTCCTTATCATCGACTGTATACGTTCAAAAGTATAGCTATAGCATTTAAAATGACTGCTAATATCTGGGGACACCTGAACATAGTTTGTGCCTAATGCTACAGGAGTTCAGCATGTACTGAGATGCTGGGTGTGAACCTGAATTTTAAAATATATAGTAAGTTAAGATTAGCATTAATATGGTTTTGTTCAACAAATTAAAAATGTAATAAAAATGCTCTAAAGATCATCAACAAAAGCTTGAAAGCAAAACAGCAGGCACGCAATGCAGCCAGTGTTGCAAAAGTCTAATTTTTTTTCTCATTTGAACAAAATTGTCCAGCAATTAACAGTAAATATGCAATTAACTCAGACTTTTTTTAGACTGCTCCATTTACAGGCATAGTAAAATTCTGCATTAGACTTTATAGAGCAATTAGAAACTTATTTGTATAAATAAGCAATGCTAGCCACTACATTATTTAAAAAGCTGTATTTTGCTGGAGATAATGCAGAGCTTGCTTCAGAGCTCCAAAAACTATTTTCTGTTATTTCTTAAATTATAAAAAATTCACAATTTTTGTATAGGAAAAAAAAATCAAATCATCCATAATACTGATGATAAAATAAATGTACACATAAAAGGCAAGTTGTACTTTAGACCAAATTATAACTTCACTCAAAAATTCTGAGCAAAAGGATTTTACGAGTTCAATCAAAAAGCCCTTCCTTTTTAATTGCAAAAATGACGTTAACTACTTTGTTGGAGAAGCAAACAAAAAGCTGCATGTTTTGTTACAATTTCTATTTTTCACCAGTCTGGCCTTGACCCAATAAATGCTGGAAAGATGAAACCGCATGGTCAAATGAAATGGAAAAACATTCTGATGACTCAGACTAAAAAATCTGAAACTTTTTCTTGTCCTAGATATTCACTGTGCAATTGATATTAAAGGCTCAAAGCTCTTAGAATTGTTTTGTTGGGGATTTTCAGGCAGTCTCTGGGATAAATTTTATGAGAAAACTGCTGTTATTTTCACTGCTCACCACTTTGAATATTCACAGGGAAAGAAGCAATTCTCTCAAAGAATTTCTTAATTTATCTGAAAATAATGATGCTAATGATGATCTGCATTTCTAAGACCTGTGGCAATCTCACATGAAAAGTGAGAGTAGTTCTAGCACTACTGGAAGCACACACAATATAAGAATTGCTTAAAGGAAAAGACCAGTCTAATCATAAGAAATGATTATCATTTAATTGATCTCTGTACTGTCTAAAACTTTAATTTGAATCTGAAATGGTTCCTTCAGGAAGGATGAAATATGTTGAAGATAATATGTGGCAGTGATAGGTAAGTCTCTAATGCCAAACTGCAGGGAGGACCCTTTGCACGGGTTGTTCGTCTCAACACTGAGGACAACAGCAGGAAAGGAATGTGTTTGCTGACACAAGCACATAAGAAGAGGACAAAAAGGAAGTAAACACGGGTTGCTGAACTCTGATGGAGACCCTGCGGTGACAACAATGCCACATTTCCTATTATTGGAGAGAAATAGGAAGCCAGGCATTGTTCAGGCTGGACACCCTCTGTTAGATTTTGACAACTTGTCTTTAGTCCCAGGTACAGCTTCTCACTTGTGTCAGCAGAGCCGTTCCCCTCCCCTGCTGTGCCAGGGCCATGGCAGGGCCTTCCTTCCACAGGATCCGCAGCCCAGACCAGGCAGGGGAAGAGAAAATCTCTTCTGGACCCAAGATTTCTGCATCTGTGAAAAGCAGTCACAGAAAGATGGATTAACAGGAGGTACCACTGTGGTGACCCTAGGAGGTGAGGCCACAGCTGTCCTCTAGGGACAGCATGGTCAACATGAGTGCACAGCACAGCACCAGCTTGGCATCTTGGTGGCAGAGCGTAGCCGCCTTTTGTCCATCCGCTTCAGAGAGCAAACAGAAGGGCTTAAATCTGTGCCTACACCAAGGCCAGTCTTCTCAATTCAGGCAACTGAGCATGAGGTAGAAGGTCAGAGCTAATGTTAAAGTGTTCTTTTGAGTGACAGAGCTAATTGGCACAGGGCACGTCAGTGGCAAGCAGCTGGCCTGCAGTTCACTGCTAACTTGAACTTGACAAAAATAAAAGTTAATTCTGCCTTGGACTGTTGTCAATAAAAATGTAGAGACACCAGGAGGGCTATTACTCAACAGACCATATAGACTATTCTAGCAGTGTATTTTTTGAATAATAATGGCAGTGGGTTTTAAAATATAACACAAATCCAGCTATTAGAGAGCTCCTCTGAGATAGGTGCCTAGATATAGTTGCTTTACTGCACCTTTCTCACCACTCATTAGCTTAAACCATTAAAATCAAAGTAAGTTCATAATAACCATTTAGCCTGGATGCTGATCTGAGCTTCAGCTCAGGTTTTCTCTTCACTAACGTATGTTCCAGTACAACTTCTGTTTATTAACAGACTGAAAAAAATAATCTCTTTTGCAAGTGTTATGGTTAATATTACAACACAATCTTTCCTTCAGTCACAATCCAAGGATGTTTGTTTTCTTGAAACAATGCTTTATATCAGCAGTGGCAATAGTACTTCAAATTATATAGTGGTTTGTTCTAATAATGGAGGTTCGATCACGAACTGTTTTCTGTTGGTGTATTTCTTTGGTTTTTTCTTGGTTCAGCTGTTTCAGACATCTAAGCTATAATGAAATGATACATGGCCTACAAACACCTATCTCTCTCTGTTATAAGGTGAGTCTAAATAACTAGCAGAATTACAGATACTTATGCTACTGAACTCTGCATTTGGATGAAACCAGCCCTATATGTTCATAATAGTTTCCAGGGAACAGGAAATAATGACCCAGTTCCTTCTTCCACTCCGACATTTTTAAATTTTATGTGTTTTGGGGTAGGCAGGAAGAGAGTTTCCTTGTTTTCTTATTTAACTCATATGAAATAAGAAAGTGAAAAAAAGTATTTTCTGGATTCTAAAAATGTTCTTTCCATCTTCCTTGAAATAGGTACACAGCTTAACAGTATAGTGTTGAAATCTGAAACTTTTCAATCCTTTATGTATTGCAGAGAAAAATAAGTTCAGCTGGGATGAGTAATGAGTCTCTGAAAAGCATGTGGTTCAATACCTATATTTTGTGCAGGATTTTATTTTACTGTGTTTGTAAAAGGTGCAACTCAACAATGTTGCATTACGAACATTTTTGGGGCTATCATGCCTGTGTAGAAGAAAATTTATGGGAGGTACAGATAAACTCTCTCATGCTTTATGTACATACCATAGGCAATAAATGCTATCCTTTTTGAAAATAAATCTTCAAGTCTTATTTTGTAAAAGAAAATCTCTAACTAGAGACTGTCTCTCTAATTAGGCAAAATCTTTGTCTCTCTAATTAGTCAAAAAAACCTGACAAATTTCATACATGCCATTTTAATTCACAGTTTACTCAACTAAGTCACTGCATAAACCATCTAATTAAAACTTGAAACAATGTTCAGTGCCTTACAGTACAACATAGAGGGCAACTTACCTTATGTACAAACTGGACAGTTTCCCAGAGCTGCAGAATTGGAGAGGTAACATTTTTAGAGCAAATTTGTGACTGCACTGATTAAATTCCCAATAAGACATAAATTTTTATAATGTATAAATACAAAATTGCGGAAAAAAGATGAGACAAAGTAAGTCTGTGTTTCATAATAGCTGAATATGTGGCATTCTAAAATTCTATAAAAACATCTGGTATTAATGTGATTTCTTTCAAATGTTGGAGTAGAAGCAGCAGGATATATTTTACTCAAGACAATGAAATAGGTAGGGCTGTCTCTGATGATACAGATACCAAATATGTATCACAACTGACCAGAAGAACAGTAACTGTTTGACAGAGAAACTGGTAAGACTTTTTGAATAAGCTCAAGAATTCCGTAGTAGATCTGTTTGCAGGGGAAAAAAAAGGCAATATTAATTTAATACTGTTCTCTGAATTATTTAAAAAGCATTATCATTCAGGCCTGAAATTTCATCAGCTTAGATAACTGCAGATACACAAGAGCTTGAGTAATGAGATATGCCATAGGGTGTGACAGTGCACAAGTTTGAGTGTGTTTGGTATGAAGAAAATGCAAATCTTAAAGTATGTTGCATGTCACATTGCCCAACACTGTGTGAACATGCAGCCTTTTGAGCTGGTTCTTGCCAGATTCTCCTGTAATCTGGTAATATTCTCTCTTTTGAGAGAATTCTCTCTTTAATTCTCTCCAGATTCTCTTTTCTGCCATGGTGGGCATCAAGGGATAGTATGGAGCGAATAGAGAAGACCATAAGGAGCCATGAATGGCCAACAGCAGGAGAGTACCTGGGCGATGAGAAACACAGATTTTCTCACCTATCTCCAAAATGGCAATAATTCTCCCCTTTTGTACAGAACCCTTCAAAACGAGCCAGACACATTGGTGTCTTGCAGCACACAGAGGGCTGCATGTGTCTGTGCACAAGCTGCACTCAAGCAGACTGAAGAGAAGTATCAGTAGTTCCCTTCTCACCACTTGTACTTCAGTGCTCACTGCAATGCCACTGTGGTGAAAGAACATGCTCCTCTACCAGGCCTCTACTCTGCTAGCCCTCCCCAACAGCAACTTCAGCCTGCTCCTCGCTGTCCTCCCCCCACTCTTCCTCCCTAATCTGATCTCAAAGGCTGGCGGTTTCACCCCGCCTTGCTCTAACAGCTTTAGTAACTCAAAAACTTACCAGCATACAAAGTCCAAGGTAAGGAATAGCTACTCCCTAACTGACTTAAGATTTGTTCACCACAAGAATGATACTTCATGTTTCCCCTGGTGCCTTGATTTCCCTTCGGTTGTCCTCACTATCTTGTACTTAAATGTATCTATATGAATATATAGATAATCCTACATATAACAAAATAGTGCAATACCTTCAAAATAATTTTATGTTCACTCTATCAGGACAGACTTAAGCCACAATTACCTGAGTATCACCTAATGCCTTAAATAACAACTTACATATTAAAAACATTGCAGTAGCTCATGAAAATAAAACATATTCAAATCACTAATGTATGTTTGCAATGTTTCTTTTTCACTCAGATCACTTTAGATTCTTTTACCAAATCACTTCCTTTGTCTTTCATAAATTATTTGTGGGCAAGTGTATTTTTAAGAGGAGAAAAATATGTTTTTCTAGTAAGATCAGATAATGTATGTGATCATAATTCAGTGAAACTGACTGTGTATGTGAGACACTGAGTATTAGAAAAGAATCGGTGCTCTTCAGCTGTGAGGACATTGCAAAATATAAGCCCAAAGGAAAGTGAGCTTGAATGAAGTGGTGCTACCGCCCTTACTGGCATCTTAATTTTTAATGGTATCCTTCTTGTGAAAGCTTGTAACTCTTAACTTTAACTTAGTAAACCTTTGTAGTTGCATAATTGTTACATTAAGCAAAAAATACTTGTTTCCAGCTTGTAGGAAAATGTGAGATGGTCTTCAGCTTGAAAGTTTATGATTTATGTACAGATATATAAATTGCTAAGTATGTACTATATTTGTTGGAAGTACACTCAGCTTTTCAGCCAAATCTGGGCTATGATTAAGGGAGGTATTTAAAACAAGTAAACAATAAATGTAAGTGTACCTTATAGTGGGAAAATTGTACTTGTGAATACATTACTTTAACAGATAAGCATAATGATAAAAATATTCAGCAATTGATGAAGCAACTTTGTTAAAGACAAGAAGGAGATATAACCATACTGATTAAAGGGTGTAGTATAAAGTCTTTCTACTTTGCCTAGAGGGGCAGCTGTGCTGGCAGAAGCTTTCATCCTGGAGGGATCAACTCTTGGCTGTAGTTTCTACCAGGGCAAAGCAGGTTTATTTTTATGGGCAGAAATGCACACAAATCCTGCCAACTGAGGCTCCTCAAGAGACACATACATTTTATGCAACTCCCAGATGGCCTGAATACTGCAACAGCAGTACCTTTCCCTTACAGATCCCTTTTCTTTTTTACTCTCTGGACTAATCAGCTTCTTTCAAGCCACCCTGAGTACATCAATTTGAGATAAATATAACACTTTTAGCTACCACAGGTAAAAGATTCAGATCAATTTACAGGTTCACTGTAGCTCTTCAGCAGCTAATTTATGTATGTCTGGGATTTTTTAAACATGGTAACCCTAGCAGTAACACAAATTGCTTCTCCAAATTCAGCCCATGATCCACAACAGAACTGCTCAATCTGCTCTAGTACTTATGCTGCTGCATTTTAGGATTGAAATTAAAGCCAGTGCTCTGACAGCATTGTGCATTCCCTCCACTTTGACGCACAAAGGTTTTTTTTAGGTATTTCATGCTACTCTGGCTTTCCTCAAAAGTAGGGAAGAAAACGAGTTGGTGCATTGCTGGGCTGCCTGAGAATTAAAGCCAATCAGCCTGACAGCTTATATCATGTACCTTTCTGTCTTCTACTACCTTTAAGACCTTGCATCTTCTCACAGCTGTCACCAGCCTTCCTACTCCTGCTTGAAGAATCACTGCAACACCCTTCATGACAAGAAATTACCTATTCTCTGAAGGTATTAAAAAAAAAAGAAGAAAAAAAAAAAAGAAAAAGATAAATCAAACACCATCTTACATAAGCTCTTCTCTCTTTATGACAAGAGATAGTCTCTTGTGGTTCTCATATGCAGAAAAAAGTAGGCAGCCCATTTCTGTCCTCAGCAGGGCCCAGATACACAGTTCTACCAAATGAAGAAATAAACAGGGATTCCCTCTGGCAAGGTCAGAGGTGCAGATGCAAATGATCCTGGGAGCACGAGTTCAACCAAATACAAAAGGTTCTGTGCTCAGTGGGGTTTGGTTAAATAATTCAGGTCCAATCTTTTAGGAACACAAATAGAAGCCATTCCCTTCTCAATGGGGTAACAGAAACAAACACACAAAGTTAATGAACCCAGCAGGGATTGACCAAACAGTTCAAACTCCCCTTTGGAGCGGTGAGAATAACTATGAAGCAAACAACCTTAGCCACTTGGCACTGGAAAACAGAACCTGCTCTGCTTTCGTTGGATGAGTAAAACCTTCCTTGATTACAGGAGTCCTTCATTCTTTAGGGGGCTAAATTTGCTATTAAATGCTGACTAGAGTCATCCATTCAGTTCTGACAGTTCATGTGCTAAGTCAAAGCAATGGCAGTGAAATGTCTTCTCCAACCATTTGATCCCTCTGTTATCTTACTGGGTCCAGAATGTACATCTCCTCACACTCCTGTGCTGCCAACATATAAGTTCCCTTCTTTCAGACTCATGCTTTCTTTCACAGTGTTCTACTGGCATGAAACACTCTTCTTTTTTTTTTCTCCATGAGTATCCATTAATCCCTCTATGCACCTGGTCATAAAACTGTTCCAAAGGAGTCAACACGATCATATAGGAAATACATCCACATGTATCTATGGTTCTCTGCACAGACCAATATAGCCTGTAAATACCATACTGCAATACTGGAACTTCCTGAAACATCAAACCAATCTACCCATTTTTTTTTTTTTTTTCTGTGCTCCCCACTTCATCTCCTAGCATTCAGCACGTTGTAAATTACTTCCTATTTTTTCTATCACCTTCTGGGTTTGTATATGTACATACAATTATTTCTATTAGAAAAACTACCTCCTCACTTAAGTATAGTTGGATGCCATAATGAAAAGCAAGTAGATGCTTCTTTGAGAGTACACCAGAATGCAAGATTCTCTGCTTATATAACAACTATATCTGCTGGTCAAAGTAGTTATGACATAGGCTGTTCAGCATACAGTTTTATTTCATATATACACCGATTTCATCCTATATGAGTGTTAGAAGAAAGGATTGATTTAAAAGTAAGATTTGAGCTTCAGTTATTAAGAGATAACAACCTACTTACCCAGGATCCAGTAACACTGAAATTAAAGATCCTAATTTAGGTGGCTAATTTAGGTTTCACAAGACTATTGTGCTGCCTACAAAAAGTGTTGCATTTATGCACCTGGGATAAAACTGATAAATGTGGAGAGGGGGAAAGGGAGGGGGCAGGAAAGAAGAAAAATTGTAACTACCACATTGAGCTTAAAAATGTATTCTGGATCCTCAATAAAAATAATATTCAGTATTCTGTAAGAATCCTATTCTATTACACTTGCAATTTAAGTATAATATAGAAGTAAGCTTGGACACAGCAACTATAATAGCTGTGCTAATTTTTTAGGAAATAGCTACAAGAAAAAAAATATCATGACCTCATAGCTAAAATACATTTGCATTGAGAACAATACTATTTAAGTCATCCTTTTAGGTATATAATATTTCAGCATTGCTAAAGTATATCCAGAAGTGCAAGTTTATTCCTAGTTAAGCAAGAATATCTTGTTTCATTAACATCCTTCTATGCTACGACATTCAGAAGAAGAACTAATTTTAATTGTGGAAAGGACAGGCTTTTGTACCCTATTACCTTATGAATACAATATGACTATATTTTCCAGGTTGCATAAAACAATCAGCTTTACTATTAGGCATAACAGTGGAAGCCACTATTATTTTTTTAATCACAGAAATAATTCTGAGCTGGAAATCATCAACTGGATCAACATTCCCGCGTGCATGTGGGTGCTAAAGGACACAGCCATGTTTGCATGATATATTCTCATTTGTATGTTGGAGCTCCTTTATCATGGCACACACAAGAGCGAGTCACCAACACAGACATAGGTCAACTTAACAAACATACCCAGTGGGATGCATTAGCCAGCTGCAGGCTTACATGGAGCTTCGCATGGGATTTCCTGATGCTGTACAAGCCATAAGTC
>JAOXNG010000001.1:35254257-35275589 GCA_028566535.1 Scolopax minor | reverse complement strand
TGCCCGCCCGGAGCCGCCGCGGGTACCGGAGCTGCCGAGCGCGGAGCCTCCCCCCCCACCTCCCTCGGAGGCGCGGCCGGGGGAGCGTGCGGTTGTGCGGGGAGGAGAAGGGCGCGGAGAGCACCGCCAGCCGCCTGCCGCGGTCTTCACCGGTGTCCGCCCTCGGCCCCACCCCGTTCTCCTCCTCTTCGGAGCTGAGCATGCCAAATATTTCGCGTAATGAGGCCGTTTGCCGTCGCTATTCCATGAAAATAGGTTACCAAAAGGCGCATCAGGTCGCTCGTGTTAGGGGAAAAAAAAAATAAAAACAAAACCAACCCAGCGATCTTTTTGTGCTAAACGCGGGAAACTTTGTCTTCTGAAGCAGGAACTGAAATTTGGCCAGTCAGCAATGAGTTCAGCCATGAGTTCTTGACTGAAATCTTAGTCACCTCTTCTTTTGCCCCACCCTTTCTCTCCCTTAAAAAAATGGGAGAGAACTGTTTTGTACATATCATGAACATAATTATGGAAGTGGCCACTGACCACTAAATTCTCCAACAATTCTGTCCTGAAGGCTAAAATCCTGTAGGGAAGAGATAAAACATAATCATATAATTGCATAATTAAAGGCTTTACCATAAAGCCTATTCTCATGGGTAAGGATTGCACATCGCATGCAACTTTTAAAGTGGTGTGAGGAGGCTGCAGTAATTGCAGTTGTTGACATTATGTTGCAAAATGTGTACAAAAGTAAATGTGGTTATCATGTGATGATTATTTTTTTTAACTTTATTGCATGTTCTTTGTTTAGCGAAAAGCTTTCACGAATAGAGATGAGTCAGGAACTGAGACGGCGTGTCTATTGAGAGGAAGAGAGAGAACTTGGGTTGTAGTTGGGGATATTCCAGTTTGCTCAGCTGCTAGGGAAGGACTTTATGGGATCGTCTGTTTACTTTCCATTAATACCATTTGAATTCCTTGACTAGCATCAGCCACAGTGAACAAAAAAGTTTGTAAAATGATCTGGAAAGAAGCATGGCAGAGCAAAAAGAACCTGCAGCATGAGTGGCAATATCTGTTACATGTCAAAGAATCCATCCACAGTGGACTGACATCTTGAAGCACAAATTCCATTGCTTATCAATCTGTTTCCTTTTGTACGAGGAGTGTTAGGAATTATTTGGTGTTTAAGAGTGTAATCATTAGTCCAGACGACACAGATACAGAAATCTCAGCAATGTACCATTTTCAGTAATGTAACATTTCATCATTGTTATTTATGTGGACCTCGACTGCAGTGGTGTCGGGTTTTTAAAGTGAATGTGCTCGTCTCTGAGTACTGCAAAATTAAGGCTCTAAGTGATGACTTAGTGATCACTCTGAAGTGATTCAGTTTGCTGTTGCGGACTGGAAAAACAAGACCAAACTGTCATCATTCTATGTTCTTCCAGACTCGGGGCACCTTCATTGTAGGAAGCACATTATTCAAAGTAAAAATGTTCATATCCACCCTCTAAGGGTAAGAATTAAAAATGTATTAGTGTGAATTACACGAGAATTTCAAGAAGCGAGTAAGGATTCAGAGCTGCATCTGCATGTGTTTATGTGTCTGTGCGTGGGAGGGTTGCATTCCGTATTTTTCAGTGATCTAGTTGTAGAGAAGAAATTAAACAAACTTACCTATCTAGCATGTGTGTGAAAAGAAGTCACGCATCTGGTTATTCACTCTGTGTCCATTCTATGGTAAGATAGACTTCTGGGAGGTTGCATGTTTTACACTCTCCTGTTTCAGTTGATAACAGCTTAAGGTCTTTTTAGTGATATTAACAGAAAAAGGTTTTAATTATTATTTTTCACAACAGAAAAATAAAATTCTGCAAATTGAATATCTAATGGTATTTTCCATGAGTTTACCCACTAATCATTTGCGTAAGTTTCCTAATGGAATAGTCCATTTCCCCCACATGCCACTTGTCATGCAGTTCCATTTGAACCCAAAATTTTACAGGTCCTCTTCTAGATTCCTTTGCTACATCACAGCTTCTAGCTTCTATACAGAGGGTGTATATTTATGGCTGGCCTACATAAGTGTACATTCTAGTTATGTTGTTTGGTTTTTTTTCAGGTCTGATTTCTGTTTCATAAATATGCCACTCAAACCTCTCTCAGGTCCATATGCAGGCTGGTGTGGTGTGCAGGCTCCTCATATCCAGCAAACTCACAAGGCATTATCATTAGAATTATGTTGGTAAATTACCTAGATTTCCTACCTTCTGTAAGCTTTGTATCAATACCTAAAAATTGTCAGCCTGTGTCTCATTCTACCCTCATTCATACACGCAGCACTGTTGCTAGCATGAAACTTTAATCCTAGTTCTATCAGTGAAAGAGATATGTATACTTCATTTTTTTTAATAAAATTGATATAAATATGGTTAGACTGTAGAATTATAACAGTAAAACATAGCCAAAGCACATTTTTCTATTGAGGCGAGTTTTCTTTGTAAGCATCAACAATATCTATTCCAGGCCCAATAAAATTTTTTTCTTTTACAGCTCCTGGGGACACGGAATACAGCACATCATTGTAACTACAGCAATACACTCAACTGCAAAAGATCTCTATCAGGCATCACAGAGCATTTGAGGCAGCTGGCAATTATCAGCTGAAGCAGGTAGTCAGTAGAAGTATAGAAGACAAATAGATAATAGAAAAGCAATCTGGAAACCTGTGAGAGATAATAAACCTCTCTTCTAGAGGGGAGGTAACAACTCAGGTAGGGCACTGATGAAGTCAACTCCTAGATCAGTGTTGTGTCTAATACTGCTGAAAATACAGTAGCAGTTCATGCTTGGCATCTCTGAAGTAGTATTCAAGATGTTGTTGGAAATGCAGTTTGACAAATTCACTTAGAGAAATTACTGTTGCAGTAAAGTGAAGAAGGATCATGCTGCTGAAAGACCAAGGTCCCAGGGACATAATGACCATTACAGTTGCCAGAAGAGAAAACAAGTTACACCCCCTTCTTATCCGGCTCTGTCTATACTGCCAGTGCAACCATTATGTAATATTCCTGCCCTACTGCCCATGATCATCTGTGAGGAAAGTGATTTCTTTTGGGAGTAATTTCTACTTGTCTTAAAATAACTGATCCATTCAGCTTTCCCTACCATGAGCACAAAGAAGAGCAGTCTATGAGTAAAAGAATGTGTTGCTCTTCGTAGCTGGATATTAAAAAAGTCCTACAAAACATCTTTCTCTTCAAGTCAGTCCTATATTTGTCAAATTCCTGTCTATGGAAAGTGTGAAATCTTTCATGAACATGCAAGGAAACATCTGATAACTCTTCTTGCTGGGTTCTGAGATGTTGTATGACTATATTGGTGGTAGGGAGATAGCATCACAAGATATTTTTGTGAGAGTGGGCACAGTAAAGAAGTCTGTCAGTGGCATCTTTCCACCAACTGAGTGCTAGAGTTGCTTCACTGTCATCTGTCTTTATTTTGCTAACCCACTCAGGTGGACCATGCAAAGTAGCTGATGTCAATGAAATGTGAATTCTTGTGGAGCTGAACAAAAGACCCCCCAAATATATTGCTCAATTTACTTTGAAAGTTGCTTTAAAAGAAATCTGTCTGTGCCACAGGAGATATAAATCATTCTGTGCTCTGAAAGGGCATAAACCAAGTCACGTGCATCAAATATTTTTAGAGTATTAGCTACTCTTATTAAAGGAAACCAATATATTATATTCACAAAACCCATTAACAAATTTTATATGTGTCCACGTTGCTGGTTACGTAAGTAATGTGTGCCCTTTGAACAGTCCTCTCTGTAATTCTTAAATAGCAACCGATGTATACGTTTTTATTTTTTATGTATTGTTTTAGTACTTGTTTTACAATGCCACTGAACATGAATTAATTGTATGTCTTTGTAAATTCTCCCTGTAAGTAGTGATTACTGAGGGTGGTTTTCCTTTCATATGACCTTCTACAACTGCTAAAATAAGTAAGGGCCAAAATTGCAAATCTTATTCACATTAAAAGTTTAAAATGACCTGCTATTTTGAGGCCTGATTCATCTTTCCATTGTGACAGAATCATCCCACTAATAGACTGTGGGCCGGTTAATATCCCCCTTTTTTTTTTTTTTTTCATAATTTCCTCAGTTCAGATGTTATACAACTGCAAATTACTACCATTGTGCTATAAGATACGCCTAACTTCATTAGATTACATAACATTTTTACTTATGCCTGTGGTTCTACAATGAAATTCAAGGAACAGAATACAACTCTCCTTTTGGGGAAGGCCTCAGACTGCTCATCCAAATCCTATTTTCCCTAACAGATTCATGGCATGGCAGGTATATGTTTGCAGGTGTTTGCATACATGTTCTTACTTCTTGGTGACACTTATTCTGTAGCAATTAGGCCTGCTGGAGCTTCTGATGGTGTCCTGGGATCACACTACTCTGTTTTGATTATTCTACATAATCAGTCATAAAAGTTTCTTTCTTCGTATTTCCATTTTATTGTCAGTCATTGTCTTGTTGCCAATAATGTCTTTGGACACACAAGTATGATGTCTTGTATTGAAATATCTACTTGTTATCAAATGTCTGAATTCTGCAGCAGTTTATTATGGTCTAGGGTGAGACTTCAGTGGAGATTAAGATGCCTTAGGCATCTATATGGAAGTGCTCAAGTGTAAGTAAGCTATATGTGTAAACTATTGTTCCAGACAATAGAGCCAATGCAATCTGTGGAGCATACGTAGTGCATCCACAGCTGACAAACTGTTTTGCATAAGTTTCAGAGTGAGCTGGGTTGTTCTCTAGGTTCCATGTGAACACAAGATAAAAATATGGCATCTTGTAAAATGTACCATCAGTTTCTGTGTCTTACAGTTCTCTAAAGGACACAACTCCCACAAACTGGAAAAATATCCTACTGTAATCATTAAGCTTCTGACAAAAATAGTAAAATGAACTTTCTTGAGTTTCTCCCAAAGATAAATTTGGATTCCATGAAATTTCCCTGTCTTCTTATTTGCTGTGACTTGTGCACATCATACACCTGTATACATGAAACTGGTAACACATATTTGGCCAAGTAAAAACAATCTTGGGTAATACTTTTGTGCCTTTGTCCTGAAAATGTTTATCAATATAATGGTGTCACTTCTTTAATCTGTCAGACTTATTCCATACATTTAAGATGTTAACAAGATTATTTGAGTTGGTATCCTGTAATAATGGGAGACTGCATTTGTAGATGCAAAAGGTTACTCTGAATTCAGTGTGTGTTCTGTGTGAATAAAGAACTTTTTGTAAACATAGTTTTTTGTTTCCTTTGTAATGATTGTATATATCAGGGGAAAGGAAATCATTATCCCTTAGGCTAAAGATTATTATTTTTCACAATACCTGTTTTGTTTTAGAGTACTGGGTTAATCTGAAGATCACCAGC
Source organism: Scolopax minor (assembly GCA_028566535.1). Lineage (NCBI taxonomy): Eukaryota > Metazoa > Chordata > Aves > Charadriiformes > Scolopacidae > Scolopax > Scolopax minor. The sequence continues at coordinate 35,270,133 of JAOXNG010000001.1, read as the reverse complement.
TAATATACCAGAGAGCAGGTTTAAATCCAACCATCAAATAATGATGGAGAGCAATAGCAAAGGACACAATTCATATTATGGTTGGAGTAAGGTTATATAGGGTGGCTACTGACACAGGACAGCTATGGAGACAGAACATAGACAACTGCAGAGCATTGGCAGCCAGCCAGTGCTCCTCAACAAATGAAGTTGAGGCCAAAAGAAGGAGGACTTAAGTCTCAGATATTAGATCCAATATAGAACAAACAAGCTATATAAGAACCATACATGCTGTGACAAGATTTACAACAGCTACTGGATAACAAAGGCCTTAGAGCTTCTTGTGAAACTTTCCAAATAGAAGTTCTCATAACCAAAGATTAACTTTTGAAACTGAAGTTCTAAAAGTTGTATATACTAGGTACATCATAAACAACTCTTGCCATCACATGAGTCATCAAAGAAAGGCCACAGCTTCACAAGTACATTTCAGTCTATGCAAAGATAATCCCAGCTATCCTTTGGCTGGGAATTAGAAATGTGAAGCCAGGTATATTGGTTTTAGTATCTCAGCTACCCAACTTTTCATGATGGTACACTGTGTTTCATGTACTTAAATTGTTCTATGAGCAAGCAAGAACTATGAAAGCCCAGTTTGTCTCTGAAAGGAAATTTTTCAGATATAATCTTAAGCTATGTGCATCTCCACTGGCTGGAAAAGGTTGCTTTTCCTATTTATAAAGCACATTAATGCTTTGCCAAATAATTCCAGACACTAACACAAGGATCTGTAATTGAAAACCAGTAAACATCAAAAAGGAGAAGGAGGAGAAGAAAGAGAAGGAAAAGGAGAAGGAGAAGGAGAAGGAGAAGGAGAAGGAGAAGGAGAAGGAGAAGGAAGAGAAGATATGCAGTATGAAAAGATCTCTGCAGAGAACTCGTAGCTGTCCATGACCCTCCCCATTTTTCAATGTAGGACATGCTCAGGTAGCTTGGATTAGCCATGGGTATAGATAATGTCAGAACCAGTCCGCTAAATCCTTTCAATTTTCCATTAGGAAAATATGATGTAGAACTGTGCTATCAGATATGAAGCAATCCCTTACATATTTTTTAATAGCAATAGAATTATTTTTCATTAAGCTTTAAGTCATGTGTGCTGTATATTATGTATAATTTTTCTCCCATTAAATCCAAAAATCTTTCCTGATAAGGGCATCCTTTCTCAAAGTACTTCTCAAAATAGAATAACTTGATGCTGTGGATAGCACTTTGACATTGAAGAAAATCAAGGAGATACAACAAAATTCTAGCAAGTCTGGAAGTGGTGCCTGTATACTTCAGAAATGGTTTGACTCATTAGGAGATTAATAGATTGCACAGACAATCTTTTTTGAAAAAAGTCAGTGAATTAAGGGCAGACTATTACCCTGTAGTTCCCATTAGCCTGCACATTAACCAGATAGATCTACAGATATTTCTGTTCTATACAAATCACTGAACAATAGATATAGATTTTATATAAAATCCACATGGCCATAAAATGGAATGTAAGAACATTTCACAATTACTGCAGTTAGAATGGCCAAAGCTTTTGAATACAGCTTTGTCAGGATTTTTATTCTCAAGAGCCCATCACAAATCTGAGGTAGCTGAACATCACAGACTTAAGTCTCTTACTATGGTTATTTTGTGCTCAGTAATAATTCATAAAACCATTTAACAACTTTGAAGTAAAAATATATTTTGATATATCTGATAGAAAATATAACTGATCTTGACTCAGGGCAAAGAACAGGTAAGATGAACTGTCATCTATGATTGCAAGCCTCCGTTCCTATCCTTTATCTTTCAAACGGGAATCAGTTGTGATGACAGATACAGTGAGATTCAGCAGTCTCTTCCAAAGGACTTTCAGTGTTCTGTGTGTGCAGGAAGGTCATAAGAAAGGTCAACAAGGTCCCAGACACTGCACATTAAAGTCTTCAGTTGCAGAGGGGAGCCTCTGCCAGGCACATTTTGTATTTCAGTTATTTTATATGAGATTCATATGACCAAGTGAAATTTTTGCAATGTAGCAGCTACATAGGAGCCAAGGCATCTAGGCTACTCTTATTCTCAGTGGTTAGAAGTAGGCATGTGAAAGACTGAGTTAATTTCATCAAAAAGTTCTAAAATGGATGAGAGGAATTGTGCTCTGGAACTGCCAATTTGTCTCTATTGACTGGGTTACAAAGGTAACCCAGGGTGTTAGTACACATATAAACATCTGCAGTTTAAAAATCTAAAGTTAAGTGAACTGACTTCAATCCTAACTTTTCCCTTTTTTGTATATTATTATCCTTTTTGAGGGAAAAATTGATTAGTGGACTCAAAAACAGATTTATCATACTGCCTTTAGCTGATTTTTTGACTGCTCAATAGTTCATTATATTCAGTCTGTTTGTGTCCTGTAGTACAATGACTTATCTCAGGCTTCCAATTCTGGCCGATATCTGCATTGGATAAGCATATTATTAGTTAAGCTGAAGAAAATAAAAACAAAAAGCCATTAAGTTATGGATGAGAATTTATGAATTTCCAGACTGATGGGCTTCATCCTATAGTCTCCAACATTGAGTGATGACAAGGACAGAGCAGACATGGATTGTGTTGTCTTTCCTGATTTTACTTTAGATGTAGTAAGAGAAATATCATCCTGATTCTCCTAGCCCAACAACTTAGGCCCCTAAAGACTTAAAAGTTTGTTGGTCAGTTCACTATACTTTAACTGCAGGTTACTACTTTTATGTACTCTATATGGACTATTACTTGAAAAGAGTGCATTTAATAGATCCTGTAGTGTGGCTGTAATATCAAATACAAGCAAAAAAAGGCACAATTTTCCTTCACTCATATTTTGTGTAAGGTATAAATAATCTACTTACAGGTGGCTTGAACCTCCATAAAGCTCTGCAGGAACAGGGATGTTTTATGCATTGACAAATCCAAAGCTGTGGGTAATGAACCCAGGCCAGCAACACAGCTACCATAGACCTACCCAGAGCTGGCAGTTGATCTGTGATATTCATGGAGAAGAATGTAACACCTCTGTGCCAACTGTATTCAGACTTGGCATAGACAGAAATATTTGATGCTCAGCTATTTTCTGCTTTGATAGGAAATATTGGTGTTTAGTGTTTTTCTCCCACATATGAAAATCACATTCTCTGTTTCTTACAGCCTTCATCAAATACTTAGCTAGCCATAGGTACAAAAATACAGTAAAAGCAGTAATATTCATTAAAAAACCCTAGCTACCAGTCTTCTTGCAGTGATACTGATGGCTTAGAATTATCAAATAAAATAAGGCTTGATTTTCAAAGGGGACCAAATTGGATGTACATATAATGAATTCAATTTCCATATATTTCTCAGAGAGAATTTTTAAAGGAGAGAAAGATGGAAAAACTATAGACATTTGTTTTGAGCAAACACAATGAGACTGATTTGTTGTTTATAAACCAACATTCATGTTTTGTTATGCATATATGACTATACAATTAATTTTGAATCTTAGAGAACTGTGTTTGTTTAGCTCTTTGTCATACATTCTTGTCAATATCCTGAAAGAAAGGGGTGAAGATAGAGTGGTTTAAAAAAGAAAAAAAAAACCTAACCAAAACCAAAAAGCCAAAGAGACCCCATGCCCTGCCACCTCACCTCCCCCTCCCAAAACAACCTCACCAAAAGTTCCCATGGGGAAAAGTTGTCTCTATATTGGGGTAATATTTGGGATAATTTATTGGTATTTGTCTGAATGTTTCACTTTGGTGGTGTTAGGGTAATGTTTTTATTGTGAATTAAGTCAGAAGTTCCCAGATTAACAAAGGAGTGCTTTTCTAAATCTTAATAATGAAAGATCAATAAGCAATTCTAAAATTACTTGTGACAGATCTCAGCAATAATAGAGGAACGTAGTTTTCATTTCACTTGTGTACTTCAGCACATTTATGTCAATGAGACTGATTATGTTTTAAGGCTGTACAAAGGATTGATTTTTCAATAGAGCTTCTGAATTAAACAATAGAAATAGTTTTTATTCTGAGAAGCCAGTGGTTTGAGCATTTTTTTTTTTTTTTTTTACTTTAGGACCCAGACTGATGGGGAAAAAATCAATTAGTTTGAGATCAAAGTATTATGTGGCTGTGTACAAATCGTTTTCTTGGAACACAGGTAAGAAAAAGCAAAAAAGTTGGACCAGATATAAATAAAGCTGCTGGAGAAAGCCAAATATTTCTTTCTGCTGGAGTTTAGAATGTCTGCCTCTGTTTTGCAGCTTGGGTTTAGTTTTCAGTTCACCTTAGGGGAATTAAACTCCTCTAATCCTAATGGCTGAACTGTGAATGGTTTTATAAAGAAAAGAACAATTCTGGCAGAAATAACTGAAGTCTTTTTTTTTTTCCCTTTTCTCTACATTACCCTCAGAATATCTATAGCTTTGGGAGAAGGTATTAATTTAACTTATAAAACACACTGTTTCAGATTCCTACCTGCAATCAGAAAAAGAACAGACCCGAGTTTAGACAGGCACTATAGCAGATGGGGTGTGGAGCATGCAAAGGCTGGGAAACGTATGGATACAATATCTGTATGTGGGAGGTACTCCATTTTGTGTGAGACATCATCACTGAGTCAGGGAGAGCAATAGCGTGATAGTTTGGGGTTCAGGAAACCTTTCAGGAGACACTAGATTTAAAAGCACAAATACAAAACAGCTCACTAAAACAGTAAATATGGTCTCCCGTATCTGCTTTGCATTCGGAAGTTGGGATGCTAACTCCGGATCTGGAAGAAAGTTGGGAATTTAAGCAGAGGCTGCAAAATTTCATTATGAATGTCAGAAGCACTAGATTAAGAAGGCATAATGACAGTTCTACATTTGTGTGTAATGAAATTTTCAAAATTCTGGTAATGAGCACATTTGGCTTGCACTCACATCATTTGAAGTGACTGAAAATGCATTTTTTGAGGAATTTATACTTTGTCAAATCATTATAAACATCATCATTACCTTTGCTCATCTGACAACAGCCTTAGCCACAGTCCTTCAATAGATTATGATAGAGCAGAATTAGAGGATACCATTGGGAATGCTTGGCACAAGGAGCATGTTTGATATGGAGTTGGTTTCATTTTGCATCATGTTCCTAAATTATTGCAGTTACAGGAAATGGGATAAAGACTATTTCTAGTTGATCAAATGCACCAAATGTTGGAGTTACAAAATTTAACTGTTTGATTTAAAGAATTGAAATGCATACATGCAGATTCAGAAAAAAAAAAAAGTGTTAAGAATTTTGAAACATGTCTGTGTGACATGATAATAAGGCAACCTGGCAGACATTCCCTCTAGTCCATGCTCACAGGGTTTAGTGACTTCCCTGACTCCATTTTTGCCACACTTTGTTTTCTTTGTTGTGTCTCTCAGGGTATTTCATAGACTGAGTTAAGGAACAACAGTCAGAATTGCAACAGATACTATTTGCTGCCAAATTGGTACCTGCTTAATGCAAAACTCCCTTCCCTAGTAGGTGGGTGCACGTCCCACCTACACGTGCACACAGAAAATTATGAATAGGCACACATGAAAATTATGAGGAATTTGCATAACTCTATGGTTTTAAAGTTCGTAGATGGAATTAGTCTGTCTAAAATCAAAATGAGTAAGAGGAAACAAGAAGTAATTTTAAACTATACCGTTATGCAAACTATTTTTTTTTAAAAAAAGAAGGAACACAAATTATATAAATTATATTTGTTTAAACTAAGGGAACTCTTGATTATGCAGCTTCAAGGTTTCTAGGAAAGTCATAAAAGTGTCTTACTGAGAACTTAAAATTTTGTTGACGGGAGGTGTGCATGTATGGCACCACCAGAGGTTTGGTTTTTACAGATTTCAGAAACAGGGTTTCAAATGATATCTTTGACAACAAAGTTCAAATTGCTGACTATGCTGTTATAATATTTTTTAATATTTAGACATCTATATTCAAGTAAACTTTTCTTTCGCACAGTTCCTCAATATTTCCTTCCCACAATTCCTCACTTCATTCTCAAATGGATTCATTTGAGAACTTCTCCTCTCAGATAAGTTTCATGATTTCTTATACTCAAATGGGGCACAGTATCAATTCACACCCAAGATTTCTGTTTACAGCCATTTCACTCTCTCCTGATTCACATATTTACCTTTACCTTATTTTGATAATGCTCTTTTTAAATTAAGTTCTGATTTACCTTTTTGAACATACAAATGTCTGTTTTGCGTGGGTTTTCAAGTGGATTTCTTTTTCAAGCTGCAAGTTGCTCCCTGTAATTAATAACCTATTAGCTACTTAGTGACACAATAAAGGATAAAACTCATTCATTCAAAGAATTTAGGATGTAAATCTGAGTGCGAAATATTTCCCTTCACTGCATTATGTAGTTATATCATCCTGTCCATTAAGAAGTGTACTAGTGTACAAGTGTACAAACATCTTCATTAATTTATGAAGTTGATTCTGGTTCTTAATTGAGATCATTCATGCTGATAGTCAAGCATTGATTCAATAAGTCTTTTAGTGACTCGTGCACACAGCTGTTTGAAGCACACCATAATAATTATACTAAACCCCAAATATCTATGCCCTCCAAAGCTGATAATCCTTTGCTGCATTTGCAGAAGCCAGACAGATTGCCTCCCAGCACTTTTTTTTCTGCCTCAATTTCCTACACAAACCAAGAATGTCTTCAGGTCTGGGTTCCCTATTCCCTGCAGTTACTCTAATTAAGATAGTAGCCTTTATAGTATTTTTATGAAGCATTATCTTTTGATATGGCTTTTAGAAGTGATTTTCCATGATGCTCTTACATTGAATTTTGGGTTCCCTACTTTCCACACCTGAAACAGATCAAGATCTCTAAATCTCAGAAAGAACATACTATTCGGTGAATTTTAACTTTGGAGATGTATGTATTCAATTAGCATCTCTCTTTTGGTCTAAAGTTTTAGAAGTACATATATGACTGCAAAATTATTTCATCTTGAGCCGCATTGCCTTCTCTACATCTAGATAAGATTTAGAAACCTAAAGACTGTTTCCCAAAAGAACTAATCTAGTAACTGTACATTGGACAGTCTCATAAAATGGCAACAGAGAGCTCAACTTGTGACAAGCCACAACCTCTTCCTTCAGAAACCATGGTTGGGAAGAGACATGTGATTACTGTAGTGTGTGCACTTTGCACACTGTTTAGAGGTTGGAGCATTCTGATGAAAGGCTATAAACATGGGATTTAGTCATTGCTCCCTAGATAATGTATGTACATTAAATTAGGTTTGGGATTAAAACAAATAGTAATAAAAATAACAACAAAAATTATTTACCCAGTACGGAGTAGATCCAAAACTAACATTTCTAGCAGGGTGCTTGAGAGCCCCAAGCTAAGCTATAGCCTTCCAGTGAGGGCATTTGCTTGAGATACGAAAGCTGTGGATTTAAGTTTGTTGGAGTTGAAAGGAAATAAATAATTCCCTGCAGTATATTTATGAAATGGGCTACATTCAAAGGGGAGGTAGCATCAGGTATGTTTGAAAAAAGGTGTGCCCTGCTTGATTGTTTATATAGAATCATAGAATCGTAGAATGTGATGAGTTGTAAGGGACCTTTCAAGGTCATCCAGTCCAACCCCCCATATGTTTAGCCTAAGGGAAGGACTTAGCATCTGAACCCAAAATGGTTAGAGAAGCCTCTTTAGATTCAGGGGGAAAAAAAAAAAAAGAAAAAAAAGTGATTGGTTGAATATACCTATTATGGTAGGTAATCCTGTAGATTCTGTCCATACTGAGAATGTGTTACCCATGAATAGCAAAACCTTGCCAAATTCAGTGACTTTCTGCATCACCAGTAGCACTGACCTTCATCCTCAACCTGGCAACAACCACTGACACCTGTACAACAGGCAAACCTGCAAAAAGCCAAGTAACACTCCTCAGCTCAAAGGCTGACTGATGTAAACTGGTCACAGCCATGTAATATTCTTAACCTTGGACTAGTGCCTGTGATGATATCCTTCAATTCATAGATATAGCAATGACTTTCCATTTTCTTGTCTGTTTCAGTTAAAATATCAGAAATAATGAAAGAACATTGAGGCCCACTGGCAGCTTGTTTTCAGAGCATGTTGCCAAGGGCATCTCTTATAGGTTCTGGGGTGCTATAGACAGGGCATGTGGGTAAATTTGAGGTACAAGACTTGTTGGTGATCAGAGGGATGGGTTAGGGGAGGATATCAGGGTGGAGAAAGCTCTCAGTGCGGGAGTGGCTTAGCTCATGTGATCCCAAGCATTTTCTTGGAGATTCCTAGATGGTACAGGTGAAAACCATACTGGAGAGTACAGTAATAATTAAGTAGTTTGGTTGGGTTCAGGGTTTGAGCTTGCTTTCTGGGCCTATTTTATTTAGCACTATAGACATAGTCAATTGAGATAGGGTTTTACTGTTGGACTCATTTTCTCCTAACCCAAAAAAATGTTCAAAATTACTAGATAAGGAGACAGAGGCAGATAACATCAGGCTGGTTTCATTAACAAGGAACAAAGATGCCAGAAAATACATGTTTTTCCCATTCACAGCTAAGTAAACTAAGATTTTACCCACCACTCCACATACATGTTTAGTGCATTTTATTAGAATGACAACGCTGCATGGGGACACCAGAACAGAAATAAGAAGTAAAACAGAAAAACATGGGTGTAAAGAAAGAACTATGAACATGTTATGAACTACAGAAGAAGATAAAGAGGAGTCTTAAATAGGACTTTCGTAAATACAGTAAAGATTGCAATGACACCTTCATTCTTGTCCCACAATAGACCTTTAAGAAGGACTATTGACATTAATACTATGATACTGAATTTTATACAGATGTTTGTTATAAATGTAAGATGCAAATAATAAATGAGTCTAGAGATACATCAGTAAAACAGAAAAATTGCTTTTTTAAAAAAAAAAAAAAGAAATTATGACTTGATCAACCTTGGTGTCCAAATATATATGTCTTTAAAATGATGTCAACATATAAAAAACAAACAAAAAATAAAACTAAATTATGTCATCCTGTTTCTTTGAAAGGTCTTGAGAAAATGGGTCCATAAAATACAATAAAATAATAGCTATCCAGATCCACTCAAAATATAAACAAGGAAATACATCAGTTTAATTACTTATTATTAAGTTTATGGATTTTTTTCATTAACACTTTATTCTAAGTGATGATTATGTAGATTACCAAAATATACTCTTATTCTTACTGTGACTATTATTTGTGTGCCTTTGGTTGAAAATGATTATAGAGAACTCACTAATGGCAACAGAAATGACAAGAGACTTTTCATTTGGCAAGTTTACAAAACAAAGCAACAATACAAATTGTATAGCGGGAAACCCAAACAAAAGTAAAATAATTGTAATTTTATTTTCAGTTGTAATAGTGTTTTTAAAATGCAGAACAGCAGTGTTGCTCCTTGAAAGAATTTCTATTCATGTCATTTTCCTCACAACACTCAATGCTGTTGGTTTTGTGCTCTATTTATTTAAATGGATGTTAAATCCCTTTTTTAAACATGATAGGTGATTATCAACTACATTATACCAAAATGACAAATTTAGTGCTGAGAGTACACTCTCAACCAGGTGCTTTTTCTATAGTAGAAATGTACATCTGTAAAAGACTGAACTGGCAGATCATTCTCCATTCAGTGCTTTTACCTTTCAGTTCTGTTATGATTTCTGAGAGTTAGTCTGAGAGGTACTTCACAAAATAATGGCCTGAAGTGAAGAAGTGCTGATCAAGCCCTTTGTCATTGCAAAGTAAATCATCAGCCTGCTGTTTTTAGAATCCCAAGGACATGGCTTTGTAGTGTGACTCTGAGAAATATTCTTTCTAATTTTTCAAGGGGATGAGCAAATCTGTGAGAAATGTTTGCTGAGAAATCAAGAACCCCTGTTGGGAAGAAGGGTTAAGATATAACTTTAACTCATTTAATTCCTTTGACTATCTCTTTGCAATAACTCTTTCCACTTCTGGCAAGGGCACTAGCCTGCTATTTTTTAGTGCATTGACAGCTATATAAGGCTGCAAAGGTACTGAATCAAGTACATTATTTACTAGCAAAGATGACAGTGGGAAAAGCTTGAATGGCAGCTCTACATCCTGCATTAGCATCCAAAGATGAAGATCTGAGAACAAGTCTGCCATAAGGGCTTTGTACCATAAGGACCTCTCTTTCAGATTGTAGCCCAGGGGACTGCAATCATGTACTGATGAACCTGAGAAATCCAGGTCTCTGATGTCAGTAAGAGAAATAGTGCTGTACTGCTTCTTCCAATGGCAGGTTACAAGCACAAAACTCCATAAACTTAAGAGTGTGTATGCTGCTTTAAAAGTTTTTTACACTGTCTGATGTGCATAGATAAGATGATGGTGATCAACCATAGCAACCCAGTCCAGTAATTTATTAAGGTAATGAATTTGTTCAGATTCTGCTTGCTACTGTTTCATGAGTTGCTGCCTTGGAGTCCCTAAATCATGAGGAAACAGAATTTAAATTAATTTTTTCATCTATGTACAGTTCCTCACCACAGTCAGCAAAGACAATTATTGGCCTACATGACTGTAAAAGCATCTTTTTCATTCTTATATAAAAATAAACCCACCTTGGAACTAAACAACTTGCAGACAAATTTCTTATTTCCTGGGCTGATCTGATGTTTTCAGAGAGCAAGAGAGACTGGTTTGTACTGAAATTGGGCACTCTCCACGGATGGTATTACTTGACAGTGGAACTGGGAAAACCTTTTTTTGTCCTTGCATCTTAAAAGGCAGGGAACAGGCTGAGATGAAGTGTACAAACACCACTGCGGGTAAAGCGAGATATGCCCTCACCAGGACTGGAAGGGGTTGCTGTGTGACTTGGTGATGAAATGTCCTTTTTATTAATCCTCTTCACCAAAGAAAGAATACACTTCACACAACAGATGTCTTGACTCAAGGTGTTTGGGAGACTCTGTGAATCCCTTGACAGGACAAGTGTGAATAATTTTTGGGAGGAGGGACAAAAAACTGATTAATAAAGAGGAAAGGAACAGCTCAACATCAGAGAGATGTTTACCTGAGAGTCACATTCAACCTCCTGCTCCATGCTATTCAGAGCAGAAATTAAAACATTGGTCTCATTTTGCTTCTATTTTGCGTCTTTTTTCACATTTTGAGAAACTCCAATGAGGAGAAATTATTGTATGTGTAGTTATGTAAATAAGCTTAGCTATACTGTAGCTAAATTTGGCTCAGAGTTTTATTTGAATAAATGCCGTATTTCCAAGTAACTGGGAATCAACATTTGACTGCAGATATTTTCCTTGATGACATAAATATTTCATACCTTATTTGTCAGTAGTTGTGGAAAACATTATGGCATTTTTCCTGCTTATGTGACTGTATACCCACAACATTCTTCTGTTAGCTAATAAATCAGCTGAAGTATCACACAACACAGGTTTTTTCACGTGTTATGGCCATAGCTGAGGAAAGCATTTCAATGTATGTCTCTCAGTAAACAAAGAACTGGCACTCTTGACTTCAGAAATTTAAGGCAAAGATTTTGTTTGCTTCCTGTTTAAAATAACTTAATTCTACAAATAGATTTGACCTTTCTTCTTATAGATAGGAAATCTACCATTATTTTCTAGAATCTCCTTATTTTACAATTTTAATTTGAATTTCATCTTCAAGGAAATTTATAATTTATACCGAAGATAAGGTTGAATTTCCTGGTTAACACCTTGACAATTCCTATTGCTAAGGATTGAATTTCTACCACTATAAGCTATCTTAACAGGGTATTAGTATATTTTAAAAGCTGTGAATGCAAAGCTTCATAATAAACTTCAGCATATTTTATGACATAGCTTTTTATCCATAACTTTTCTAATTTGGTAAGGAAGCCTAGTAATAGTAAAAATAGCATTATTCCAGATTCCAGCAATAAAAAAGCCAAAGGTAGGTACTTGGATAGAAAAATCTATGAAATAATTGCTTACATAGCAATTAATTTGAACAAAGATTTCTAGAACCATTTTTTCTTTCTGTTTGTGAATTATCTCCACACATCAAAAATTCAGAACATCATGGAAAGAAAAGGAGCTGTGTGAATGGACTTATAAGCATTGTACCAAAATGTTTTTGAAGCTGGTTTTGAGCAGCTGCAGAATGATCTAAGTAACTGGTTGTTAAGAACGGCATATTAAATTCATCACCAATAGCTGCACATTGCACAAAAGTAATCCTAGCTATAAATACAATGACATGCATCATTGTAACTGTTCCTGCTTGGAAAAAGATCTTGTGAGCTTTTTGATTAGTTCTTGGCAATCTGACTTGATGGTCAGTAATAGTCAGAAACCAACCACAGTGATATGAAATATTGGCAAAAGAATGTAGAGAAAACCAAATTATGTAATTATAAAATATATAAAAACAGTATTTTCAAATTGTAAATATCTTATTAATTTCTGGAAATGCAAATACATAAGAACATCCAAATCTCTAAAAAGTATATAGAAGGGTGTGTGGCATGATAAGATATATGAAATTAGGACCAGTGAAAAATGAAATAAAGAGATTGGAGTTTCCAAATTCTGATTGCTTTCCCTTCAGTTATATAATTTCCAGAGTATATGCTTGGCATGTTTCTTTATGAAAAGGACAAATAATTTAGTATATTCCATGATGCCTTTTAGGATTCTTCATATTACATGTTTGAAAATGAGACACCTAAGTCTTAGGTGTTCACCTTAGCTATGTTATTTAATCAATGGGGGAAAACAGAAGAGTTCCATCTCACCTAAACATAATAATCCAAAATTGCTCCAATTAATTGCTCTTGAGATGTCTATTTCTGTCCATTAATTTTAAAGATGGCTGTTATTTCTGCCATATACATGCACCCTTACTTATTTATTATATATACAACATACATATATGTATAACATGCATAACATCTATATAACATATACACGTAACAGCTCAAGGACTTCTTTGCTTTCAGCATATGCATAGAAATGTATATAGTGTATGCATACATTTCAGTGTAAGCAAGACAACAGCCTTGCAAGCTTCCACACCTTGTTGGTCTTCAGCATAATCCAGAAAAAATCCTCTGTAAGAATGAAAGGTTGATAGTTTTTCACATTACTTTTGTGATAGATAATGTTCCGCCAACTGTTGGCCATTATTTTATTATACAAACCTATAACCAAGGAGAAATAAACTACGTAGTGGTTTAGACAAGAAAAGCCTCAAAACCCAGTATCAGCTGGGGATACAAAACTATTTCTAGCACTCATTTGCAATAGCAATGGATAAAGGAGTGTCTTCACATTGTCACTAATGTTCAGCTCTTTACGATGTCGGCTTATTTCAGAGAAGCTTCTACTGTTTCAATAGATGTTAACAATTACAGGGGAAGACATGTTTTCAGTGGAATGTGATGATTTGAATAGAATGCGAAGAAATGAAGTAATAATAATGACTAACAGGTCATGGGTTAATGACAGTTTCCTTGCAAACCGTGGTTGTTTTTCCTCCTTTTGAAAAAAGACACAGTGTTAAAATCTGAGTGTGAAGAGTTGCTTGCAAAGATTGTAATTAAAGTTCAAAGCCAGTTGTAGTAAGAGCCAGTTATAGACAAAATATTGCATTGCATATGTGGGTAGTGTATTACTGCATGGTTTTATCAGCTTAAAGCTGTAGTATTTCCATTTTGTATTGTTACCTGAGAAATCCATTTCTGGCATAGTTTGTTCATGATGCTACTAACACATTGTAAGTGCAAAGGATTTGTCCTTCAGACACTGCCTCTCTTTCCTGTCAGATTTTGAAATTATTTAATAAAATTATTGTTGACTTTAGCATGCTTAATGGTCTGGAACCTTTTTGTATTAACCATTTGCACATTCCTAATGGGTGAAGAAAAACTGTGAGGTATATCTCTGTCAGCTATTTTCAGTCATAAATATCACCTTATAACACTTGGACAGAAGGGTATTTTTTCCCATATTCCCTTATTACATGTTTTTGCCTTTCTTTGCTTAACATTACTATGTATCTTAAACTGAATTTATGAAGCTGATGTGAAATGAGGTGTATAAATACACCTTTTGTTGTACACTTATGCACAATGTGGTAAGACCTGAATCTTTTATGTTCAGTAAAAAAAGTCCATCTTAAAAATACAGGAGTTTTATCAGGTCCAGTGAAAGCACAGCATTATGTTAAAGGAGGAAAATCAAAGTATCAGGAGTGAGTGCAGATTTAGATATGGAAAAATATTCAGTAGAATTAATTAAATTTATCTTCTTATTCATAATGAGTGAATAATAAATTTATTCTATTCCAAGCCATTATTATTCTTTATATCCAGTAAGAACTGGGGAAAAATGTACAGTGATTTGTACAAAAAGAAGTTACGTTTGTGCTAGAATCAGAAATATAAAATATGTGGTAATTTCATTCTTGGGGTGTCCCTTTTGTTATGGTAACTATTTCATTTGTTTTTTATTAAGTAAGAAAGATTATCTTTCATCTTAACAAGTGCCTTGCTCTTTTACTTGCAAATGAAAAAAAATGCCTTTCACAGCAAATTTTTTTGTAAATTTTGTCAGTAAAAGTTTGCCCTATTTAACATAGTTATTTTCTAGACTTCCCTGTGTTCAGGTTATTACAGAATGCTATAGGTATTTTTGTAATTTTTTTGTGTCATTATTAGTATGCTGTCAGTATATACATGAGACAGTCACACTGGAGTTGGAGAAAGTGTAAAAGAAAGCAAAAATGTTTTTCTCTTCCAAGGAGTTAGTAAAGTCTTATGAATTCAGAAGTAAACTTCTAGGCAGTAAGTGGAACCAGAGAGGATCCTTATGAAGAACAGTTCAAATCAATCAAAACAACATAAATTCTAGATTTGTCCTCATGAAAATATTTTTCCTTTACAAAGTGACACCTGTCCATCCTCCATTAACTAATATGTTTTGAACCTCACTGCCTCTTGTCTCAAATTAATACCCAAAACACGAGACAGCTGTACATTCAGTACAGGTCCATCTCCATGTCTCCCATTGCATTTCATTTTCTATATAAAATTTTTCTAAATATTAAGTGAAGAACAGATTTCAACATTAATGTAGTTCTTCACAGGAGTAAAATCTAGTTTCAGAATAGTTTCTCACTTTCTCTCTCTCAACCAAGAATATTTAATCATTTATATGAAAACAAGAAACTGCACAGAGATGTTAATGTTTAAGACAATGACCTGGCATGTATACAGGGCAGGTGAGTTTAGGAAACTCTCCAAATTTGAAATATATATTTGGCTTATTCTTAAATCTATCTGTTTCCTTTTGGTCCAGTACTTTGTCAGGATGCTATAATATGACTATATGTAGCCAAAGTCAAGCTGAAAGCACAGAAAAGTAAGTTATACAATGATGTACAATATGTTATTGGATACTGAGAAATGTAGGAAATGTTTCAGAAGGAGATTTAGTTCTGTTTAAAAGTGAAAATTACCTGAGAATTGGCACATTATATATTAAGAAAGTTTTATGAGATTTCATGGACATTCTGTGGGTCACCTGTTTGTGGGTCACCTATTTGCCGCGATTGAGAGACGGGACACAGCTTGATGCAAGCAAGATGTCGATTTTATTACAATTTTCCACATACATTTATACTAATCAGAAGATAGCGTGTTCTAAGCTGATTGGTTTACATTCTACATTAGGCATTCACAGATTGATTAATGCTAATGCTAAC
>JAOXNG010000001.1:35225044-35238651 GCA_028566535.1 Scolopax minor | reverse complement strand
GACACTTGCCTTTTCTTCTGATCTGTGAATTTTGCATTACACTTTGAATTATCATGTATGACTGTACCTATTTCTCCTTTGGGCAAACAGCAGTGTGGGGAAAATAGGAATATGCACCTTAGTGACTATTCTCCCACACTGCTTCTCATGTCCCCGAGAATAAAAAAACCCCTATGTTCATGATTCTAATTCTTTATCTAGATAGCTATTTGTGCATGTATACTATTCTAGCTTATTCTCATAGCTAATTTTAGCTATTCTAGCCTGGTAAGGGGTGGTATTAATATCTCATTAGCTGTATCTAATCCTCCTGAATCATGGCTACAATGTAGATTACATTGAAGCAAATGTTGCACCCCAGAAACGGAGATGCAAGAGAAGATGTGAGAAACAGAAGTAGTGGTGCAGCAAAACCCAAGACTTTATTGTGAAAACAGACAAATCATTTTAACAAAATGAGAGAATGATCCATTAACATGTAAAGCTTTTAGATTCAATAGCTTTGTCTGCTCAGGGCAGTGTACTAAAAGAGTCTTCTCTACAGTACTCTTCAAGATAACTTTACTTCTATTTTAACTAAATCAAACAAGTAATAGGTACTTTAAACACTCAGTATTCATTTAAGACAACCCACAAGCATTTTATTAATTTTAATTTTTATTGTTTGAATCATCTTTTCCAAATTCCAATTTCAGCCATGTATTGTCAACTCATTTATTACTGATTAACAATTACTGCAGAGAACATTTTGAAGATTGTAAAGATAGTCACTCAAAAATTGATGAATTTCAGAGCTGTTTGTCTATATAACCTTATTTAGATACTATATGGATTTTGAGATAATCTTTAATGATAAAATTGCTACCCCATTTTCTGCCTTACCAGTAAAGACAGCAGTCTGTCTAATACTAATATAGTGATAAAGTAATAATTTATATTCCATATTAAGTAAAGGGAGGGAGAACCACATCTGTAAAAAAAGTATAGTTTACTGAGTGTGGAATCTAATATTGTCGATAAACTAATCTAATTCCTGCTTCCTGTTTTTAGACCATATGTCCCCTCTCCACCCTGCTGCCGTCTTACTGGCTTTTGTCTTTGCTTGCTTGGCTTTTTCTTACCCCAGCAGTTCATGGAATTAAAGTGGGAGAAAGATTTTTACATTTGTGTGAGTTAGAACAATTTTTCCTCTGCTTTTTTTCTTATTGAATAGGCATATTATAAGGGTCCAAAAATTAGAGTGGTCAGAAGGCATGCAGCAGAATTGGGGTTTCCACAGTGACAATATCTATCATCACTATGATGTCAGTTTATTATGTCAGTTCTATGATGTCAGTTTATCTTTAGCCACATTTTTAATTTTCATTTCTTTCTTCTCTATCAAATACAGAAAATTTAACCTTCCCAGAGGAGGGTCCAGTCTTAAACTAGACACTTTTCTCCTTTTTTAAAGAAGAAATTAAAAATAGGTAATAATAGTAGAAAATGGTTTTAGTGGAACACACCTTTCCTGCACAGAAAAAGCAGCAGCAGGATAAAACATAGGAAATTTTTTGATGGAGACTGTTCAAGAGAGCTACATCTCCAAAACTGAACATTACATTAAGTATGCATGGACACCAAAAAGCAGTCTATTGGTCTGGCAGACACAGGAAGAAATGCGGTGAGTAATCCTGGTCTTGTACAACACACAAAGATTCAGACTGAGAAGTCAGGGAATCATTCCTAATTCAGGTGATCTTAGCTGGGTGCAAAGATAAATCAGATCTCAATAAGATAGGTTTCATAATTGCTTGGGAAAAGAAATACCGAGGCTGACAGATCAAATATATGATTTTTTTTCTAAAATAAATAAATAAATGACTGCATGCTGTAGAGTAGAAATCCTTAGAGGTATAAAATTATCTTTCTAAGACATCTTTAATAGAAGGGGTAATGCATCAGCAGAATATGAAACAGATAAGAGAACTCAATTATCCTGGAATATATGTAATAAAAATAGTGCTACCATGCTCAAAAGGAACCTCTCAATCTTAATGATAATTTAGGTAGATTGATTATGTTTGGTATTCTAGAGAGTGCAAGAGTATGCTGAGTGGATACTTTCTTCAGTAGCTAGATTTCAAGAGAAGTAGATGATCATAACAAATTTTAACAACTGTAATAAAAAATATTCTGCATTGATTGTGGTAATTAATTATTTTTTCCTTGAAAAAGAAGTTTGCAAGTTCTTAATACTTTGTTGGGGAACTGTGGTTCTGCTGGCTTACATTTGGAGTTATGCTTTATACTTGCAGTAAAGTCCTGAAAGATATAAATAGCTGAAGCTATTCAGATTATTAACATGACATAGCGGATAGTTTAATGTAAAAGCATAACCAGACACTCAGATAAGCTCTGAAAATTATTCTTGTTGCAGATTTAAAACACAACAACAAATATAAGGCTGAAGAAACCGTAGAATTAGGAGAAGTGTCTTGTGGGATATACGTAAGTCTCAATAGGATAGAGATGATTCCTTAAACCATAGAAGGAAAATTATGTACAAAATTTTGAGGGAACGGTATGTTTTTTGGGGGAAGATTTTATTTAGTCCAGTTGCTTTTCAAAGGAATTTTATGAATTTACAAGTGAGAGTTTGAAATTCTTACACAATTCAGACAGAAGGCAACTGTCCTGAGTTTCGCGTACAATAAATGCCAGACAAAGCTGTCACCTGGTGATTGTAAGCAGGGACTTGGGGGCACACTTGTACAATGACAGGGTGATTGCTTGAGACTCGTAGCATATGCTTCCAAAGCCTAGACTGAACCTGAGTGTTGGTGTGCAGAAGTAGAAAATGGATCTCTAGCTGTACTGTATGCAGGGAAGGAAACATGTTGATTTCTTTTTCTTGAGGAAGACCAGGTTTGGTAGAAAAAGGTCATGAGTTTCAAAAGATGACTACAAAAAAAGAAGTTAGAAAAGTCTTCTTGATTTCAGAAACTTTTCAGTTTCAGTTGTGTGATTTACAAGCAGAGATGAAAGAAGAAAAGACTTTGTGGTAACAGAAAACTTGTTTTCATCTTGGGATAGAAATGAAGTAGGAGGACATAGTCTGAAACTAGAACAAAATGAACCTGCTCAGAAAAACTGCTTCGTGTGTGTGAGAGGTGTAACAGTCCTCTCTCAGATGATATGGTCTGTCATTGCAGAAGCTGCAACATAAAATCAAATGGCCAAAGATAATGACAGCTATTAATATCTTGCCCTTATAACAATTTAGAAGCGGATCTTTGTAACACAGATGATAGTGTATTTAAGAACAACAGGCTTTATTCTGTGTTGATTTCAGATGGTTGCTATTTTCCAGATGTGGTAGTACCAGAAATAAAAATATTAAACATAAAATTCGGTCAGCTAAATTTGTAATTAAGTTACTGAGTTGTATCCTTGTGTCTGATCCTTTCACTTGCTCAAGTTTTGTTCAACTGAAATCAGAAATTAGACCTTTAACTGCTTAGACCAAAAGAATGGTATTCTGTGCTGTTGTAAATACTATAAGAGATTGTGGAGTTGTGTGTGCATGTGTATATATACATATAGATATATATGCCATATATATGGAGAGGTGGATAAAGACATACAGGGGCAGATAGGCACAATGGAACAAAGCTGTTAACACCATAGAACTGGGTTTATGTGTATATTATTAAAATAAAATGTAAGAATATGGGCATAGAAAATAGTGGTCTTTGAGGAATTTTGCCTTATTCTGTAGAGGTGGTAGGTAAGCAAAAGCAACTGTATAAAGAATATAAAACATATTTCAGAGCCTTCATCAAGAGAAGACAGAAAAGAGGTAGACTCTGTATAGCCTGTCTTCTTAAAAAAGAGCAAACTGTAGAGTGCAAAAGGATCAGAGCAAGTGCTGAGCAAAAAAATAGAGCAAATATGTAGTATTTTCTCTTTGGAAAGGGTTCTTGAAGGACAAGTAATGTGTAACTTTGTGTTGCAAGGCAACACTCTGGAACATTCTTGTAAAACTGGTTTGATGTCTGTACACAAGGAGAGCCAATATGGATACAAGGACGGGTGCAGACCTTACCTCCTCTTTTTCAGTTCTTAGGAAAATATTTGTGCCTTGCTTAATAAATAACAGAGATTTGCCTTAGAAATGAGTCCAGCAACAGAAATTTCATTACCTGCAGGATAGCTGCAAGTGCAGGGTTGGTTCCTGGATTGTGAAGGCCTTGGGAAGCTGTTGTACTCCCTGCAGCTCCTGCCCTGCCGAGATAGCTGGCTCTCCTCCCAAGGAAGCAATGGTGTGTCTGGTGCATGCCCAAGTCTTGTCTTAGACCTGTACTGCAGATAATGTGAACTTCAAGTGAGCAATGGGGCACACCAGCTCTTCAGCATCAGTGTTCAGTTCTCAGACATTAACAGCCACCTAACCACAGCATTAATTTTCCCTAGAGACTGCCCAATTTCTGTCTGCTTAGACTGATCCTTGATTCTTAGTCTAGTTTCAGTGAACCTAATCCAACTGCATCTGTATTCTTTCTTCTGGTGGATTGTTAAATATACTCTTCTCAACTCAAGTGCTACATTCCCTGAAGCCCTGCTAATTGCCCGTCCCTTTTTACCCTGTTTTCTTCTTTCCTATCTGAGATATGCTTCAGTCCTGTACCATGATCTGTACCATGATCTGCTCCGTTCTCCCTTAATTAATTCTTATTTTTCCTTACTGAGTCTTAGACGGGGATCTTGTGTCCTCTTTAGGTTAATGTCTAGGCTTCCTCCTCCATATTTCTTAGAGCCTGGAGAAGCAGGATGTACAGAGGCAGCACAGGAGAGACAGATTCTCTACTCGTTTTTACAGTTCTAGCATCTGTGCAGTCCCACTCCTACTTTCATGACTGAAAACTGGAAAGTGAAAAGTCTGACTTTTCTTATATAGCTTTGGTTTACATTTGGGTTATATAAGCCTCTTGCCTAGTCTCTGACTTCCTGCAGAAGCTACAAAAGAATGTATGGTCTAGAAGGATTCTGAATATATGAGGGGACTGAGCACTGTGAGTTGCCCTACAGATCTGGTGTCTGTCCTGGCTGGTCCAGAGCTGTGAGAAACTTAAATGTGCTAGAGATCTTTATTTCTTAGCAAGTTTTTATTAAGCTTGTATTGGTGTTAACTGTTAAGCCCCTGAGGGCACAAACAGGCCTCATCTGCCCTGGCTAGTCTCACCTAGGGCCTCCCATCCACACCCTGCCCATTGTTCCAGGATCCTCATTTAAGCTTAGGCTAGGAATAGCAGTCCTTGTTTAAGCTATAATGTAGTTGTACCTGTGTTAAGACCTGCTTCTGGCCCTGCCTCCTGGCTGGATCCCCTCTATAGATCCCTCTATAGACGCAGCTCTGGTTCATTACTCACTCACTCTGGTGCTGCAGACTCTGTTAACAACTCTGGTCAACATGGTCAGCCCCAGTGGGACAACAACCCCTGTGGCCAATGTCACTCCTGGCTCCACAGCCCTAGCAAGCAGCCATCCCTTGCTGTGCCCTGATGCTACTTTGGTTCTCATATATGCAGTTTGGCCAGTATGAAGGCTAAAAAAAAATCTATTTCAAATGCCAGTGTTAAAACAGAGCAGTGACACCAAAAGAGTAAAGAACTGTCTTCAGTTGTATTTCCTCCACACAGAGCTTCACAGTTTGTAGCTCCATGGCAGCTTTAACATCACGAGGAGGTTATTTATGGAAAGCACTGTAGGTGGGGAAAAGAAAATTCCATTCCTTGGAAGAGCTGGCTGCTTATACAGTTTGTCCATGTGCTAGATATCTCTGCTAGGTGTTCATGGCAGATTTCTGTCTAATGTTGTAGTACTTCCTGCAGTGCACTGACTCTTCCAGCCCTTTACCTGGGTACTGACCTTGCCTGTACACTCCTTTTTATTGATAGTAAGTGCAGGCTTCAAAATAACCCCCTATCATTGTACTTCTTAATTCCCTAGCCAGTTCAAGATTCTTTATCTTGCAGAAAATGACTTTTGAATTTGCCTGAAAAAGTAATGAAGCATTTGGACCTTTGGCTTGTGAGACTTTTATTTAATTTTATTCCTCCCTCACAGCTTGGATCGTGGAGCTGGAGCCAAGGGAGCAGGCGCGTATGGCTTCAAATTGTAATTTGCCTTCAGCTGTAGCTTTTCTTGGCATATGAATGCAGTCCCTCAGTGTCACTGCTGAAGTGCTCCCATTCATGCTGTTTTTGTAACTGAGCACTTACAGCATACTGATACAGGAACCTCTCTTTGTTTAAGAATGTGTGCAGTATAGTTTTGTACAAAAGCTATTACACTGGGTAACTGTGGATTGTCTGAGGGGCTGGATGAGTTAACATCTAAAGGCACTTTTTTCTGGTTGCAAAATTTTCTTTCTTCACACTTCTTACTCTTTCTGATTTTTATGATCTTATTCTATTACTTGATCATTATTTTGCTTGTTTACTTTGGGTAGGAGGTTATTAGGGTATTGTTTGTAAATTTTGAGTTTTCAAAGGAATATGTTGTTTTTTTCATTTCTTCTATTTTAGGTACCCGTTTTTTCTCATTCGCTAATTATATCAGCTAATCTTAACAACCATTTGACTGTACTGCATGTCTGATCATATGACTGGATTAGTTTCTTACCGGTCTGTGATCAATTTCTTCTTAAACACGAGAAGGGTAGTGTGAGAAGGGCATTGTGCAGCTTCGAGTTATCATGTAATGAACACGACTTTTATTTAAAAACAGATATGTTTTTCCCCTTTGGCTGGATATATTCTTCTTTCAACATTTTTAAATGATGCTTTTTTTTCCCCCAACCTTTCAAACTGAAATATCAACAGCCATTGAATGATAGCTTCTCTTTCCACAGTTTTTCTCTTCATAATTAAAGTTGGGTTGAGCCTGCAGTATTTATAACTGAATTTCACTCTCTAGTGTGGGATTCCAACTCAGTATGGAAGAGTGGAAGACTACATCAATAGAGATTTCACCCTGTATAAAAGCTACCTTATATGTATTAGGAGGGAGTGGTATTAGCGGATCTCAGTGAAACGTCTCCAGACAATAAATGACTGCTTATGAACGATTACATCAGGTTCTAGGGGAGAAGAAGCCTCATAAATTTGGGAGAAGAAAAAAAAAAAGCTACAGATATTGTTGAATGTATTTGTTTTGCTTATTTTACATTTTATTTTATTTGCAATCGGTTTTATTTATGAGAATAACATGTGAACCATTAAGCATTACATTCAGAAATCCTAATGATTCCCAAAGGTTTCTTCTCACTGTGAATTTAAACACTACTCCACTTTCATGCTGTCCATAAATTCAACTGCAAAGGAGTACCTGATTTTTAGGGCAGGAAAGTTGAATATGTCTCAGTGCAATGATAGCTACATCAATTCTTTGCAATCTGCTGTGTATGAAACTGAAATGTGCTCTCATCATACAGGGTTACTGCAGCATCATTAATATGGCAGGTAGCATGTTGTTCACCCTCCCTCCCTGTTGATTCCATGTGGATGTATCACCCCAGTGCAGCAGATCACACAGCCTGGGAAAGGATGTGATAATAGTGCTTCAGTGAAGGATCTCAAAGGATCCTAGTGACAGTAGCTTTTAGAGGGATTGGAACCGGGGAAAAACCAGCACTTTTTGTCTACTAGCATTCTTACATAGGCATCTGACCTGCCAAAAAATGTAAATCCCAAACTATTCACTTTATTTTCACACATTTGCGCTCTGAATCAACTGGTTTTTTCACAGTGCCTTTTCAGTGGCAGCTGTATCAAGTGACTGGGAAGGTTTAAGCTATGTACATTAGAGACAGGTTACTCCAAGTTTTTGTATTTGCAGAGGAGAAAAGACATAAAATTAGCTGTCCCCATTCAATTTCCTAGTTGCATTTCCAATATTTATTACCATAGTGTTACCTCTTCCTGCTATTTCTGTTTACACTTCTAGTTCTAGCAATTTCCATTTATCTGTAAAAGTCCTGTAAGCCTGGCCCTTATCTTTGCCAAAGCTGCCATGTAAAAAGAGTGTTTAGGAAACTGAATAGCTACTGTGGCAATAGCAATTTATATTTGATTTTGTCTGAATATCAGACAGTCATACAGAAGACTCAGCAAGGTGGAAGGGTGAATCTACCCTGTGTATTTGTAATAATTTTCAAACACAGCCATATATTCTCTTTCCGTATTGAGCTGGTTTTTGGCATAGAATGCTGTTGTTCTCATAACACACAGGAACAGCAACACAAACTCAAAGAACTGATTTATGTCCTATTTCCACTATGTTATGCAAAATTTGAAAACTTCAAAAGCCTTAGCAATCTGATGCAAATTGTACGTTGTTGGAAGCTGATTTCCATATGTGTATATTGTATGCATGCCTTCAACAATATACAGCCATCTTCTATTAGCAAAAGGAAGCAGCATGGATTCATTTAATGATTGGGGATGACCTTGTTTTCAGAAAGAAAGTAAAGAAATAATTTTGTCATGAACAGGCACGGCTGGGGGTAAAAAGAAGAAAAGATAAATTGATCAATTACTGTATGATGTATTCATGGATTTTCAAAAAGGAATCAAAAGAATGTATCTAACAAACTCTGCATACAAAACAGGATTAAAACTGACCTAGCAACTAATATTCAAAATGCATATTATGTTGCTGAGGGAACTGGTTTTGTTCAGTCTGAAGAAAAGAAGGCTGAGGGGGGACCTTATAACACTCTACTGTTATCTGAAAGGAGGTCGTAGCAAGGTAGGAATCCATCTCTTCTCCCAGGTAACAAGTGATAGAACAAGAGGACATGGCCTCAACTTGTGCCATTACAAGATTACAAGATTGATAATTTGTCAAAGATGGGATGGGGGAGGAGAGGGAAAAGGGGAAGAGCTTTAACATTCGACCTGAACCTCCCCTGGTGCAACTTGAGGCTGTTTCCTCTTGTTCTATTGCCTGTAACTTGGGAGAAGAGACCTGCCCCTACCTCTCTTCACCCTCCTTTCAGGTAGTTGTAGAGAGTGATAAGGTCTCCCCTCAGCTACCTCTTCCCCAGATTGAACAACCCCACTCCCTCAGCCGCTCCTCATAAGCCTTACTCTCCATACCCTTCACCATCTTTGTTGCCTTTCTCTGGATCTGCTCCAGCACCTCAATGTCCTTCTTGTGGTAAGGGGCCCAAAACTGGACACAGTACTCATACCCCTCCAGCTGCAGGGCATCTCTGGAGGCTAGAGGAAGACCACAGAGAGGAGTAGTAGTCTCAGCCCTATAATCAACTATATTCCTCTACCTCTGTCCACAAACTTAATTTCTCTTATATACTTTAAACACTGGGCTTTTTTTTTTTTTAACAAGCCATCTTTTTTTTTAAAAAAAAAAAAAGATTCACGCACATACACATATATATACTGATATTAATCAGGCAAGATATTGCATATGCTCCGAGCCATGGAAACTTCCTAGTCTCCAAAGACAGTTACAGAAGTTGTAATCATTATTAAAGAAAAAAAAAAAAAAGAAGAAGAAAACAAGAACAACCTCAAATTGTCAAACTTTCGGAAAGAAGTTTACGAAGATTTCTGGAGGTCTCTGAAAGGTCTCATTGCTTCCTGACCACCAGAGGAAACCCTCTGCGCCACGTTCATGTGGCAGTGAGTGGCACCGAGGAAAAACAAACCATTATCCCACTGAATTTCAACTACTCTTTCACTTTGAAACAAAGACTGTAAATATATTTTTAGAAATCTTTTCCGCTGCCCTTTCACAGAAGGTTATAGCACAAAGCACCTCCAGATGGATGCTCTGTATTTAGTACACAAGACTGAACGAAGACAGAGCTTTGCACTGCAGGCAGGTGCTCATAGGGCTTCATCCTGTGGCTCAGTGAGGGGCAGGGGAGCGTAGAGCAAACTAGGAGAAAAAAAATCACCCCTTTTCAATCCTCTTACCACACCTTTGCTTTATTTGAAGAAACCTGCACGCTGCCAGAAATCAAGGCATGAGAAATATCTGTGTTTCCTCTTTTTTTGTAGCAGAGTTATTCTTTGACTACTGTCTGATGCCCATGTTACGCTTATTTTTTCATATTTCGCACCTTTTTAATTAAAAGTGGTTTTTCTGTTTTTCTTCTAGAGTTCTGTTTACTTTTTCTGCCTTTGTAAGGCTATCAAAATTTAGAGGAGGAAAAGCAGCAACCGTGAGATCTTGAGGTGAGTGGGTGAACTAAACCATGGAAAGAGCCTGCAATGAGATATTACAACGGGAATAAGCATCAGACAGGTGTATCATCCCTGAGAAGCCAGTGAAAGCAGAGAAACGACAGGACAAATTAGGTTCTCTAAATTAAAATGTAAAAAAAAAAAATCTGACTAAGCATCTTGAATGTCTCATGAAATAAGAGGTCACTACAAAATTGCTCTTGCTTGTGTCAACAGAATCCCTTCAAAAACAAGCGCCTGTCTTGTGCTGGGACAATGATATATCTCTTCCTCCATTACTAACTTCTACATTTTTGCATTGCATCTCTGTCAAACATTGAACACAGCATCTTTACTCATTATCTTATAAATCTACTGTAGCAACCTAGAAGTCATAAAATTGCCAATGTGTATTTATGGAGTAGGTGTACTTTGTCAAGGCTTTTCTTCCCTATCTTTTAGCGATGGTAGAGTGATAACTATTGAAATTCAGAAATATTTTGTATAAATAGGTGTTTATTTAGTTGTTATTTAAATATATGAAACTGTATTATATGTGTGGCTCCTGATACTTACATGCAAATTTCTTTTAAAAAGATGACTAAGCCAATTTAAACTGAATGTAAAGAAAACATTTCTTCACTGAGACTTGCATGTCAAATTTCAGCCACAGAGAATTTTAATACAGAACCCTTAGACTTACAAACCCCTCAGAAACAATATTTATAATGGAAATTTTGACAGCACCTTCAGTACAGCGGTGAAAATAACACCACTGTAATGAAAAAGAAATGATGATAAACAGAATATATTATAAAGTAGGGTCTAACAAATTCATAGCCTTTACTTTTGTCAGCAAGCTGGCGACAGGCAGTGAAATACAAAACAAGCCTCAGCTTTTAAATAAGAACAGCCTGAACAATAAAAGGGCTTCTATAAAACAGATTAAGAAAATATAATACCACCCTTACTGCATAAAGTACTATTTTCATTAGAAATCGTAATTCACAAATTAACACTAAGAGCACTTAGAACTGAAGAGGTGAAAAATGTGGCTATCTGTCATTTTGGTAGCATATTTTCTTCAAAAAGACATTCTTATTACATTTCCCAGGCAGGTTTGTTAATGCCTTTTGTTTAAATATTCATACATGGGCTTTTGAGTCTGACTCCTGTGAAGAGAGACAGAGCCTGGGAGCTCCTGCTGAAGCTGCTCAGAGATGCCATCCATGGCACAACACGGGTGGAGGAACTACCCCCCTTCCCACAGGGTCCTGGTGGCTGCCCCACATCGGAACATACCTATGTACCTATATACCTAAATACAAACAGGGCCATACGACATGGCCTGTGTCAGACTTTGCCAAAAAAAAACCACTGGGAACAATCCTCTTCCCATATTTTCCAAGCACATGTCTGCATTACAGCTTCCAAAGACAGGAGCAGAGGACCAGTTCCAGCAGTGGTGTGTTGTGTGGCTGTGCAAGGAGATCTTCCTAATGCGACACCAAAGTGACATCTCCATATGGAGACAAGATGGAAACACTCCCATGGAAACAAACGTGGCTTTTCATCAATTCTTTTTGGCATGAATACAACAACAACCTACGCAATGAGCCTGCCAGAGTAATAATATGTTAAACATGGTAACAGCCATTCTTCTACAGGTGGAAAAAGGTATATTTAGTGAAAACGTACATATAGAATAGAATTTAGATTTTGTAAAAACATAAAAGGTAAAAGATATAACCCAGACACTACTTGGTTTCCATATTTAATCTGCCTAATGTAATGCAGTATTTAAAAAATAAAAGGTAAGACAAAAATTTCAGACCTGCCTCTCTACTTGGCATGTTCTGTGTAAACCAGATACCCCCGAGTTTGCCACATATTTAATTTTCCATTCAAGGCACATATCAAGATTAAACCACTGGACATATATCTTATATCAGCTCTCACATAATTTCACTGCAAAGCCATTTGTTGGCTGATGTGAATTGAGCTCCTTACAGCAAAGAAATCAGTAACATCCTATATAATTTTGAAATGATCCTGGCAAGAAATGTGGTTCCTTACACGGGCACACTCAGATACACAGAAAGGTCTTTTCATGCATGGCTATTACTGTCCTCCATTCAATACCCCATTCCAGAGGTCAAAGTGTAATTTATCTGCTCTGCATGGAAGATCTCTTGCTTTTAAAAGTTACTGTGAACAGAGAAACTGTCCCTACCTCTTTGCTAGTTTGGCCTCATGTCTCCCCGAGTATCACCCCTTTCAGGATCCAACCCAGAAGATATTCTTTCCATATCCAGCACAGTCACATAACTCATGGGAGCTACATGTCACCTCACCTTCTAATGGGCATACGAGGATGACAATTACACAATAAAAACTGTAATAATGAAATTACTTTATCCTGTACATTACATGATTTGTCAGAGAGTAAAAGATCAAACTGGATGGCAGGCGGTTTTTTTCTGTGTCGGTCAAAGCTGGGTCTTAAAGAAGTCCTGATTGAGGTCTTTGAACATTTTGCATCCATAAAAAGTGATAAATACTAACAGTTAATTAAATCTCAGTTTTCTCCTAAGAAAGGATCCTACTTCATGTTCTTTACTTGCACAGGTATCTGTCTGTCTTGTATCTCACTTTCTATAATGCATGCTGGCAATATATATATAATATACAATATAAATACATATTGCAACCAGAGAAGCAATCTTTAATCTCTCTATTAATTACCTCCTGAGGAGCATCTTCTTTGCACTCACAACTCTCTCCTTCAAGTAATCTGAATTTCATGCATGGTCCATGCTATACAGAACACCTATGGACTCAACCCCCAGCCTGTAAGTCAATGTAACCTTGGCAAGGTGCTTCTAGCACTTTGAATTGCTGCAGCATCTCTCCTATCCGTGAATTTAGATAAAATCACCTGCATTGCTATTTTTGGCCAAGACATCACACCTATGAATCTTGAACTCCACCATTTCATGATCACTGCAGCCGAGACTACCCTTGAACTTGACATTCCCCAACATCCCCTCCTTGTTAGTAAGGACAAGGTCCAGCACAACTCCTTTCCTCATTGGTTCCTTGATCATTTGAAGAAAAAAGTTATCATCAATGCATTCCAAGAACTTCCTGGATTTCTTGTGCCCTGTTCTGTTGTCCTTCCAACAGATATCGGGGTGGTTGAAGGTCCATGAGGACCAGGGTGTGTGAGCGTGATGCTGCTCCTATCTGTCTATAGAGGGCCTCATCCTCCCTGTCACCGATCAGGGTGGTCTGTAGTAGACCCCTAGTGTAATATCACTTGCCCCTGTGGTCTCTTTAATCCTGACCCATAAGCTCTCCGTCAGGTCTTCA
>JAOXNG010000001.1:35198078-35224331 GCA_028566535.1 Scolopax minor | reverse complement strand
CAGTCCCTAAGGGGAACAAGCAGCTGCTTTCCCTTATAGTGCATCTCTTCCAAAGACTAATGGGATTTGCTGACAGGAGAGAAATAATTTGCACCTGCCCATGCCATCTTCAGAGCATCTGGTCAATTTAAACCAATTTAGATCAATATTCCAAAAGTGTGAATATTGATGTAATACTACACTTTGAAATTGGTCCATTCATTATTTATGATGGATGTTACTATGTGCAAGTTTCTTTTGGGACTGGCTAGAAGGAGGACTACTTTTTTCTGTTGACCCACAGTAGTGTGGAAATTCTGGAATGAAGAACATTCATGCTCAAAGACATTTCTCCACTGAAAAAAAAAAAAGCTGCTGATACATGGATCAAACAATAATTCTGGTTCTAAATGGCTTTTGTGACTACAAGTTTTTATTAGAACTTAGAATAGTCTGACATCATTTTATGAGGTTAAGTTCACAAGCATTTCAAGAGCTTTCCTTCATTTCTCACAACTTTGCCAGGTTCTAAGCATTTGGGATTAAACCTTCCCAAGGTTTCACTCAGTGAAATACTGCAGTCTTAGTTAGGACCCTTATTTCCCTAATGATCGTTGACTATTTGTGTAAAAACAACAACTTAGCTTAACATGCACTGGCCTTCCTACCTGTTGACCTTGTCTCTCTTTGTGTGAACAACTGATTTGTTGCTTGCTTTATATCTGCATTTCAGCTGATTCCCAAATTGCTTTCAATTTTTCCCATCGTTAATTAGAAAGTGGATGCACTGAAGTGCAGAAGGTGAAATCTCATCTTTGGCAGTTACTTGGAGACTCTCAATAGCTGCCCTTAGTAGTTCTCAGTATTAGCATGATCATCCCATCATAAAGAACCATGGCAGGTTACAATATCTACTGTCTCTAATTCATGCCTGCCAAGCCTGTTCACTTAGCAGCAGGTGACATTTCACTGAGAGTTTTAACAAGTTCTGGTATTAGACAGCAGCTTGCTGGTTTCCTTATTATAGAAAGATCTGATTTCCTTCATTAGAAGACTTTTTCTTGTGGTACAAATATCCAAGAATTGGCAATGACTTCAGACTTTCTAAACTAGTATACAAGCCCGATTAAAGTTGGATACATTATTTACTAGAGGCAGAGGCAGGGAGAAGAAAAATAAATTTAAAAAAATAAATAAAACACCCCCCCAAAACTAATTTAAATCTATAACTTGATTTTTTCACTTACTATTGTGTTTTCTACATGTTAACCCATCAGTTTAGTAAATGTAAAGTATAAGCTGAAAGTCCCATTATTCTGACTGCTTTCTACACAAAGTTTACTTGTAAGTGGAAAAAAATAATGTAAACTTTCTATTTACAAGTGACAAGTTGATTCCTATTGTATTGATTCAAAGTAAATATAAACAGGTTGCTGTCTCACCTTGAATTTTCTTGTGGTGCCTTTTTGCAGGTATGACAAGACAAGCATTACAGAACCTGACTTCAGGTCAGAACCTGACCTGATCCTATCCTGCTGCTTTATACTAACATGAACATTGAGTACCATGAAATAACATGGAATAACGGAAATAACTTGTTCAATAGGAGATGATATTTTGGGGACATAATTTGGATGAGGATCCCATGCTAGAGTTAAGCATAGGATATCACCTCTCAGCTTAGAACTACTTTACAAAGAAACAATTATAGAGACATAAAAAGTTTAATCTAGCATTTAAACATAACAATATATGTTATATGAACATATATCAATAACAGATTATCATCTTCAGGAAGTTATTGCAACCTGCCTCAGACATACTGGGATTCAATGACAGAATCCGCATGAACAAAGAATTACTATTGAAAGGATTTCCAAGGCCCATCAGGGTGAATTATATAGCACAAGATGAAGATATCTTGAGGTACAATCAGCTGTAAATACATGTAGTGTCTGACCACCATTCCAAGCAAGCCTCAGTATACATTCAGAACACTGCTCCTTTGTTACTGAGGTGCTTATAGATGTCTGAGAAGGAGTATGTCTGGGACGAATAAACAGTCCAGTGAATTCAGCAAATATTGCCTGTGTGGAACTGAGCAAGTTTGCACATCAATTTCTCAAGAATCTCCTACATTTTATGAGGTATTATCGTGAAGTTCACCAAGAGGACCAAAGGCAGTTTAGGAGGCTATTGCATGTTTGATAGTCTATGGTATTAAGAGGGAATACCCTGAGCTGCATCACACTGCTGATAGTTCCTGCTGAAATTTTCTTATGTAAAACTAGCACATTACAGTTTTCAGTAGAAGCTCCATGGAGTACCATTTGTGAAATGCATTTATGACATAGGAAAACTAGCAAAATTAGTAAATTCTTTAAGAAATATGCATGCATAGAGAAGATTGAAAAAGAAGCATATATTAATTGGATTTCATTTTGTTGAAAATGGTTGAAATAGCTCCAGTGATGAGGTCTAAATCACAATCTTGTGTGGTAAATTTAGGCTTTCTGAATAAAGCACTCTCACTGTTGTCTTGTGTATCACTGTATGTTTTAACAATAAATGAAGAAAAGCAACTAATTCCCTTCTTAGGTTTATTTTTGTTTATGACTATCAGTGACTGTATTAGCCACAGCTGATAGCTGATCCTTTTCTTAGTATGGTGGATTCTGGCTTATTGCACCTCTTTCATGGAATTTATTTTGTGTAATTTACCAATATGATTCATGGTTTTTCGTGGAGGGCTCAGGACTTTTGATATTTTCGTGAACATACTCCTGTGAAATATCATATCTCACTTATTTCATAACCTTGAGGGGGATGTTGCAGAATTAGCATCCACTCATATTCCAAATAACATTTTCAATTGTATTGTTAAGGGAGAATACATCCTTGCTTAGTCTTCTTTTTTTTTTTTATTTAGTTCCTCACTTTGCTTCCTGAACAGAGAAAATAATGCCCAGCTTTAAATTAGTGATTTGAGTTTTAACTTGAAATACTTTCTGATATGCTACATTCATTCTCATGACCAACTGCAGTGTCATAAGTCTCCAGAACCAATTCAGGAAAAGCTGGAAAGTCTCATTCCTTGCCTAGTCCTGGTGCTTTAACACTATATTATTATGTTCTACTGCTCTGTGATTTGAAGGCACTTTAATTTTCCTGCTAGCAGGGAATTGTGAAGGCAGGAACATATGAAAAGCTCGTAGTTGCTTGTAATTAAGGTGCATTGGTACAGCTGAGTAAATTAAAATATCTCACAAGTAGAGCTCTTACCGTAAGAAAAATCTAGTTACTCTTTTGACAAATGATGTTTCTTCACTTTGATCCAAACGTTAGCATTATTCATAAAATAATGACGGACCAAGCCAGGTAACAAAAAACAGCACCCCAAAAATTACTGTTTATCCATATGTACTGTCTTTTTTGGACAGACTTCTATTTCAGTGCTCCTCCTTGTTCTCTGTAACTTCATAGTTGATGACAGTGCAGTGAATCCTCCTGCATTTTTATTTGATATAGCTGAAACCTTTGTGGCCTACATTTGTTCTTAAAACAGATTGTTATATGAAGGTGGTAGAGAAAGCAGTCTTAGAATAGTCAGATTCTATGCTGTATCACAATGTTATATTTTTTTCAGAACACTCTTACCTTCTTACCATATCTTTCAATAAAAAGCTTGGAGGATGTTTACGTGCAGGTATGAAACATGATGCACAGAATAAAACTACATTATACTCAGTATAAACCAAACCAGCAATACTTAATATCTTGTAAATCACACTTCCTCAAAGATCTTTAAAAGTTACCAAAGCTTAACATGGTAAGTTTGCTTCTTTATGAATATATTAAGGCATGTTTCTTTGGAAATCTGATCTAAAATGTTTCATTAACTCTATTTGTAGAATAGCTTATACGCTTGTTTACTGCAGAGAATGAAGAGGTTGCTTGTAAAGTTTGTCCTAATAAAATTCAGGTGAACATTAGCGACAAAAAATTACATTATATTTTCCAAAAAATCTTCTTTCTTTCTTTTTTTCCTCACAGAATTTAAAAAATGAAAGCAGCTGGAAAAACAAATCACAAATTGACATGCAGCATGCAAAAGCTACAGTATAAGCTGATTCCTGGAGTGGGATATTTGTAGTGTCATAGTAAGAAGTATCTTACTATGAAGTAAGATACTCCCTGGAACATCATTGGACCCAGAATCTCAAAAGGATCTTCTGCCTTAGAATTGATTTTGACAAAGATACAAGTAGTATGGACTTTTAATTTGTGAGTATAATATACCATTTACTTAAGGGAAATGTGAATTGTACTAAAATAATATAGAGGATACAGATAAATGTTAAATACTTTCAGTGCCACCTATTGGTTGATAAATTATTTGATTTAACAATAAACATCAGCTTCATAATTTAGGATAAAGAAGTGAGATAGGGCTACTTATACTAGTATTTACAATTTGTACTGAAGGTAAAGCCAGCATCAGTGTCTAAGATCACATTCAAAGACATTATTCCATCTCCAATTAACTTAAATTCTAAACACATATTTGTTTTTTTCTTCTTAGAAACAACACATGAATGAATCCTGTGGGATGTTTGGACATGTCATGGTGGTACCGATGTGCTAAAGCATGTAGTGAATAAGTAAATTGATGGGAGACATAGGAAGAGGTCAGGAAGTGACTTAAACTTTTCTGTTTAGCCTGATGATGGGTTATTGTTTGTCTGAATGTATATGAGCTAATGAATTTGGTTATAGTTAGCCTCTGGTTTTAAAATGTCAAGGCAAAGATACTCTTCACTGCATTTCAGATACCATTTCTGGAACATACTGAGTACTGTGGCATCTCTGACCACTTAAGCATATCCTTAACTTTACACATTCATAATTAGATCAGGAACCTGAGGAATACCATTCAATTCACTGGAACTACACACGTACTTAATGATAATCTCACAATTGTTTTCTAAAGCGATTCAAAGTTTGCCTCCTTGCATGAATGACGACCAATTTCTGGCCAGTCCTATCCTGAGAAAGGGAATTTACCTCACGCCTCCTTAGCTACCTGAGATTTCAGGGTGTAGTTAAGATGGCTGTCTATAGCCTTCTATAGTCAAAAGCAACCTCTCCAGGGTTGCCTCCAGGGCAAACTAAAGAGACATTCTAGTCTCTAGGATAATGAAGCAGAACAGTAAAGTATCTTTATGAGATGCCTATCCTTCTGTGTGATGTAGTACTAGGGACTACAAAAAGAATGCAGGTGGCCTTAAATTTTACACAAAACCTTTTCAGGAGACTGAAATTTTGAGGTGAGTCCTACACTTACTGTCAAACTCTTGACTTTGAGCACAAATAGATCTTTTGTGAGCCTTTCCAGTTTTTTCAGTGTTGGGGTTTTTTGGTTTTTTTGTTTGTTTGTTTTTGTTTGTTTTGTTTGTTTGTTTTTCAGGACTGTTTTTTTTTTTTAGAAAAGAAATTGTCAGATCAATGTTTCAAAATAATCTTGGGATCAATGTTCCTGGCTGGGGGCAGGCAGGGCAGGACCTCTCAGTCTGAGGCCCCAGAGGTCATAGGACTGGCCCCAGCTGTGGAGGTCCACTCTGCCTGGCCCACAGGCAGCCTCCACCATTCCTGTCCTTATAGTGTGCTGACACTGTAGCCGTTTTGGCACTGATTTAATCCCTCCTTTCAGGCCTTTTCCACTCCTGGCACTAATTTTTGCTTCTCTGTTCTCCTTATGCCCTCGCTGAATCAGATTGCCCTTTTCTGGCACTGAAATGCAACAAAGCAGCCTGAAGGCTGTGAACTTTTGGCCACAGACTCAGAAGGCATGACAGAGGCTGAGGCAACAAAATGACTCGGGGACTGAAACACATTTGAAAAAGAAAAGAAATATGTCCCATAGGATTTGAAATAAATTAGGTTTTTACCAAATGACAACACAATCCTTGGCCAAAGGACAAAAGAAATCCCAGAATGGGAGCAGTATTTTCTTTAGGTTAACATGGTGCAAAAACCCCACAAACTCCACTGCTAAACTATATCCTCTTGGCGTGGGAAAAATCTCACACCATAATAATTATTCAGATTTCCTCTGAATCCTGGTTTTCAGATCACTTACACTATAAGATTGCTGTTCCCAGTTTTCTCTAGTTTATTTCAAAGCTCTGGAAAAGATTGTAGTTCTTATATTCATTAATCTGCATTTTTTTTTTATTATTTGGTAACACACAAAACTGTTACACTGGTGATCCTACTTTAATTCCTATATCTAAAACTGGTACTATATAGACTGAATCAGAAATGACCCTTATCTGTGGAAGTTTAGGCTAGGGAGAAAATCATATGACTGTAAAATGTGAACAACGTAGGAGACTAGAAAAATAGGTAGAGCAACAGATTTGCAATACTTTTGATGTTGGAAGCTTTTGCTTACACAGGCCACGATATTTTGGTACTGTCACACGCAAATGAAAATTCACATTTTAATGTGGATATACTCAATTGTGGTATTGGATTACCCAATTGGATAAACACAAATGTGGATCTGTGATATAACCTGTCTTTTTTAATACTAAAAGGCCATTCATCATTATGCAGTTTTTTTCTCATAATTTTTTTTTATTTTTGAATAGATTAATTTATTTAGCTCAATCAGCCTCTAATTTCCTTCTAATTTTTCATATTAAATTGTCAAGCGTTTATATACATAGAACTTTGCCACAAAGTTGCCTATGGCATCTTCCTCATTTTGGTACTTTCCTTTTCGAAACAAATAGAAATCATAACAGACCTACTTTTCAGATGAGTTTTTTACCATTTTTCAATGTTTATAATATTTGACTTAGAAACTTTTTCCTCATGGTCCATATTCAAATAATTCTAAATAATGTTCTTACTGAGAAACATGTAATCACTGTGATTAATCTCAGCTACACTGCAACCCTAAATTGTCATTCTAAAAGAATAAAACCAGCTACTTTATGTAACAGGATTTCTTGGGTTATGATCCTTGTTCAAGTATTACAAAGTTCACAATAAATTATCTAGACATGGTATTGACTGTGTTCAAGTCAGATATAAGTCTCAAGTGTGATGATTTTAAATTTCTACAAATGTTTAGTGAATCAGTCACTTGAGAACGCAGTAGCAATATAATTCCAGTACTAATATGCTATCAGCAAGACTGTCTCAACACTGAGCTGCTACTTTAACAGTGGTTCTGGGTTGTGTCCCTCCACAAACAAAGTATTTAAAGATACAGTTTGCTCTTTGTTAAAGATTGCTCTCAATCAACCAGTGTGCTACTTTGCTACTTGGAAATATAGAAATAAAAATTCAGTAAGATTTTTTCCTACATGTCAAACTGTTAACTCTTTGTTCTCCCTGAAGTTCTTCAAAAAGCTAATTGTTGCATATATAATGGAAAATTTATATCTATGGGATACCCTTGTCTGACTCCTATGACTCCATGCTTTTCAGGTTCTAATTAATTACTGAAATAATTCTGTGGCTCCTTTTACGCAAAACTATGATTCTAACTCACAGTCTGGTACTTGTATTTTATCCAGGGCAGTTTTATGGTGTCCATCACTATTTCTTAAGTAGATAAAACTCTTTTTGTATTTATTCCTGTATTTGTATTTATAAGAGCTGAAGTGGAAAAACAAAATTTCAGAAATTTGTATAAGCATTTAGGGTTAAACTAACCTTCACTTGAGAGTTCTTTTTGATTTTTGAAGAGATAACTATATTCTGGTGTTTATATGAGAATATTATAACTTTATTTCTGTTCAAAGTCAGCTATATCTTAGCCCTTTTTCACAAAACAGCTAATAACTCATAGTTTCATGGGAATCTAAAAAGTACTTACTACAATTTTTAAAATTTATGTTCAGGAAAAAAAATTCTAATGTATGAGCATGTTTCTGGACAGCTTGATTTTTATGTCCTGCAGCTGTGTTACTTACACTTTTGTGTACAGATTTATTTTGTAGGCTTTCAAAATAAGCAAGGTTCCAAACCAAGTGGATATAATATGATGATGGATTTTGAGAGTGGTACAGTTCCTTTAATTCTTGTTTATAAAGGCTTCTCAGTCTTCTGAGTACCACCAGAGACTCTAGACTCCTTGCTTATTGTTGAAGTGGCAAATTGCTTAGAATATGTACCTTATGATGCTGTTGGGATGACACCTCACTGTATTTGCTATGCCCACAAGCTCTTTAAAGTAGGAATTATTTGTTTATTTAAATAGCAGCCAGTAATTCTGTGAAAAATTGTTAACAATGTCTGTTGACTATAAAAAAAAGAAAAATCCCTGAACTGTTAGAGCTACTTAGAGTGGTTCCTGGTTTAGACAATTAACTTCAGCATTGTCTTCCACTGTGGCAGTGTTCTTATGGGACTTGAGTCTCTTTTATGCCTGTCTCTGGATAGCAAAATGCTAATGTTTATTTTATTAATGTGTTATGATACAGATTACCTATGAAAATTCTCACAAGCAATTCTTTGTTGATGAAAATATACTCTTCTTGGGTCTTTCTTTAATATATCTTAGTATATTGATTTAGCAGCTGAAAAGGGCATGAAAAGTCAGCAAAAGGAAAAGCAAGCCCTAGCAAGGAAATAAATATATATTAAGCACAAATATTTTTCATAACTGAATACATGTCATATTTTCTACGTTGTTCATGTTTGCTTTATAACACTCTAGCATTGTCCTGTCATTAAATCAAAGAAAGCCAATGCAGATAGCTTCAAGACAAATAACAGTATCATTGCATAAGACCAAATTAATGACTAAATGTTAGATGACTTAAATTTGAATATCTCATCTAAATTTCTCAATGCTTCACTCCACTCTGTAATCTTTTAGAGAGCAGTTCAACTAGAATTGGAGTGAACTGAAATGTGGAAGTAACTGTCTGTCTCTGTGTTTACCTCCCTTGGTGATGGTTTGGTGAGATGGGGTGCCTTTCCCTCACCTTCCCCCCAGTCACTTCAAACTTATTTGAATGAAGTTAGAATGTAAGAACTTTATGTGTCCTCTTCCTTTTTAATCACACATTTTATGGAAAACAGTTCACATTTCTATCTTGCTCTGATATTAACTATTATTTCCATTTTATCACATATATGTCAAAAATATATTACTGTGCTTAGAGTCACTGGCTTTTTTAAATTTTCTATTGAAATAAAACTTCTAATATAGTCCAGAGTGTAAATGAGAAGCTTATTCCACTGTAAAGGTGATAGAAAGACACACAAGTGCTACAGTCATATTTTTAATTGACAATAAAAAACTTTCTTCCTTTTTTTTTTAATAGGATTATTTAAAAAAAGATAAAAACCAATATATTTTTATTTTTTAATTGACAGTTCAGTCGCTTGTTAACTAATTCATCTACCTAAGCAGATCCATAATAACACATTTGGGAATCAGAGTTTTATTCAGGAGCCAGTGCTAGAGCTTTCACTCCTGATGATTAGTGAAGCACAGCTTGACTTTTTTAAAATTTTCTATTACCTAGTAAAATAAACAAAGATGTATTTTATATTTGGACATATGCTTTTTAATTGTTTAAACAACCAAATCAAAATTTTACAAATAAAAAACTTTTATAATTTCATTACTGCATTTTTTGGGGTTGAAGAAGCATTTGATCATTACAGTTAACAAATACTAGCTACAATGATAATCAAAATAAACATATAATATTTATATCACATCTTTCATCATAAGGTCCTTTTCTGAATTATATATTCCCTGTACAAACTGAGCACGAATAAAGTGTTAAGGTTAAACAACCAAGCCTTCAGCAATCAGTCATAGTGAAGTCGTGTTTTCTTCCAGATATATATCTTCAAAAAATATGGTACTTCTTTAACATTAAAAGGTTAATTATTAGGTCATGTGAACACTAATATTTCTTGCCTCAATTCTATACAGTGACTAAGATTTTATTGTCTGAAAAGATTTAAAATCTTAACTTCTTCCCTTCCACTCCACAGGTTGCTTTAAAGAATGTCTTAATGTATTTATAATTTGCTTTCCAGTGATAAGTGTGTGATTAGTGTAAAACTGTGCTTGCCTTGTACACAAGCATGAAAGATACAATTATATCCGTCTGTGAAAATACAGCTCTCCATTAGAAGTGTATTGTTTGTTTTTTTCTCTCTTTTTATTTCGGGTTAAATCACAAATGTTCCATTTATGAATTATATTGAAATAACAAATAAAATTTGTCTATTCCAAAAACTTCTCTATAAGAAGCTTGCTTTGTTTTGTGCATTTTTAAATAAGATGGGCCAAAAAGTTGTCGTAAATGGCATTAAATCCAGTGTCCAGTTACAAGTGGTGTTCCCTCAGGGCTCAGTGCTTGGGTCACAACAGCCCCAGGCAGCACTACAGGCTTGGGGAAACATGGCTGGAGAGCTGCCAGCAGAAAAAGACCTGGGGGTGTTGGTCGACATCCAGCTGAATATGATCCAGCAGTGTGCCCAGGTGGCCAGGAAGGCCAATAGCATCCTGGCTTGTATCAGCAATAGTATGGCCAGCAGGACTAGGGAAGTCATTATCTCCCTGTACTTGGCACTTGTGATGCCACATTTCAAATACTGTGATCTGTTTTGGGGCCCTCACTACAAGAAAGACATTGAGGTTCTGGAGCATGTCCAGAGAAGGGCAACAAAGCCGGTGAGGGATGTTGAGCACAAGTCTTATGAGAAGCAGCTGAGGGAAGAACTGTGGTGGTTTAGCCTGGAGAAAATGAAGATAAGGAGAGACCTTATCGCACTCTACATCTAACTGAAAGGAGGTTGTAGAGGGGTGGGGGGCTGGTCACTTTTCCCAAGTAGCAAGTGATAGGACAACAGGACATGGCCTCAATTTGTGCTAGGGAAGGTTTAGATTCTATATTAGGAAAAATTTCTTCACCAAAGGGTTATCAAACGTTGAAACAGGCTGCCCAAGAAAGTGGTTGTCACCATCCCTGGAGGTATGTAAAAGATGTGTACATGTGGCACTCAGGGACATGGTTAAGAGATGGACTTGGCAGTGTTAGGTTAATGGTTGTATTCAATGATCTCAAAGGTCTTTTCCAATGATTCTGTGATTCTATGACCATGGAGAAATATTTTTCATGTGATCTTGTTTTCATGTTAGTATCTCTTTCTTCATTAAGATTAGTGATCATATCCTTGTGATGTATAACCATTTTTTGTATATAAATGTGGAAGCCTCATTTCTACAAGACAGTGTACTATATGGCCTGTAGTATATATAAGCTTCTCTAAAGTAGTCTAAGCAATAGCAGTCTTTTGCTACAAGTTTATGCAAATACAATACAACTTGCTGCAACAATTTAAACTGAGAGTTTACTTTGCACAATGCACATATGAGAGGATTTCTAAATGGGAATGAAACGGTGTTCTCAAGTCCCACAACAAGCTTGAAGGTTTATTAATGGACCTCCTAGTCTTGCAGTAGCCTACCTGTATTAATAAAAAAGTGTCTTTGAGTGACTTTTAAAAAGATCCAAGCTGAGGTACTGCAGTTCTGGAGAGTTATCTTTTATTCTCAACCTTATTTCCTAGTCCAAAGGGAGGAAATATTATTACAATTTGAATGAAGAACCTCTCTGTAAAAAAAAAAAGCAGTCAATGGCATAGCCGTTTTTGAAAAAAGTATAGAAACAAACAAGCAAAAACCGGCAAACTACAAACCTTGCTTATGCAAGAGGGAGCTTGCAAATTCCATCCAAAAGAAATTTTTTTTTTTTTTAATGCTATACATATGAAGGGTTAGGACAGGTGAAAGACTGATGCGAAATTTAATCCCCTAATTTTTAGTCAATTTCTGCAATCATGGTTAGGGTTTTGAGTTTTGGTAAAATACTGGCAAGAACTAGCTTCTCCTACACTACACAGAATGAGATGAGGGACTTTTCAGGAAACTAATGATTGTCTCAAATATTTCTTTTGACCCTTTTTCATTGCAGAAGTTGCATAATCTTGAGCTAATCTCACTGATTCAGCTGTTTAAATTCAGTAGGCTTTAGGGTTAACAAAGTTTCTAGGGAGAGGCAGTATCTTCTATATCTCAATAGAAAATAAGGACAAAATCTCAGGCTTATTCAGTCTGAAACAGACTCAGCCAGCAAACAAAAAGAATGGTTCTACAT
Source organism: Scolopax minor (assembly GCA_028566535.1). Taxonomy (NCBI): domain Eukaryota; kingdom Metazoa; phylum Chordata; class Aves; order Charadriiformes; family Scolopacidae; genus Scolopax; species Scolopax minor. The sequence continues at coordinate 35,212,149 of JAOXNG010000001.1, read as the reverse complement.
CTTCTGTACTGGTTACACTAAAATATTTATGTAGGCTCTAATTTTTGGAAACTATGCAAAATGATAAATTTCCATTTATTCCCCCCAGATGATTTAAGAAACACAGTCTTCTTGCTTTTCAGTATTCAAACATCTCCAGAGAATAGGTTGTCAAATATTGTTGATACTTGGTAAATTCCAGAAGACTTTATGCATCATCCATTGCATTCGGTAAATATATCTTCTGCCTATTTGGCCAGTTCTATGTAAACTATTTAATAAAAACTAAACCATGCATAACTGTTACTATTTATTTTCACTATAATCATAGAAAGGCAGCAAAAAAAGAAGGATTTGGAATTTTTTAAGAACTTAGAACAGTGGCAGATAATCTGTAAATAGACTAAAAAAAAAAGAGATGGCTAAATGTTGTGGGAAGCAGTGTAGTGTTGCCTATACTTTCCTGATTCCAGTTTTTCTTTTTTTCAAAAATGAAAATGTATACCTTCTTGCAGTAGGTGGTATGCTATCCGATTTTTACTAATAGCGTAATTAAGGAGGATTTGAAGAAAAGCTGGGTCTCAAAGCTAGTAATTGTGGGAAACAATGGAAAGATTTCCAAGACTGTAGGTCCAGATTTCTGCTCTTAATAATATTAGAAGGACTTGGTCCTGCTGGCAACATAGCTTTTGAGGAAATATTTAAGGACTCTCTTACAGTACTATAGGCTTAACATCAGGATGTTTTGCAGTTATGTGACTGAGTCCTTCCAACAAGCTTAAAAAATACCCCAAAAAAGGTTGTTTTGTGTTGCACTAGTGTTGCATATGCATTAAAGAAAGTAGCTTCAGAATTGACAAAAAGATTTTCCATCTTTTTGACTGTCTATTGAAATATTTTTCTCAAATTCCCATTAGTAAATAATTATCCTTGTGGTGCACATATGCACATGAGCTTTTGCCTTGGATCTTAGATCAGGAATAGGAAAATTCTTGGTTTATCTGTCATACTCCTTGCAATATAGCACTTTTGAATTAATCAGAGTAATACAACTCTCTGCCCATGACTGCTGTCCAAAATGTTATAACTCCTCCTGACAGTAGTGTTTGTTCTATTGTCAAACCTTTCTCACCCCCCTTTTCTGTTCAGTAATTGAAATCTGCCACCCTTTCAATTGCCATTAACTGTTATTTCAATTCTGAATAATGATTGGTAGATAGTTTTATAAGTTTCATTATTTTTAAATTATTTCTTATAATATATAGTATCTTCCTAAAGAGCTTGAGATTAACAAAGGGTCTTGGTCACCTAACTGACATTTTTAGATCTTTGCAGATCTCATGATATTTGAATATAAGATTCAGAAATTTCAGTGATAGGGCTCCAAGTGCAGCAATGTAGCTGAAGTATTCAGCAAGTCTCATCTAAGGCCTCAGCCCATGTATTCTCTGCTCATCGAGTTGGGAGTTGCATTAACCTCAAACATTTGACCTTCTTGGTCCTTCCTGAGCTTCCATAAGCCCTGCCACTCAGACAGAACTTTGGAAATGGCTCACTAGTCTGCTGCATGATAGCTATAGCCTTGGAGCTACTGCAATGAAGTCTCTCGTCTTCATGTGAAGGTGGACTTACCTCCTGAAGAGGGCTCACAGTTCAGAGCCATGCTTGAAGGACCAAAGTGTGAAGGGTAGTTATTAAGTCTCTTCTGAAGTTGTTCCTTTTCAGCCTAGTAAATTTTGTGACTGTTTAGCAAATAGTATTTTGTCTTGCTCTGTTTCTCTAGGAGTCAGTGCTCAGAGTACTCTTCCAATGAGTGGGAGATGGAAATTTATTTTCCTCCTGCCTGAGTATTTCATCTCCCTACCACTAAGTGCCCTAAAAAGCTTCCAGCAGAAGAAGTGGGTGGAGAGGTGTACACAGAACAATTCAAGTATCTTTTTCTTGTGCAACATTAAGAATATGTTGATATAAATTACTAAACTTATTTGATGTGGTAAATTAGTCTGAATATTAAATGCCTCATGCAGTTTTACATTGAGAAAGAAAGGCAGTGAAACAGATGTATAATTTTCAAGCTTAAGCTCTTCTCATTATTCTGCAGACACTTTTTTCTTTGCAGTATTATGTCACAGTAAGCCAAGAAAATGTTAAGTACTGTGCATTGTTCTTACAGAAATTTTTTTCAAAGCCTAACAGTACTAGAGGAAAACGAGAATTCTACATGCATATTTCTTGTCTAGAAAGATTAAATAACTAAAGTTATTATTGAAGGTTATCTGCTCTTCATTCTGAACACTGGTCATTTGACAGTATTTACACACCTACAGAACTGTTTTCACTGCGCCTCTACTCTTAATGGATCGCTTTCAGAAAGGTCCAGGCAATGACTTAAGCTAGTCATAGGGAAGGTGAAATACAAGTAGATTTATCTACTTGTTAACCCAAATCTCTCAAAGAACACTGTAATGATGAAGATAAATTAAGAGACAGGACTAAAAATCCCTCAGGTAAAGGTAGAAACGAGTGTTTTTCTATCAAAATAAGCACTTTCATCACCATTAATACCTATAGAATTTTCCTCACTGTTTTTATTAGCAAGGGAAAATTTACATCAGTATTTTCTACCCAGATTTGCCCTAGTGTGAAATAACTTCATGCTGCAGGACTTACAGATATAATAACACCTCCCACAGAAATTTTGTTCACAAAATAAATGCTGCATAAGTTTTCAAAGACTTCTTTGTTCTTATGGCTACAAAGATGGCAGTTAACCATTTCCCTTGACAAGGCCGCAAAACATTTAAGAATTAGTAAACATGGAACTGGAGATCAGGAAACTATTATGAGGTAAAACGCTAATACCATGAAAATAATTTCTATAATGCTGATTTGTTTAACCTTCAAAAGAAACACAGGTTAATCTGGTAGAACAATTGTTTGCATATTTGCAGTATTTTGATCCTGAATTAAAACAAAAAAAAATAAGAAAATGTATATTTTCAATATAAGAATAACAGAAAAATAACTTTTTAAATAAGATCTAGTTCTGAACACTCTGGAATAGGCATCATTGTCTTCTGCAAAATTAGCATTAGTGCTGAAGTTAATTTTTTACTATGCCAACAAAATCAACCAGAGATTTGATAACTGTGTGCACACAAAATTAAGTGAAACTAGATATATATATTAAGTGAAACTAGATTATATATATATATATAAGCTTTCACATAACTTTCAGTTGAGTATTTCATCGGAATTCTCTCATAACACAATTGTGTCTATGTCCTTTTTGGACCAGTGAAATGCTTGCATTATCAAAGGTTTCTTCAGTGAGTGTGATCAAATCAAGTCTAGAAATTCCAAGCAATGAAAAAAGGATCCTGGGTCTTCAGAACTCTCTGGATTTTGGGAAGTTATTAGAATAGCCTTTTCTCTAAAGTGAAACATCATTCACACAAATAACTTAGGTATATTCAGCTGGATATGTCTTACTAATGGTCTATCATTGTGTCTTCTGGTCTTCAGGAACATTTGAATTTATACAACCAATAGAAAGGATCACACAAGTTTCAACTTTTTCTTCTTTCTCTTAAATGACATAGAATAAAACCAGGTCATTACGTGAGGTGTAATAAACTTAGAGTTGTATGGATTATTTTGTATAGATGACTATAAAATACACCCATGTATGATTGCACCAGGATCCATTAAGAAGGTCCCCTGAAAAAATGCTTAATTAGGAACAACACAACCATTACACCACATAGGAAGCTGCATTAGGTTTATGTGACACGTGAGTAGCATATTGCTTTATTTCAAGGCAAGAACTAGTTGCTCCTTGGTGTCACAGAGAGCACACATTTGGGCAGAACCCTGCTAATCTTCTGCTGTCATCTTCTGTTCCCAAGCAGAACTGTATGTGGCTGTGTTGCTAGAGCCCTAGTTTGAACATGGCTGGAACATTTCCCAGATGAGGGGGAGAAAATGTCATAGCCAGAATTATGATCTGCCTAGCAGACACAAAAATAATTGTGCACAAATGTATACATGTAGGGTCTTTGCTAGGTCCAGATTTTGTCTCATTCATTTAAACACCGGGTCTACAGCCAGGCAGTACTGGTATCTGCTGGGTATTCCCCCATCCCATTTAAAGTGCCATCTGCTATTTCATTTATCTGCCAAATATATAGATTAGGTCCACTGTTTTCTATTTTATGTCATGTTATTAGTAATGGTAATGAATGTTTGCTGAATGATAGTTGCACAGGCTGTACTTGTATAATTCATGGTGATGCATTCCTGTCCTTTCCTTATTTATCTTATGAGTGCCAGAATACTAGACATACTTTTCACCTCTCAAATATTTATTTCTCCTAATGATTCCTTTTAATGTCCCAACACGTCATACTGCTTTACAAAATATTACTGCCTGATTCATGTAACTAACTACATGAGCCTGAGCATGCATTTTCATCCTATACATTTTCAACCTATGCAGACAGCAAGTACAAAAGTATAATAAGCTTGAAATACCGAAAGGAATCATCTGGCAGAGCTCCCCTGTCCCACATATCATTTGAAGAAGCTCATCCTTTCACAATTACAACCATAAAGATAGCAAATGAAGAATCCTTCCCCATACTTCTCCTGACACCAAGTTTAGTAACTCATTATAATAAACAGTGTGCAGCATGCTTTGGTATTTTAAAACATGATAAAATAGAATTAATTTAATTTTTAAAAGACTCACACAAGGACACATTTTTTTCTTTCAATATAACTTTCTTTTAAATGCTTGAGCTCTGAAGACCCTCGTATCTGTGACATAAATGAAGTAAGTATAAAAACAAGCTTTCAAAAAGACAATCCATGTTTAATTGTTTATGATATGTAACTCAATTTCATTGTAGCTGTGTATACTTATGAAGGTTGCATGATATATACTTCACATATTTATTGTGACTATTTCTCCACTGAAATCTGGTTTCAGACCTCTGCAGTGGGATAGTACAGTAATCAGAAGTAATCTTGTCTTTCCCGTCAGAACTGTCTGTCCCAATGTTCCCAATAGTGTATAAAAAGCCACTTAATCATTAGATGTAATATGTTTGTTGGCAATTTCATTTTTTGTTTCACCTTGAGAGTATAGTAAGGTCAACCCTCATGAGTACAATTTTTTACTCTGCTGTAATAACTTGAATCCTACCTTGAATATTTTTTACTTACATACATATAAGGTCAGTGTGAACTGTAAATATGTCTGTTGTTGAACCAATACTCTCAATTTCTAGTTCTTGTAGAGTTGGCCAAGTTGTAGTACCTTGAAATAAACTTTCAGCTGGGTCCAAAAAAAGGCTTAGCAGCTAAAGCAGATTTAAACTAAGTCCCTAAATTCAAAACTGTACAGTATTTACTGTACAGTATTATATTACTGTAGGAATAAAAAATGGTGGTCACCTTCTGCTTAGCCTTAAAGGTGTTATAGGTCCATGAAAGATTCTCTTTTCATATGCAGGACTTTGAAGCATTCAGAATATGATCCACACATTAAGTGTGGTTTTTATCTAGGCATTAAGAGTTCTTCGCAGTTTTGGCTAGTAAATTTTAATCTAGTGGCTATTATGCACTTCAGTAGGAGAAGACACTGCTTTGTACTGGAGCACAGATGGAGGGAGATGCATCTGGCCAAACTACCTGAATTCATGTTATTCTTTTGACCTCGTTGTGAATTGATGTATTAGGCTGGAAACTACCTGCAAAAGAGAAGCTTTTGTTGAAAGCAAAGAGAAGATGCTGAATTTCACTGAGAAGTCTGGTTTCAGTGCTATATGTCTCACACAAATACTGAAAAATACCTTAACAGTCCGAGGAGTAGGCACACTTTCCCCAGAAGAGCAAAAACATAGGGCTGCCAATCATAACCTTTCTCCTCCAGTCCCTTTCCCTATGTGCCTGTCTTTCCAAGGTGGCACACAGTGACAGTAAGTGAGAAGGGAACAAACCCCACCACAAATCAACCATGAGACATTGAGCATTGGCATAAAAGCTGCAGAGGAGGCCAACTCTACATCTCACCCATGTGCAGGCCAACTAAAAGCCAGGCTGTCAATGTAAGAATGTCACTCTGCCCGACAAAAGGCTACACATTTACCTCCAGGAGGGTGCTGCAAACTAACAAAAAATTTTTACATGTAATCCAGTGGTAGCATGAGGTTCAATGACTTGTTTTAGGATTTTCTTGTTAAATGGTCCTCAGTGACAGCTACCAATGCAAGGTCCCTTCTCACTGTTTTCAGCATTTTTTCTGAGGCACCTGGCTCCTCTTTGGGATTTACCAGAGTATATATCAAGGAACTAAATGCTTATTTTTGAACTACATATCATATTGGAATCTGGCACTTTTCCTTTGAGTTTTCTCACAAGAATTCCTCACAAACTGATATAATGCCCTGATTTATTTATTTTTTAATAATAGAAACAATATATAATGTCCTGTTAAAGTTGGAAGAAAGCAAAATAATAAAGGTGATCCAGCTTTTATCTGTCTGTATCTCTATATACCAAGCACACAAAAATATTTTGGGTGCCATTTATCAGTGTAAAACCACTTTTATACAACTAAATAATAATCTAAGGCCAGAATTGTTTAGTTTCCAAAGAAAAAAATGTTTACATATGTAATAATTAATTATGAACCTTTAATAATTAAAAAATCAGAGTTGGAACCTAGGTCTCGTTTTCCGTTTTTGGAAGAAGACACTATCAACTTTCCAACGGTGTGTCTCTGTGTGTAACATATATGTATACATCAAGTCACAGAATCATGACTTCTGAAGTAAACACTGATACATTCTACTTTTCCCTTGTTCTCCACTTGAAAATAATATTAAATTGCAGCTGACTTTCTGTTCTGCATAAGACTTTGTAATTGAAATTGTGCTCAACTGAAGCTACAGATTAATATTTCTCAAACATTTGAAACTTATCAGATTTAGGTCTTAATCCTGGCCTGTTTTAAATAGTTTACCTCATTAGAAATTAGTACTTGTTTATCAAAAGTATGTCAAAAGATAATAATATTTAAAAAAAAAAAATATACAATAAATACAAAACCATGTCAAGCTCCCAGGGTGACGATCATGTCACCAGCAGACATGGATGGTTCCAGACTGGACTCAGGGATGGATGGGAACTGGATTCTGGATCTGGATTCAGGAATGCATGGATTAGCATTGAAGGCAGACAAGATAGCCATTGAAGAAAGAGGACCGACACTTTGATCCTTCTGCTGACCATGGGGCAGATGGGATGGAATACCCCTGTTGGTCAGATTTGGGTCACCTGTCTTGTCTGCTCCACCCCACAGGTGGGACCCCTCTATGCTCTTCTGTTTCCAACCCTCCAATGGGACATATAACCAAGTGAAATGACCTCGGTTGTTATGGCTGTAAGTATAAACAGGAGCCTCTCTGCATACCATGCCTTGGCATGAATCATAAACATCAGGTCTTACCACTCTGGAAGCAAACACTGTCTGAACAATATGCTGTTAGTTTCAAAGAATTCAGTCAGTTAGAAGAGGCTTAAATGAAAAGTAAAGTTACTAAACAACAAATTAGTTCTCTTTTACCTCAAACCAGGACAACTAACCATGGGCCATGCAGTGGTAATTTTGTACTCCACCAGTTTTCAGTTGTTTGTATATCGTACTTGGCTTGCAGCTGTGAACACCAATAGTCAGTTCTTCTAGTATTAGTTGGCTTAAAGTTAGTGGTGTGGTCTGAGGTAGTTTTATCAACTACTACAGATAGGACAACCTTCCTGGATGGAGGCACTTCCTTCTTTTTCTTTCTCTTGACTACAGAGGATGAAAAACCAAAAAGCTTCTCATCGTTTGACCAGTGAAAGCTCTGATTTGTCTTCTTCTTTTATATCTTTTATAATTGAAAAAAAGTATTTGTTTAACTTTACTGAGTTTCCATCAGGTAAGTTGCTTAGAATAATATTTACACGCCCTTGCAGCACCTATAATCCCTAGAAGAGAAAAGCTCTGCCGTAAAATGAATTAAACTAATTTATTGGCCAGGGGTTGGATTGACAGCTGGTAAGCTAAAACTTCTCTTACTCTTTTAAGAGGGTTTCAAGATTCACAAAGTGAAAGATGCATATTTTATTCGATCCTGATAAAATATTGCTTTAATACCTCATAATAAAATAAAGAGCAGTAAGAGCAATATGCCTGTTGTAGCTTGAATAGAAGGATTGCTTCACAGGGACTCATAAAATGGCAAGAAGCATTCAACAGAGCATATCTGGTTCACTGCAGATTCTGTTGCCAGTGCTGATCTGTTAAATTCAGTACACAAAGACACATATGTTTAGTCCTTTCTTTAGGAAATTGGGATTAGATGAAGGAAGTGAAGTCAAGAGTTAATGCAAATTAAAAAACCAGAACAAAACAGAAGAAAATTAAAGCACGACCACTACCACCACCAACAAAGCCAGGAAAAAAAGACCCATTAACACCTGTTTGTTATTCTTTTCTATAGAATATTTTACTACAGACAAAATAATATGTTTTATTTTATTTTATTTCATTTTCCCTAGTTGCATCTGTGCTTTTCAGTTTTGCCTTCTAAAATTACACAGAAGATTTTAATTTGTAAGATCTCCCAGGTGATACAATGTACCTGTAAAATTGCAGTTGTTTCTTACTCCTCCTCATTCCACATTTCAGGGGCCTGGTAAACAAATCAGAGGATCACAAGCACTTCTTTGCATTTCTGTCCTTTTCAGGGTGAGAAAAGAGAGCTTGACGTCAACATGCTTAGCATGTTCCCCATATCATCCCAAGAGGAGGTATCTTCTGGTATCACTGCCTTCTTTTATCAAACACAACATAAATACTCCAACGACTGGAAAATAACATTGTCAAAAAGAGACAATTTGACAGTACTTATTAATACCTGTTTCCTCACAGGCAGGGGACATCACCTTCATTCTAGCTCTGCCACTATTATCCTCTGTGACTGTGGAAATTCACATGTGCTTCAGTTCCAAGAGTGTAACATAGAATTAGTGACTTTATTCCTTAGTTTTTTTCTAATTTCTCATGTATCTATTGATTGAGAGAGTGTTGATTTTGCTTCATTTTATCCAGTGATGCATCAGCTTAATTTATGCCCGATAACATTATTGTAATTCAAGTCATATGTAAGACAAATACAAACTTCCAGGCAGGAAGGCACATTGACTATTTTTTTCCCAGTGGATACAGAATACAGAAGGTGTTTTGTTATGCAGCTCTTCATTACCACAGATGGGCAAAGATATAATTTTTGACTATTAGCTGATCTGATTAAATAACTCTTGTCCAGACCACTGAGTGCATATTAGGGGCAAGTTTCCTTCCCTGATCCATTCTGCTCAGTTATGGCCCAGTTTGGAAGGCCTGAGCTTTTGAAATATTTGATTATGTTTTTGAAGCATTCTTTTTTCTTCTTTTTTCTTTTTCTTTTTTTTTTTTTTAACTGAAGCTAGTCTCTTTTTCTGTATTTTTCTATATGCCTCTTTCTAATATCTTTTAACGTCAGTTTCTTACAGTTGTTTTGCTTCTCTGCCCAGCTCTTCATCTGTGGCTTGATTTCTGCTACTGCTGGCCCAACCCACCAGACAAATTTATCCATGCCTTTGGTCCTACCAAGCAGGTGTCTAAAAACTGCAATCCAGAAAGAAGAGCATGGATCATTTAACTAACCAGAAATCACTTTCCCTGTCACTCATATTGAGGCAGAATATTCTCACAAATTATTTCATTATCTCTATCAATGCATCTTTTCTGCTTGCCTTTCTCTTTTATCTTTCTCTTCTCAGCATCATGTTTTGTAGGTACTTTCTGTGCCAGTGAGTCAGTCACTGCAGAATTACTCAGCTTCTGTTTGCTTTTCAACTGGGCTGCACTTCAGATACATAGAAATATGTTCCTTTGAGGCAATAATAATTTGGTTTTCTGGGCATCTTATTTGAACTATTGGTTGTTTGTTCTCTTCCAGATAAATCTATCACATAGCTAAGTAAAGGAACTAGAATTTATTAAGCCTAGCATTAAGATAATAAGGGTCAGCATATTAAAGCAGAGGCAGTTACTACTTCTGCAATGCTCAAACTTTGCTAGTACACTGGTTGATTATGATCAGACTCTGCTCTAATCCAACTGTGTGTTGCCAGTCCAGAAAGTACCAAGTGTGTTTCACCTCCCTATCAATTGCAGAATAGATCAAACAGTCTGTATATCTTTAGTTATGTGAACAGTTCTATTCCACATGTTCAGGCTTAAAGTTCACAGAATACCTTTAAGTTTTAGGGTAAACCATGTTTACCATTCAGTGTAAACCTCTCTGATGAATTCTCCTTACATACAGAAAAATTATACCAGGGTTAATAATTTATTTTGCAGGCAAAGTTTAAAACTATTGCCACAGTTTTCAAGGTGCTTCAAAGAGGTCACAAAGATCCATCTCATTTGTCAAACACAGCTATTGGTTAATATCTTATTTTCCTATTGCTAGCTTGAATCCAGTCTTCAGAATTTTAAGATCAAATGGCCTTAATTAGTTTAAAGCTCATCTTTTTATCTTCTAAAAATGGTGATAATTTTTCTTTGATGACTAAGATAGTTTTAGTTGTTAGTGTAACATAGTGTATATCGCATTTGTTTTGGCAAAGGTGAATGGCAGGAGTCAGTGGTTGTGCCTCCATTGGCGTTTTATTTCAGAATAGCAGGATATCTTTAAAATTAATCTTTTTACATGTGTTGATTTAGTTTTCAAGGTATTTTTGGTTAGCCAAATTTAGATTTGTTCTGGAGAAAATTTAGTTAAAATATGTTGTCCACTTTTAATTTACTGTCTTTCCTTTCTGTTTTGCATATTACAAGTGAATGATATAAACAAGTCAAGGAAATAAATAGGAAGCCCAAGAGCATGACTTACGCAGACAGTCTCCTACCGGTAAAAGAAGGAAGAGAGGACTCTGTTACTCTGTTAAGTTACAAGCATCATTCTACTCCTCAACTCTTTTGCCTTTTTACCTTATGTTCTTTGGCTTTCCATCAAATATTCCAAATCCCAGGTGACTTTTGTAATTGCAGGTAACTCTGATGTTCATGTAGCTCTTGATTTACACATAGCAGATAGAGAAACATTAAATGGAACAAGAATTAATCTCTTTTTCCCCTGTTTCTGAATGTTCTGTACATCCTATCAAAAATCATGATATTAAACTGACTGAAATGTCAGAAAAGACAATGAATTTATAAAATCAGAAGCATATTTTCAGATGTAATACTCCATGCAAATGATTCATGACAGTAAGTGGCAGGAAAAAGTTTGAGTTTCCCTTCAACTTTTTTTCCTTTTCCATACATTTTTAGTATATCAAATTGTTATGGTTTGGGAAAACCCATAGTTTTCTCAAACCCAATAATTTAGACAATTATTCCATCACCTGATGACCCCTCCCCACCCAGAAAGGGGAATTAGGGAACAGAAAGAAACACAAGGGTTCAAATATAAATAGATCTAATAGACTAAGGCTAAATAATTAACAATAATACTAAAGAACCAGTATTAATCCCAATACTGGTATAAAATACACAAGAATTATACTCAGTCAATTCTACCAGCAGAAAGCTGTGCACTCCCAGCAGGGGACAGCAAGTGTCAGACACTGAAGCAACAGCTTCAGGAGGAAGGGAAGAGCTCTGGGATCTGGCTCCAGGGCAAGGAGTTGTCTGAACCACCACCATCAAGGGAGAGAGAGCTACTCAGCAAACTTTTCTAATTTAAATTGACTGTGATGTTCATAGTATGAAATAATCCTGTTGGCCAGCCTGGGTCAAATGCTCAGGCCTTGCTCCTCCTTGTCCCTGCACCTGGCAAGGCTTGAAAACACTGAGACCTTGAACCCCACAGAGTCTGGGGTGCAATTTTCCCCAGTATTAGAAGAAAAGTTACTCCTGTGTCACTCAACCCAAGACACCAATGCTTGGGCATCTGTTATCTTAAGTTTTGATAACAATTTGGTTGATCAGATTGTTATACCTGGAATAGAGTATTCTTGAATTTGAAGAATATGGAAATAGAAATATTCTTGAATTTGTCGCTCAAGTTAGTATTTTTTCCATCTAGGTTTTATTCAGTCTTTCAGTACAAGGCAGATAAAAACTGGAGGGATGCTTCTGCAGCATACATATCTGATGGTTTGATTCATTGTTTCTGAATCCATGTAAACCAAGTTTGCCAATCCAATGAAATAAGTACAATAGTTAAGTCAGACAGATTCCATGATACTTTAAAAAATAAAATAGCGGGCAAGTGTAGTATTGCAGGTTTTAAATTTCTTTTTTGTTGTTGGTGGTAGTATGACTTCATGTTCCACATTATTTCCTTCTCTAAGAGTACTACAATTGTTTGTTGCATCACAGTTATTTTATATAAGCTGTAACATTCATTTAAACAGCAGATAAAATGGCATTCTTAGTGGGTCCTCTGCTGTGTCTGCCATGGCCCTCCTTGTGGTCCTTCCTTCTGCTTTGCAAAGCTGGTTTAGGAATCTTTTCCTAATAGAACACACCCCTTTTTGTTCCTACAATAAAATTGTTCTTGATAGTCAGATGGTGATTAAAATACCATTTTTGAAGTTTGCACATAAGTGGTTATTTATCTTTCTGCTCTATTGCATATTGTAGTAGATCTAGATAAAAAGGGGAAAAAAATCCCAGCCAGTTCATTTTGTCATAAAGCTGCTGGGAAATGCTGACATTCAAAGTACATATTTCAGGATTTGTGCCAAGGAAGCGGCTAATTGTTGTGAGTGATAATGCAAAGACTTGGGAGGAAGAACAGATTATGAAAAAAAAAGAAAAAATATCAATGAAAGGAATGGGATTATGGGACTAAATGTGTGTGTTCATGTGGCTTTCCTTCTTCATGTGAGGTTAGCAAAAGGAAGTAATTGGTCTGAAGCAGAAACGCTCAAGAGCTGAAATGAAATGTGGAACTGAAGGCCAAAATGTCCAGTTTATAGGTAGTTTTACTGCTTCAAAATATCTGCAGCTGTTCTAACACAATGGCACTATAGTTGCTTTATAGCTTCTGGTCCCTTTGATATAGACCATTTTCCCACTTCCTATCTGTGTGAATATTTGTCAGCAAAAGTCAATCCTCTCCATTTCCCTTCTTGCCCTAATTAGCCTCAAAAGGAAATCAAAGCTTATAAGCACTTTAGCCCTTAGGATGAAAATTAATTTGGCTATCTTAATTAACCAGTTTAAATTATGGTTGCTATTAACAGCCTTCTCCAGCAACAAATCACAGCACAAAAACAAACAATGCACTTACTGCAGATAGATGAAACATCAAAATACCTTTTAGCACTGAGAAGCCCTTACATTAAATAATACAAGCATTGATTCCAAATTTTGATATTGACCCAACTCTGCAGTAGTTCAACTGGATAATTTTCTATTAAAACTGACAACGGTTGACAGAAACTGAGTTGACAGGAGTAATAAAGAATAAGAATAAAAATACTGATAACATTTTGGTTAATAAAGTCCATAAGAAAAACAAAATCTATGGATTAGCATTCATTTTCTACTTAAAATAGCACTCTTGAAGTATTTAATGTATGGTTATGAAGATATGTGATACTCTGATAAAACATTTTTCATATGTAAAGAAATCAACTTCATTATCCTCATTACAATACAATCAAATTAGCTCTCAGCATCACTGTACAGTAAGAAAATACTTTTGTCTTGTTTCACAGAGAAAAAAGTTTAAATTATTTGTTCACGATCACACAGACAGTCTGTGGCAGTAACCAGACTTCTTGGATCCTGCTGTAATACTTCATTTTTTAACTTTCTTTTTCCCTTGCTCTGACACTTTTAATACCCAAGGCACAAAATAATAATAATAAAAAAAAATCTACTGCCAAATAATTGGGCATTTTATGCAGTAGTGGTAGAACAATTAGTAGTTAATTCCTGAGGATTTTCCCTCTTTCACAACTTGGGGGGGGGGGGGGG
>JAOXNG010000001.1:35175648-35193141 GCA_028566535.1 Scolopax minor | reverse complement strand
GTTTTGTTTTTTAATGTGGTTGGACTCAATGATCTCAAAGGTCCCTTCCAACCACTAAGATTCTGTGATTCTGTGAAATTCTTTCTAGTGAGGCTGGTGAGACACTGGAAAGGTTGCTCAGGGAAGTTTTGGATGCCCCATCCCTCGAAGTTTTTAAGGCCATGCTGGATGGGGCTTTGAGCAACCTGCTCTAGTGGGAGGTGTTCTAGGGGGGCTGGATCTTTAAGGTCCTTCTAACCATTCTATGATTCTATGATTAAAGAATGAAAATCATCCTTTTTGGGGAATTTGTTCCTTTAGTTATGAAGACTTCTGATCTAATAATCATGGAGATTATTAGCATGTTTCCTCTGGGTTTTGCCATGAGGTTCATCAGGCCTGTACTGACCAGAAGGGAAAACGCCACAAGGATAACTCACACTGTCAGGCTCTCATGACCATACTGCACACAGCTTGCCCTCACTGCTCTGTAGCAGATATGGCTTGTGGAGAGCCAGTCTTAGGAGGAAGCTGGAGCCCCCCAAAAAAGAGCCAAGAAACAAGTTTGTAACTGTGCAACAGATGCAACCAGGCATCTAGCTCTATAGCTGGCTCTTGACTTCTTTGTTCATCAGTGGCAGACATACAGTAGTGCCTGGATTAAGGTGTTTCCAGGCCATATTAAGATTTGGAAACCATCTGTGAGCATCTGCTCAACACACAGCCCTTCACCCTGCTTTGGTTTTGCTAAAATTTCTCACTTAATTCTTTTCTTGAGTCTATTCTAACTCCTGTACTTTACAACTCTAAGTAGGTCACTTCATTTATCTCCTGTCCTTAGAACAGAGGAAACTATGGCAGTAAATGTGACTCAAATAATACTGCCCACATGGTACCTGCGTTCATATACATTCACAATTCAGTGTTATAGTTGAAGTAATAGCCTCTAAGTAAATCTGATATTTTTGTCTGCTGTAATAAATTTGTTTGCTGACTTAGACATCCCAGTATCAGTTCTGGAGAAGGACAGATATTTTTTGACTTCTCAGAATCTTTATGAACCTAAAGCTTGTGAGAGAACAAGAGGGGAAAACTTCATCACTCTTATCAGATGGTATACTGTCCATTTGGCACTCTGCCTGGAAACTTGCAAACTCAATTAAATGCACATATGGTCCATAGCAAGCACAATCAGTCTTTGCCAACACACATCCCTCTTACAGCACTTCCAAACTGTACCCATGCTAGATAGCTTTTTCCACATAGATGATTTTTTCCACTTCTCCAGCAGCATCAGCTCAGCATATTGTCTTCTCTGCCCTGGAAGAATATAGGGAAGAATGCCAAGATGAACATCAGTTTGAAATCTACAGGGGTGATTTTGCTATCGAGGAGCTTTTGTTGAAGAAGACAGGTATGGAGATACCTAGATTTAATGAGTAGTGCTGGTAGAATTAATAAATCTTCTCAATACTCCCTGAAGCAGCTGCTCTATTTTGAAATAATGAGCATATGGTTTCATTATATTTCATTGATTTGATTCCCTTCAGCTAAAGAAGTATTTCAGGGGAATGCAAACAACTTACAGAATTTCCGCATGTTTCTCACTCCTTTTATTTTTCCTGGCTAAACAGAAAGCTGACTAGCATGTGAAAGGAAGAGCCAGAGGCAACATTCAGATTCCTTAATAGGGGTTGCATGGGGGGCAATGGGGCCTCTGACAATAATGAGGACTTGTGTGTGCCTTGAAGTTACAGTGCTTGGAGGTTCCCTTAAAGGTTTTGGTTCTGTGGAAGAAACTGTGTGAAAGAAACAAGCCCAAGTTTTAAATTTCTCTCCAGAGGCAGAAGATGGGCAGGGAGGAGGGTGAGAAAGCACCAAAGCAGCTTGTTAATCTAACACACTTAAAATTTATAGAAAGAAAGGAAGTTGTGAGATAATTTTAAATTGTCTACAAGAACAAACCTTTCAAAGCAAAGCAAAACATGTTTTACTTTCTCAGTTGCTAGAGCCATTTCCCCGCCCAGCCATTTAGAGGGGAAACTGAATTCAATATTTTATTCACTGTGCATCCTGCTACTGACATTAGAAAAAATGAATTCTGAAGTCAAAGTGAAGTGAAAGTCACTTGCATTTTTTTTATAAGATCTTTCTGGAAACTGGTATCTGGCAGCTGCAAGCTCACAAGCTATCATTTTAAGGGAGCCAAACGAAATAAGGAAAACTTATATATGTTTTCATAAGGTAACTGGATAGTCTTGGCAGCTCTGGGGTGTGGAGGGCAGGAGCCATTCCTGGAAAGGCTGGTGACTGACAGGGAGTTACTATGTTCTGCTCTGTCAGCTGTGGGGAAGATGAAAATTCTACTTCTATTTACTTGGTTCCCTTCCTTCTGTATTGCCTCCTGCAATATATGTATATTAGTATGTTCTACCTGTATATGTGTATGTTCTATATGTATCTATATTTGTGCAGCTATAAGTATACGTGTGTATATATATGCAGTATATATTATAATTTTTGTGAATAGAAAATCCCATTATAACAGTTATCAAGAGTGTGCTTCTTTACCTGAAAAAGCATTATAATATTGCTGAAAGTGCTCAACTTTCCATCTGTATTCTTATTTTAATAAAATCTGATTTTAAGAATCCCCATGAGACTTAGAGACATTTTCCCATGCTGATATTTTAGAAGGAAAAAATACGTCTTTCTTGTGATGCTGCAGCAGCTTACATTTTTAATCTGCTGCAAACGCCTGGTGCTGCATCATGTCATTATTGACCTTGTGAAACCAAAGCAAAAGGATTCACTTCCAGGTCTTTGTCACATTTGAACCAATAAGCTCTAATTGAAGATCCAGGTCTGTAAACTACAAGACCAAAAGGAAAGGCATGGTGGTATTTTCCATACATAATAATTCAGTGTTTCTTAGGACAAGAAGTTGTATACTTCAGTTTCTTTCAGAAGATTTAAAAATGGTCTGTGTTTTGATGGATTGCAAGTTGGTACTAGGATCAATCAAAGGCATCTTTTTCTCTCTTTGAGCAAGCAAAATAGACTTGAACATCGCAGAAAGTGAAACAAGACCATCACAAAATACCAGTCTTTAGAAAGCGAATTAATCTCTCCCGCCCTTATAATGTATCTAAAGTATTATAGTTGCTATCAAACTAAATTGCAAAATTTATTTCAGCCTCTGTGGTCCTGCAGACATTGTGGTTTAGTGATATCTGCTCTTTATTTCTGACATGCAAGTGGCAAGGAGACAGATGAATGCAGCACCTCTTTTTTGTGACACAATCCATACATTATTAATTTTTGTTATTGTTGCTCTAAAGCTGTGAAACAGATGCCATTCTGAACTGAAAATCACTGTTCCAATATAAGCAGATGCAGTCCCTGGGCTACCCAGTCAACTAATTAATGCTGCATAATTTAATAAAGGATGGTGATTACTGAGTTTTCCCCATCTTGTTCCCCTCCCTGCTAATGATAACATTATCGAACTTAGGCAGGGGGTAATGAGTGTGTGTGTGTGTGTGTGTAGGGAGATAATTTACAAAGAAAGAGGATGAGTAAGCAGATGAACCAGGAAATGACTCAATCCAGGAAAAGGCTTCTAAAGTCCTCTAATTTCTGATTTAGGGGGATCCTGCAGAGTGCCATAGTGTTAACTATAATAATATTGATAACACTGTCACTAAAAGAGGTAAAGGGAAATTAGAGGAAAAACGTTAACCTTCCATGCTTTTATTTACTAAGTGTTGTTTTACATTTCATTTTTATTCAAATCTTGCTTAGGAGGCAAATGTGGACATAAAGGGAAAGTCTCCTCCACAGGCTTTTTCCTCTCTCCCTTGTTACCTCAGAGTGGGCAAAGGATGATGTCAATTTTAGCAGGATCAATCTCAACAGCAGAGATAGTTCCTTTAGGCATTCTTCAGTAGTCCCACCATATGGTGCTAGTTTTTCCGTATTCAAAGGATGGTGCCAAAAGGTGCTGCAAGTAGCAATACATTAATCTAAACTTCTGAAAACTCACCTTGGCACATAAATTCCCTTTTACATAAAACATCTCAGAGGACTCCTAGCACACCTGTATATCCTCTGTCCAACTAACAGGTTATTTAATTCATTAAAATCTGGCCACATAAATTCTACATTTTAACTCTTTTCCTTTGGTCAATACTCAAAGGCTTCTCAGAAGAAAATTTAGATAGATAGATAGAGAGAGAGAGAGAGAAATAGAGATATAGATAGATAAATAGATATTTAAAGTAAAAAGAAATTAAGCAATAGCAAGCTATATAATAACTACACTGCTGGCAAAATCTGATAAGAATAAAATGAAGAGTTTTTTCTGTGTTAACAAGATTCACTGGTTTAAAATACTTGTCCATTCCATGATCATCCTAGCTGTATTATTGTTTTTAATGTTTGAATTTTTAACCAGATTTGGAGCCTAAATGTCTTATTGAGGAAAACTTGCAAAATAAGAGTGATAAATTAAATTATTTATTAATTATCTTGAATTAATTTTTGAAATTAACAAAACATTCATTAAAAAATTATGAAATTAATTTTCATACAACTTTCAATTTATAAACCTTAGACTACTATTTACAGGGAAAATCTAAATTTAAGAAATAACATGCAAAGCCTTATTTTTAATTAGGTTTTCCATAGATGCAAAATATATTTTCAGGCCACAAAATAGACTGAAATCCAGATTAAACTTTTTCAATTGGGAATCTAAACATCTAAACTCATACAGACTAACCTCTCACATTCAGCCTAATTCTGAATGCACTTAGCTGCCTTCTCAAGGAGGAACATCAAGGATACTTTGATGGGTAAATAAATAGTATCTTCTCTTACCTGCAGCAGGTTTTTGGCGCAGACTTTGTCTCCTGGGCCTTTCATTTATATTCCTATAGAGCCCACTCTTCCCTCTCAGCAATAGGCTCCCATAAAAGAATTACTTCTTTTCAGAAATGAAAATTGTTCTCCATTTCTTATTTACTTAAATATGCTTGACAGGTTGATGAGAGATAGAGAATGTAACACATCTTTTTTTCTTTTTTTTTTTTCCTTTTTTCCTGATTCTAGAAACTGAGACAGTGACAACCATGAACCAACCCCTCCAGATTGGCTGTTCCATACCTGACAAAGAAGAGACAGATGTTCAGGTGTTTCTTTTCCCCATTTGCCAAATAAGTGCAGAGGAAAGACAAAGGATATCTATCCACATCCAGCAGCTGGAGCAAGGGAAAGAAAGGCACTAGAAGAACTGAGGTTTTCCTTCCAGTCTTATTTCCCATCAGTCTATTCATACATTCATACATTCTTCTTCCGGGACAGTCAATGGTGGTTTACATTTTTTTCTTTCTGAAATCCTGAAAAGTCCTTGACATCCATTCTGTGCACTATACCATGACTCAAAACTCCCCAGGTCTCTGATTTTGTTAAACTAATCTCTTGGGACCAGTAGTGCTTGGAGTACCATAGTAACACAAATCACAATTCAATTCCTTATGTCTAGGAAAATAAAATTTAATTAAAAACAAACAAACAAAAAACCAGATAAAGTATATAACATATTTCCATGCAGGATCTGGTGAATATCATGAAATATAGTGTTTCAGAAATGAAAGCTATTAAAATTATGTAAACAGTAATTGGTGTCTGTGGTCTGAATACAGTAAGAGTCTTTATCTGATGGTCATTCTGGATGTGGTGGCAAAAGGTACATCATTAGATGAAACAAAGAGGTATTTACGCATATAATCAGTGGTTCTAAACAAAAGGAAGTCTGAAAGGGGAGATACAAAAAGAAGTTTGAAACAACCAAATCATCCTGGCTGCAGAAGATGATCAGCTCTTTAAAAATGAGTAATGACAATTTCCAATAACTTGGCTAGAGGGAAACTAAGTATATTTGGGTAGTAAAGGATGAGAATTACTTTGAATCTTGTCAGAAATTAAATTAATGAAGTGTTGAGTTACTTCTCCTGTCATCAAGGAGGGAAACCCATGACTGGGCTTGGATCATGGCTTTCTTTTTATTACAAGACACAGTCTGGCCCCAGCTTAGCAGCGTATACATATATGCACTGAATTATAAACACCTGCTTAGTAACATTTGGGTATACACAAGTAGAGACTTTGAGGAAAGAAATTTGCCTGAAATCACTTACAAACAAAACTGGAAGTACAGTAGTCCCACCTCACAATCCCATCAATCTAGGAAAAAAAACCCAAATTCATATATCCCTTTTATTTTACTGTAACCTTGCCATGACTATACTAGAAGAGAGTCCGATTCCACTAGCTCCAAGCAGAGCAGACTTGAGGCTTTAGTACACCGTGTTGTGACAGGACCATATAGGTATTCATTAAACATTATGTGCATCTGTCATGTTGGATATAGATAACACCAAGAACAAAAAATTGCATTTCAGAAAGACTTTTGGATTTCAAGTCCTGTTCATTTTGTATGAATTCTAACATTTGTTTTGCACAAAATCCAAGATTTAAAAAATCTTTGTAAAAAGTATTTTAAAAATATTTTGGATCCATTGAAATTGAAACAAAGAAAACCAAGATACTTTATTATGGAAATGTGAAAATACAATGTTTTGAAAGTATCAGAACTTTTTTCCTTCTTCTTGTTTCTTCAGAAGGAATGTATCAGGGAAATAGACACATTCATTGACAGACTACAATTTAGTATCAAGATGTTTCTGACAAGCCGTAGCATGAAGATTTATTTGTATTAGCTTTTGTCTGCCTGTAGCAAACACAAAACAAAGAAATGCAACTACATTACTAAACTATATTGATTCACTTCAACATCTCATCTTTAACACTAAAGACTCTAGATGCATCTCCATGGTAGGATCCATGGTTTTATGCAAATACCTGACCTAGTCCTCCAATTGATTTTCAGGCAAGCAAAAAAAACTGTCCTCTTTCTAAATTTCCAGTATTATCATCTGTGCTTTGTATGATTACAGTATTCCTTCCCCTCAGGCTTGCTGAGAAAACCTTCACTGCAAAAGGGCACTTTTTCATTGCTAATATGTGTTAGTAATTAAAGAACATTTCTTAATTTCTTCCTTAGAATTTTTTTACACTCTGTCACTCTCTCATTAGGTTGATTAATACTTTAAAGAAATAAATACAAATTTTAAACAAGATTGGACTGCAACAACAAGACAAATTCAAGCAATACAACAGCAACAATAGCAATAAAAAATGAAGATAATAACATTCATACAACTAGAATCTTTTAGAGGATAGAATTGTTATAGTAGTTCAAATGTAGCACTAGAGTTTGCTGTCCCTCTAAAATACTTTCTGTTGCTCAAGACAGTTATTAATAGAAATAAATAACAATATCTTCACCCAATGAGATTTGAAGGCAGATGAAATTACTCCAGACTGAAGTAGAGCTTTCATAAACTCTGAATTCTTGAGCCAGAAATCATTCTCCAGTTTTATTGCAAGTGAATCTTGTATGTTACCTTATAAAATTGCAGACATAAAATACAATTTACAAATTGTTTCATGGTTACAAATTAATATGTAATATGTTGATAGTCATTTGATAACTCGAAATGAGCAATAAAAAATGTTTCAACGAAAAAAAGCATCACTACATATTATGAGTCAGAATATTGAAAAGCCTCTTGTAAAAAGGCAAAAAATGTATTAAAGTAGTAAATAGAGTGATATCTCTCAAATATTCCCAGAGTAAGTCTTGAGGAGCTTAACTCTATTCAGTCCGCAGCAATCAACATTACATGGCTAAATCTTTGTAGGACGGTATACTTTTTGCAGGAGACGTGTGTGTAGTTGTGGAGTTATTGCAGGTTGTAGTTCATTTTTAATATGAAAATATTACAGAAGGCAATAATTCAGTCTAATACTGAGACTTGTTTTGATAGCACATAATAGTTATGAGTATTATTGCTTATGGATAACACAGCAGGAAAATATATAGAATCTGGTCATAATAGCTAGCAGAAGATGATAGAGATGACAGATATCCTAGTTCTGCTGCTCAATTTGTCTCTTCATATCAATTTCCATTATAATTCCTATCAACCCCTATGTTCTGATTTACACCCACAACACTTACTAAATATGTTCTGTACTCTAGTCTTGAATTACCAGTTAGCTTTTTCTTGACATGAAGCTACTTATTCTGTCTATCATGTCAATATTATAATATGAAGATTTTTTTATTCAAAAAATAAAGAAAAATATTACTCTACTGGGAGCCCAGGTGCTGTGTGATTCAGTGAGCAGATACTTTCAAAATGCATTTTTCTACTGTGTTTTTAGAAGAATTTTACTGTGATCGTAGCATTCCAGACTGCTTTATTAAGCATAAATACTTCTTGTGTCCTCTACCATTAGCGGTAGATGAGTGGCAGTTCCTCAGTTCTTGAAATGGAGGATGATGTGCTATTTCATCTCATTTATTCAAAGAAAGGACAGAAGGAGAAAAGAAGTAGCTACGGACTTCAAACACTTGCCAGTGACAAATTATTTCAGATCCCCTTTGGAACTATTAATAGCCACTGCTTCAATTTCAGCTCTTCCCAAGTGAGGGGAAACAATTTAAATGAACTAGTGTAGTGGGTGGTAAGAAACATCTTGATGCATCTCATGCATTTTTAATCATTATTTTATGCAATTATTTGTAAAGAAAGAGTGAAACAACAAAGACTTCCTTTTAATTCCTTAAACTCCACCTGACTACACTTTAATTTCTTTATCAGTTCTTCTAGGCAATGTACATGCTACAGTTTTTTTGTAGGTTTTGAGCATCCGATATGCAGCTTAAAATTGTAACAACAGTTCACAGCACAAAGTCACCCTGAGCTTTGCTGGGGTGGGGAGGGGGAAATCTCTGCCTTCCCTCCTGAGATGACTGAGAACTGATGTAAGATAGAAGTTGAGTCTCAGATGGCTGCATGAAAATTGTTTCACAGAGCTCAAGGAGTCCTGGTCAATCTTCCTCATTTTATCTAGTGTTTTGCTCTTTTCAAAGTTCAGTTTGTGCTTGAGGCTAGAGAGAAAACTGGAAAAAAAGCCAGAATGATTGCTGGCAAGACACAAGTGGCATTAGGACTGATACTCTGCCAATCAGCAGATATTTTTCTATATGGTAAGGATATTTCCCTGTAGGTTTCCTGCTGCTAGTTTTTTTATTCAAAATAGTAATAGTTTTCAGCCTGGTCCATACAGCATGTGGGCATTAAGAATGATTAAAGCAAAGAACATTGTCAGCAAGTTCCATATTAACAGGTATCACTTCTGAAAACAGAATAGTCGTGCCATTGCTTAAAACATTGCCAGTTAGTTATATGAGGCAGCTGCCATTACTGTGGTATTTCAGAGCTCTTCCTGAGGCAAAAACTGCTGCAAGTGCAATGGTAATTTTATTTAGTTATGGACAGAATTGGAAAATGTTCAGTTGCAGCCAAAAAAAATTTTAGCTAAATGCTGAGAAAGCAGCAAGCTGGTTTCCTGGCATATTCAAAAAGGTCATTGAAAGTCACTTCCACAGGTGGTGTTTTTCTGAGGATAAATAACTGGTAGAAAAGGGTGGAAGTGATTAATAGTGTGTGTTGTGTTGTATGTGAATGTCTTGTTGTCACAGAAGGAGCGTTTCAGGATCAGAACCAGCGAGGCTGATATCACGAAGGAAACAAGCCATCTTGAAACACAGTCACACTTTGTAATGCCTTATTGGAATATCATGTCTGTCAGTAAAGAAAACTACCATGACCAACACTGTCATCCAAATCAACTGCTCTCCTTACTGCAAATGAGCTATATTTGCTCAGCATGTGTCAGAAGAAGTTTATTATGGCATTTTATATACCTTGTGGTATCCAAGATGTGTACATAAAGACAATATATATAATAAAGGATCTGTTATCCACCTTAGGCCTTGTGGAACAGCAGCTGGCAGACAACTGAGATGTTTTAGGGGACAGCAGAACCTGTGTTTAAGCCAAAGAATCTCACCTAAAGTGTCTCGCTGTGAGAATTTTCTGAACAATAAGCCTACTATTTCCAGCATTCCCCAGAGCTTGGTGGCTCAGTTTCAATTCATACCTGTGCTCAGGGAGAATTTAGAAGAGATATTTCTCCCCAGAAAACCCAAAACTGCACATTCTAAAATGATCACAATTCATAGTGGTCTGCCATATGAAGAACTCACTTGTGAGTGGAATTTTCTCACTTAACCTGCAAGAACTTACATCCACCCTTTTTCAGCTGTCAGTCTGGACTGAGGAAGATCAAGTCAAACAACAAGTTTAGCTTTGCAGGTCCTAGCTTAGGAAATCTGGGTCTTGCCTCTGAAACAAAGGAAAACCACTATACTTGATATCCTTTAGTCAATCAACCCCAGCTGCTAAGTGCCTATACCATTTCTTTTCTACACACTTAACAAATACACTGAATTTACTATAATTCATACTTGAATCACTGATAACTTCTTTCAAACATATTAAGGAATCTGAGCTATATATACATAACAATCTGTTTCAACTGTCTTGGTGGAATTGCACCTTTTTAGAGAATGGAAAAGGATGGTAACAAAACAGGTTATGGAACAAAGGCATCAAAACCAGTGTTAATCAGCACAGCAGAATCCTGGAGCTGTTCAAGGCAGGGATAGCCAATAAGCTGTGTCCCTGCAGAAGGCACAACCATCCTTCTTCAGAGCTGGATGAAGGGAAATATTGAGGGTTTGGGCAAGGGTAGGGTTTAAAACTTTCTTAACTACTAACCTTTTCATTCAGAGTCAGTCGAGACTTTGCTCCACAGTAATAACATAATTAATAAATGTTTCTGTTTTAGAAAGAAGTCTGGTTAATACTTAGTTTCCATTCCTTTCTTGTTTCTATCCTCTTCTCTCTTGCCAGTTGAATATTCTGCCACACGCATTTTAATTTCCTGTTATAATCTGAACAAGAAGATTATTGAATGATCAGTAAGGATGAAATCATCATCTGATATCTGAAAGTTTTAATTTACCTCAAGGAACATTTACTGTTACAGAGTTTAGTCTAAGGAGGAGTCACAAGAGTATAAAAAGGATGTACAGTATACTTAGTCATGAAGTAGAATCATCCATTTTCTTTGCATATGTAATTAATTTGAAACTAATCCTCTTTTCATCAAGTAGCATCCTGGAGTTTGTATACTGTGTACACCACTGATGTAAGGCAGAAATAGCATGGTGTGAAAGGCCTGGGCTTTATCAGAAGTTTTCAGACCCAAACCATGAAAAATAGCAGGCAGGAGTTGGGGAATATTTTGTGGAAATGTGATGGTGATAATCAAGATCTGATGCAAAGGTGAGAATCAGGTTGTAAGTGGCATTTGGAAATGTCTTGATGCTGAAGACATTTTAAGTTTCAAGAACAGAAGTGAAATACTCAAGAAAACTAGAAGATACAATAGAGGTTATATTACAATAACAATATTCCCTGACATACACTTAAGGAATATACCATTGTGCTTCATCTTAGTGGAAGTGCAGCTTTCAGGAGGATGGTACAGTAGATTTCAGGGACAGGAACAAAGAAGGTAGAGGATCAAAGACAATGAAGATCAGAGATATGAAGAGCATGATGCAAGGTCTTCAACTGTGCCCTCAGAAAGGCATATCCTCAAGTTTAGATAAGCCACATGTGTTCTCTTTATGCCTGCTGGAGAAACAGAAAATCTTCCAAACAATGACTCAAGCCGTCTACATTTAAATGCTTGTTATATGAGGGATTTAGTCACCTATTGGAACTGTTGACTAGAGAACCTGGATGAAGCAGTTAGAAAAATGCATCATTTTTAGATGGCAAAATGCATTAAAATAAAAAAAGCATGCGCTGTGCCTGCTGTCTTTTATATATAGTTAGCTACTTTTTTGAAGATGAGGAGCTTTTTGTTAAGATAAGAATGCACATTGCTTGCTAGGTTAAATGCAGCCAGACTCTTCATGCACCGCTGCAGAATATCTAGAAGCATCAGGAAATTCAGGTGAAAGAGTTGAAATAAAAGGCTGTACATAGAGAAAAAAAGAAATATATATAAAAAAAAGAAATTAAAAAAAAATCATTAAACACATGTGAGATCAAGGAACTAGCCCTTTGCTAGTGCTAATGAGGTCATTCAAAACACTGAAATTGCATCCTGAAATTGTATTCCCTTCCAATCAAGTTGGAGTTCTTATCACTGTAGAGATACTAAAAGTCCTTCAAGATTCATTCTTCTGCGTCTTGTGCGTGTGATCTCATCTCCCTTGCAAACCTGAGGAAATATCAGAATACACAAAGTTTGTTCAAGCCATAGAAAACTAAGAGGTGGAATAAGTCTTCAAAAAGCAAAATGTTGTTTGAAAAAGGAAAGGAATAATTGCAAATAGTAGATTAGGTTTAGGAAAAGAACAGCCTACACTATGAGAATAGTTAAAATCCAGGATAGATACACAGAGAATATCTGTGGAGAGATTTCTCTTTTTTTTTTTTTTTATTTTTTAAGAATAAGTTATCCCAGGTTCTTTCAAGAATAGTTCAAAGACAGTTGTTCCCGCTGTGGGCAAGCAGTTGAACTAGATGACCTCTTAAGTTTTTGATGAGTTCTATGTTCTACAATTTCATGAAATCCAAGTGATTTCTTAGCTCAGAACTGAAAAAAACATGTTAATGTAAGTGGCAATTAACATATACAAAGTTATTTCCATGCTGAGGTCAAATAGATTATGTCATTTAATACAAGCACAGAGATGCAAATGTATGCTTGCCCATAGAGAAAATCGAAACTCCTACTATTTGTAGGGAACTGCTACTTTTATCAGATTATGTGTATTTCTATCAAAAACACACATTCTGAAAGCATTTGGACATTATGAATCTTCTACCTCATAACACAAGGAAAATTGAAATATAAAGACTTTTCAAAATCCCTTAGATGTAGTAAACTTATAAGGCTAGTCTGATAAAAGCTCTTTTTGCTTGCTAGAATAAATCTCCTCTTTTGTGCACCCGAGAAATGCATTTGGTCCCAGTAGCTGGCTAAGAAGCAAACTTGGAAGTGTGCAGCCTTACAGCTGACTGACATCCAGGAAAAAAGGTGCCATGTGGTATATAGATCTTGGGACTCAGGGATGTCTTGATGTTGCTAATACACTTGCTAACCTTTTCATCTGCAACTATCTCCACTTCTGAGCTATTACAGTGCTGCCGAGCTGGGACATACAATCTGCTATATCTTCTCACAGTAGGTATGGAGACAAAGATAAATAAAATGACCTTGTGTGTAGGAAGACCAATCAAAAGTTATAGTTGTTTGCAGACCATTCTGGTCTCCGCCTTGCCAGTATTTTGCCCCATAGCTCCTTGCTGAATTTTCACTTCCACTTGTTTCATCTAGTGTATGAAATTTAATGTGAAATTGTGCTAACACGATTTTAATTTGTGGAGATAAATGGGAGAGAAAATTGACTTTATATGGAGTTATGGAAATAACTATGCCAACTTTTTCTTCAAAAATAGTTTCTATAAAAGACCTCATTATAATTAAATTTAAATTAAATTGTCTTTATTAATATATCTGTATTTTTTCTTATTATGGTAGTCTATAACAGCTTTGATTCCTTATGTCTGCCAAAAATTGCATGTAGCACTGAAAGCAAAAGCTAACTTGTATGCCTCCTAATCTGAGACACAATGTCATTTAGTTTAATTACATGGAATACTCCGTGTCGTTTGACAGTGAGTCAATAACTTTATTCAGATGGTTCTTCGGTAAGGTCCAGTAAGCACTCATAGCATGATTATGCATCAATATTTTCTCAGAATTTGCCTTCAGTTCAGAAAGCATTAAGACAGTATTGTGAATGAGAGTTCTGAAAGTCTTCCCAAAGCCAATATAACTGATAATTTCTCACAGTATGAGAAATTGTACTTCGTCAGCTACTGCCTCGTTTCACACACTGAAATGCCAGGGCTTTCAATTCTGTCCCTCTCACTAAGAGTCAACAGCAAGTGGAGTGTCAAGCAAAGAAAATAGGGTGTCAGCAAGGGCACGCTGGCAACGAAAGAGGTACTATTAGCAAATGTGCAAATGTGCAGTTGTTAATGTTAGAGGTGTAATGAAGACAGAAGACTGACTGGATTGCTGTGTTGTGCAGCAGAGAAATGAAGAAGTAATGTACCAAGCATGAGTAGTCCTGTTCTCCAACAGAGGAATTTTCATATTTTTTGATAATACCTAAGTTTTCTAAATGAGCAAGAATGTGTTGATGGGGGCATTTTTAATTTCATTTTCTAAATCCTCATTTAGGATGTACTACAACTTGAAGGTAAACCCAAGTAGTTCTTGTTGAATTGTAAGCATGGATGCATAGGTTTCATGAACTTTTCTCAGGTTGTCCTAGACTAGAAATCTTTTGTTGTTGTCATCTTTCACTTTCTTATGAATAAAGATTATACCAAGTTCTTAATGACACAGGGCCCTATTGTATGCTTTGTGAGTCTGTTTTGTAACTCGATATGATTCAAACACTTGAACATCTCAGAAAATTTTGGAAATAGTTCTGAGTATTCCTGCTTGATTTTTAACACCTCCCAGGATGTACCAGACTGTAAGAAAGCACAGAAATAACCTCTGTTGTTGAATACTTCTCCTTCTCACGTACTAAAGAGAAAAAAGTACAGCAAACTGAACACATTAATCATCTGGAAAGGTAGGAAGCACAGCTTAGCCCAGCACTGGGAATTATGAGATGTAGGTCATATAACCTTTGACAAATTGTGTTCCTGTTGACAAAATGGAGACTTAAATGTGGTTTTCAGGGTGGCAAAAGAGAAAGGAGGACATATAGCTGATTTATCACCTGCTTTACAACTCTTATTTTCACAAATGATAGTCAGTTGAAAGGATTTGAGTACTGTTTTCTACAGCTGAAAACTGCAGGCCCTTCCCTTCAGGATAATACATAAAATATTAAGGGATTGGAGTGGGGTGAGTATATTGTAAATGAACAGAATGGGAATGGGATTAGGAACCAGGCTCATTTGCACCTCTGAATAACCCTTCTCCTCAGAGCCCACAGTTTACCCGGGAATCCCTGCAGACAACAGGTTCTGTATGCCAGGATGGATGTAAGCAGGAAAGGGCTGGGATGAAACATTGGCACTAGACATAGGGCAGAGCCATAATGTAGAGGAGTTTGTGTAGAAGTGAAACCAAAGAAATGCAGTGGAGGTGGCATGAGAGAGCACGTGTGGACCTCTTAGTGTTATCCTTTTATGCTATTCTTTATGCTTCAAGCCAAGCAAGTTTAAGGATTCTTTTTCTTTGGTAACTTGGCTGTTTGGTTGATTGGTTGGTTAGTTGATTTTTTTACTGTTCTGTAGTAAGTTGAGACAACAAGTCAAAATTGGCAATCTTCATAGAAGTCCAAAGTAATAATCTCTTTATTCAAAAAATAAAAAATGGTTATGATACTATAAGACTCCAGGTATAATTTTGTTTTGTTTTGAAGTACAGACTTGGAGGAAAGCACCTGCTTTCACCAAAATCACTTTCAGAATATACTGACAGTATGGTAGGCAGATGATCAAAAGGGTTGGCACCTTTTGAATAGAATCACTAATGCTCTTTATGTTGCAGTAATGTTTCAGACTTATTGGAATTGCAAAGATGAAGAAGGTCAGGAGAGGTGAACGAAGTGATAAAGGATTTAAAATGATCCCTTTGTGCAGTATGCAAACTCCTATTTACTGTAATGCATTCGTTAGGCCTAGTTGAATTACTCAGGGTGAATAATTTATGCCACTATTTTTGGATTTCTTTTCCATCAAATGGATTACTTCAAGGTCTACACGAAACTGAATAATTCCTGATAAGCACTTTGTTAATCTTATTTTATATTTACAAATTATATCAAGTAAAACTAAATTAGTTACAACCACATCTTCATGTGACTTGGACCAATAAGCAGTAGAGGAAAAGTGTCTACAAAATAATAAAACCTCAAAATGTAAAAATAAAAAAAATCCTTTATAAATCATAATTTTAATTTTAGAAAACACCTATATAAATTATTTTGTAATGCCTTTCAAGGAATGTAGGAGACAAGGGGCAGTGCTGGTTTCTTTGGAAGTCGCTGTCTTCAAAGATAGTTTGGGATCCAAAAATAAAATTTTCTTCTGATTGTACAGATTGTATTGTAAAGAATGTACAGGCAGAATTTAGAGCTGCATTTCAAATGGTCCACAGGAGAGACAATTTCTGGGGCTTTTAAACCAATATGATTATGTCATTACCAGCAGACCAGGGATTGTCCCTCCATGAGTGATTGAATCCCACATGGTAAGACAGAAACAAAGCACATGTACCCAGATGTCCCTTATCTCTTTTCTTCAAATGTGTAAGTCACACACATTGCAGTCCTGCCACAATTTGTTTTCTGCAGGAACCATACAGAATTAATGTTCTGCTTAACATCAGTTTCTCTGAGGTGTCCTGAAAGAGGGGAATGGGAAATCACAAAGGTCCACAATTTGGAAAGCTTTCAACTTACAGACTAATTTATTTGCAGGCAAAGCGTTCCTGCAGCCTAAGCTGAAATGAATTAGCGTGTCCTAGCTATAACTGCTCACTCTGCAACTTCTATTCTGTTAGATATGAATACAGATTCCTTTGTGGTGCTATGTGGTGCTATAAGTAAGAATCTGTATCTGCTCTAATTTTCTGGAGATATTATCTTATGAAACAATTTACTGAAATGAGGGAACTGAAAAATTGTGCTCTTTAGCAACCATGTTGACTCTCCAGTGACATCAATTGTAAAACTGGGTACTCCATCCATGGAAAAAGAAGTACCTGATTAATCCAGAGCACTGGGTTGTTAACTGGAATTAAATAGTTTTATAAAATTACTCTTTATTATTATGATTCCTCTTTGAAAGAGATGGAACTGTTGATTTGTTTTGATTCTTTGATTATCAGAGTTTTAGAGTTGATTTGTATTCAGTATTTGTATATTTGTATTTGGTTTTATTTATTTGTGCCTATATGAGTTGCACATCGCAGGTTATTAATATATTTTTATATTAAAAACTGCTTAGATGTACGAAGGTGCTAAAATACCTTGTCATTCAGTGTGTCCTTCCTTTAAGAGATTTGACCCCTATTTAAAATAATATTCTACAACATTATTTCTTGGAGAAAAACTTAATGAACTTCAACAAGGGTAAGCGTAAGATCTTGCACCTAGGGAGGAATAACTCCATGCACCAACACAGGTTAGGGTTTGAGCTGCTGGAAAGTAGCCCTGTGGAGAAGGTCCTGGGAGCCCCAGTGTAAAGAAGTTGACCATGAGCCAGCAATGTGCCCTTGTGGTCAAGAAGGCCAATACCATGTTTGAGTGCATTAAAAAGACGATGGCTACCAGGTCGAGGGAGGTTCATCATCCCCCTC
>JAOXNG010000001.1:35156684-35173502 GCA_028566535.1 Scolopax minor | reverse complement strand
AGAAGTAGATGCCTGGGAAAGAACAAAAGAGTAGAAAAAGACCACTTCTCCACATGTATTCTGAGCTATAATTTGAGTGTTAGGTAGTGATAAGGGTTATAGTCACCTTCAGGAGTACTGTGCTTTCTGTCTAATGATTTTTAATGTCTTCTGCTTTTCAAGAGCTTTTTACAATTTGACCTTCACCATATCCTGTGGAAAGAACTTTGCAGATTAATTTCTGTACATTTCCTTTTCATTTTAGGTCTCTTAGTTTATCCCCTTTTTATACAACACTCATGATTTTATTTATCTCTTTCATAACACTCCTGTGTTACCTGTTATCCAGCTCATAAATACTAATCTGTTTAGTTCTTGTATAGAAGCAGTGTCATACCTCCAGTCATCCAGTATCCTTCTCTGTGTTGTTCTGCTGTATTTTCTTGATGCAGAGCAACCAAAATAATCCACACAGCGTTCAAGATGTGAATACAAAAGTGATTTTTGTCTCATTTTCTATATATCTCATCACCATTTCAGCACCAGATGTGTATTTGTAATTCTTTTTAAAAATGAGATGATGGACTGTCCAGAGTGGTTCCAAAACCTCTTTCATGAGCAGCAGGAATCAGTTTAGTGTTCATCAGGGTGTATGTGCAGGCAGAATAGATTTCCTGTATAAGTCATTTGCATTTCTTCACATTCCTATCAAAAAAATCAACAAGCACCTGTAGGGTAGTAAGCCCTTCTGTTAATACCATTACTTTATGAGTTGTATACCTCCCATGTTTATGTTTTTTACATGCCTGACCAGAAGATGCTCTGACTTCAGTTGTAACTGTCTTAATCTGTAAAAAATGTACTTATCTGAGAGCATTCACTCCTAAATCTACTGGACTGCTTTGTTTGTTCACCATCAAAGACAAAGCCTCTTCCTTTCTTTCTAGCAGTGTATATCCCCTGCAGCACCTTTCTCTTCTTAAACTGAACTGTTTTATTGCTTGTAACATTGCATCTTGTTTGCTGCTTTGTCAGTTTGCCTGGGGCATCTCAAACTTATTGTAGGATGTTAATAAATGCCACCTGCTGTTCTGTATTATATGATGAAAGACATGGGTCTTCGCAGTGTATCTGCTATCAGTTCTGACTTTCAAACACAGTACTTTCTCTTAAGAATGTAGAATTGGATTTTGACTAGTATTTTTCTTGCAATTACTTGAGTCTAGATTCATCTCATTTAACCTAAGGGACCTACCTGAGGTACCTATAATAAGAGCACTGTTGCCTTTGGTTCACTGTTGCCTGTGGAATCAATGCAGAGGAAATATGTGTAAGGTGATTCATTCCATGTAAGAGTTGGCTCATCCTTTTAGAAATGCCTGTCTTTCCCTAACTAAGACTCTATATACAGAGACTCAAAGAGCTGTGTTGGAAATTTATATACTCCAATTACATGCTGATGTTAGATTAATTCCAGGATGTGATATTCTAAAACACTTCAGAGCCACAAATTATTTAAAATCTTGGTCTTCAATAAAGAAAGAAAAAAATGTTATTAAACTTCCTACTTTATCAAATCAGAATAGGTATAATGTATTCTCAGCATGATCTTGACAAAGATCAGTCACCATTTTTGTGAGCAGCTCCTACAACAGTTGTTAATGCCTGTACCTCTGGACAAGACATGCAAGGATAATTACGGTTGCTGTGGATAAAAGAGTACAAAAGGAGCTTAAGCGCCACATCTTTTTAGAATACTTTTTAAAAGAAACAATTATTTTGCCATGTTCTTCCCCTACCGAAAGTCACCATTCTCACCTGACCTCCACTCTTCAAGAGTAATATAAATAGAAACAGCAAGGTTTTCTACAATGCTTTTTTCAACAAAGTGAGAAAATAAGGCAATTCTGCTGGATGGAATAATGGAGTGTTTTCATTCCAAGTACATATGAATGCCCTGCAAGGTGCTTGCGTATGTATATATACATATTAAATTATTCAAAAGACTACCATGAACTGTCACAAGTGCTGTATATGCCAGCTGACAATACAGACTGAGAGCATTCCCAGCCACACATTATCTAGCCCAGAAATATTTGAGTCTGTGATAGTAAAACCTTTTTACCTTAGTAGAGAGAAGCCCACAGGAATATGGCCCTTAAAGGACTTCAGTTGTGGTCTGGAAGAAAAATCTCCAGAAATATCACAAAAGTTCCTAGTTTTCTGTACAAATTATTTTCTTTTCTCTGTTTTTTGTTATTTTTAGATAAGAAAAGTCAGAAGTTTCAGAAACATACAGAACCTCAAGAAATTATTTGAGGGTCCACCCATCCCAGTATTAAAAGTGTGGAGGAACAGGAGTGCTTCCGCAGACCTCTGAAAAGACAGAGTCAAAACAGAATGAGGGGGAGATGCAGAGTGATTTAGTGTCTAAATTTCTGAAAAGAGCTATTCTCTTTCAAATAATCCCTTATGAATATAGAAAAGATGGTCTAGCCAGGTGCTAGCTTCAGCGTACAACAGCCTTTTTATACTGGCAATATTAGAAATAATTGGTATCCTTTTACCATCAAGAAAATGGGCTTTATTGAATAGTCAGATACAAAAATATGTGGGAATCTGTTGTCATAGAGCATCTCCAACCATTCTGTTTTATAATAGCAAAGAAGTGGGTGGTGCAAAGAGATTCTTGCCCAGATCTATTATAAGTGATTTGGCACGGACTAGGATAGACAGCAGGGAAGGAGGTAAATTTCTTTCTCTTTGCTCAGAGCATCTCTTAGATACTAAACAGGGAGGCTGAATCCTCAAGCTCCAGAGACTTTATGACTATGCTGGAATATATAGAACAGAGAATTCATAGGCCATTTCAGTAGTACATGTGCACATAAACCCAAACCTTCAAAACAACTCAAGTTGTGAGGGAACTGGACTTAGGTGAGACAATACAATTAGAAACATATGCTTGGTTTTAAACACTGCAGGCACCTTCTGTAGCCAGGAACAGCTGTTGTTACAACTGTTTAAAGATCTAAGCACAGAAAAGGACAAGACACCTCTGTAAAATACATGACAATAACAAAAGTACATCCTTAATGGAATTATCTATATTTTATTTTATATAATTAATGGTGTGGGACTAAGAACCAAAGCTTTTTTTACATTTATTACCTAGAAAATACTTTATATGTTTTCTCCTGTTCATTGCTCATGAAGAAAATTTAATACAGGTGGTTTGTTTTAAAAAGGCTTAAGTTAGATCCAAATCATGTCATGATTTAAAAGCCTTAAGATGTCTCTGTCCATTTTTAATAAGAGAATTATTTATGACTATGGATGAGAACCATAAGCTACAAAATACTTAGTTCTTTCCAGAATGTAGTGTAAAAGTATATAATTTTGGTTCACTAGCTTTTCATTGAATTTTGTATTTAGTTTTCTCAGTTTCATGAACTGTATTATCCGAAAGAGTCCTGAGGGCTTAAATAAGAGAATTAAGGCTTAGGAGACAAAGAGGCGCAAGAATTGCTTACCACTCCTTACCAGAACTGGGAACTGAATCCAAGATAGTAAAATGTTTCATCTCTCACTATTATCTAATGCACACAGCAGTAACAGTCTATGATTAGTTATTGGCACTATAAAACAAACAGGACCATTTGAAGATCCACTCAAATGCTATGGCTCACATCACACGCTTAAACTTCCTGCAGCCCTTCTCCAAGACCAGAGTGACAGTGTTAAAATTGCTCAGTGGGACATTTTTCCGCTTTTTCTCTAAGTGCATGTGCTTTTTCCCTAATTGAGACTGGGCATTATCTAGGAAGCTACTGATTGCCCCAGGGCAAAAACAGTGGAGAACATATTAAAAATTAAACATTATGGGTGCAAGTGCCCTGGCTTTAATTTGTTCACGAACACAGATTGTTTGAAATGTAAAAATATGGTTTCCAGCCAGCTATATGAACATTAACGTTGTTCCCTTGCTACTGGATATAAAGCAATGAGACAAGGAAGGGGAATTATGTCAGTGTTATGCTTTCCACTAATTGTCAGTCCCCTCTTCGAACTCTCAATCCAAACCAAATTCTCCGTCACAGTGTTGGGGAGAGAAGGGGAATGCTGAAAAGCTTGAAATTTTGTAAAAGAAGTCCTCTTTCACATAACTCTGTTGCTCATTCTACTCATATCATTTTATTGAAAACAGGCACACCAGAAATGGATCTCATTTTTCAAGACATTTTTCTAAAAGTGATATTCAGAAGTACAGACAATTTTAATTAGCAGCTTCTAATAAGGCTAAGGTCTATTATGTCATGCTCAGAGGAAATCAATCCTTTCACAGTGAAAACATTTAAAATAATTCCAAAATCCTCTTCCAATCTATGTGATCTGTGCTGAAATGAAATTCAGTGTGGACGTATCTTTCATCCCACAACAGGGAATTTCATACTAGTATATTAACATTAAGAATACATCTCTTTTTTTTTTCCCGTAAAGCTTTTGGTCAGAATTTATATGCACTGTCACATACCAGGGCATCTCAGTGTATGTTCTATGGCACGCAGAATAATGGTAACATAAACCTGAGGTACAGCACAAATGTCAGCACACTCCCTCAGCTATCTCATATAACCAATGCAGCTTCTTAATGCGTCAGCTTAAATGTAGCTGCCTTACATCTACTGTATTCACCTACAATAGAGAGGTATTCGCCTCTCTCTTGCTGCTATGTTAGCAAATAACTTACACTGACAACAATTCTGTTTTCCTTTAATAAAATCCTTGAAACAAAATGGTCATATCTGTTGCTCTCCTTTCTAAAATAAGTATCTGTCATTTATACTGTACCAGCCCTTTGAAAGTGCTTTTCAAAAGCTAATAACTATTTTTCCCAGCACTCAATGTATTAGGATTTACTCATTTATCAGCTGGGTAACTGGAAATGTAAGGAGGATAAGTGCCTTACTCAAGGCTGCACACAACGTTGGCAATAGCCATAGGCTATTGTAGAGCCAAGTAGAGCTCAAGTCTTTTCTATTCACTGTTCTATTGAGCACTCTTCCACTTTGTGACTAAAAGTCAGTTTCATTCTGTATTTTTCAGGATACAGGAGAACAAAGAAATTCATAATAAAGTCACAGCACAGAGGTACATCTGTAATCTGATCACTTCTTTTGCATTTCTTTAACAGCCTTATTGGTAGGAGACAGTATTATTAGGAACAATGTTAGGAACAGTCCCTAATGTGTTTTTCCCCAACTGTCTTGCTTACTGTCTGGAAAACTATGATTAAGCAGAGCTGAAAACATTCCTGGAAGCTTGCTTACAATTAATGGTCACCTATCACTGAACCTAACCATGATTTAGTCTTGTTTTGTTTAAAAGGGTGGACTTAGCCTAAAAGTATAAATTCAGTATTGTCAAGTGCAATGCCCAGTTAAGTCAAAACCCAAAGTTTTGGTCAAACTGAATAGCCCAACATGATTTGTAGGTTGCTGTTTACATTACTTAGTTATTGCCATATTTCTATTTTTCACTTCTATGTAACCCATCGCTGGAAAGATAATTCTATACAATGGTACTGACAAAAGTTGAACCTTGTCTTTAGATTGTGGGATTGTAGATTGCTAAAGTTACCTCTCTTTGATCATATTTTCTACCCTATATGAAATGTCTTCTCAGTTGTGTTGCCATATCCTTTTGCTTTGTAGAGCTTTTATATCTAATTGATTTTTCTTTCTATCCCAGCCACAGCTAAACACATCTGTATATATTTACAGTTCCATAAATCATTAGGCAAATGAAAGCTAAGCAGGCCCATTGTGTAGGTGTGAATAGGTCATTGTGGTCATAATTAGCAGCACACCTGCTGACCTTGATGGTTATTTCTTGTGTCATTATTATATTGTGTCAGAAGAATCCAAAGACCATTTCATTACCTAAAATTCGTCACAAGTATTTGATTGACGGCAGTAGAAAGGGCAAACTCATATGAATTTTATCTCACTTAGCAATTACCATTCTTTTTAAAGGGCAGGTTTAATGCACTGAGAAAATTCTTAAGATTAATTCTACATTTGTGTTCATTACTCAAAAGTGTTGTTTGATAAAAGAATTCATTTACATTATTTCAAAAGGTAAAAGGTTTCCCTTGTCAAATGCTACTCCTTGTATACAATCACATTTATGTTTAAAAAAAAAGAGTACTTTTTTTTTTAAATTTCAAGATGTGTAGTTTCTGGAGTAAATTTTTCTAAGTAGTTAGTTCAAGTGTTACTGGCAGTTTTAAAGTTACTGGCAGTTTAAACATTACAAAATTTATATACTGGTATTCTTAAATTGAAATTACAAAACACCTTAAATTTATAATCTTAAAATACCAGTGTATTATGTACATTATGCAACTATATACTGGACTGCAATAGTCACAGCCTGGCAGCATGTCAATGGAAATTATTATTCCCCTCTGTTCATCATTTGTGACTTCGCATCTATTGTTTGTCCAGTTTTTGAGTCCCTC
Source organism: Scolopax minor (assembly GCA_028566535.1). NCBI lineage: Eukaryota > Metazoa > Chordata > Aves > Charadriiformes > Scolopacidae > Scolopax > Scolopax minor. Next base: position 35,167,000 of record JAOXNG010000001.1, on the reverse strand, counting down.
ATACAAGAAAGACATTGAAAACTGGACTAAGGCCAGTAAAGGGCCACTCTTGAGGACAATTTAGGTGACTGGAGAACTTGAAAACAGGGACCGCGTAAAAATGATTTATTCATCCTGAAGATGAGAAAGCTAATAGGGATGAAAAACTGTTTTCAACTAACTAATGCAGCTATCTAATGTTTTCATCTATATCAAAGAGTCAGACTCTTCTTCGAGGTGGACAGCAAATGCATAAAAGCAAAGAGATGCCAGTTGCAGAAAGGTAAATTTAGATTAGATGTGAAGAAAAAAATCACAGTAATGGTGGCAAGAACCTGGAGCTGGGGTCAAAAGACTCTTAGGGATCTTGAAGACTTGATTGGGCAGGATCCTGTGCAACCTGCTGTAACATAAAGGTTGGTCCTGTTCCTGTTTTAGAGAGGTGTTGAATCAGATAACCTACAGGGTCTCAGCCTGAAATATCATAAGTTTCTATGATATCATAGTAATTATATTATAATTATAACATAGATAACTTATAATTATCATAAGTTTCTATTACTTGTACAATATTCCTGTTACTGATCACTGATAAGATCAGTGCCCAGAGAAGACAGACACTCATCTTTTATTTGGGTATGGTTTCTGAAGTTCCCAGGCTACAATGGATGATGGTCTATTCCCATTCTCTAATTTCTTGTCTCCAGATGCTAAGACAACATCACACCAGTTTGATTGGGTCAAGATGCCTCCTCAGCACTCTCATTTTATGAATAAGAGGGAAAAAATAAGAGGGAAAGTAGTAGTATGAAGAAAAAAGAAATGGAAGATGGATAAGAGATTTTCTAGAAGAGCTTTCTAGAAAATCCAAGGAGTAGAAAAACAAAAAGTCTGGGAAGAAAACTAGGAAAGTAAATATGTTCTGCACTTGGTAATTTGTGTCCTACATTACAGCTTGGGAAGCCTGGAAGGAAGAGAGTCTGCTGTGCCTTATATGCTAACCTGAAGATATATTATTCTATTCTACAATGCAATGTCAAATGTCTCTTGGAAACCTAAACAGATTATGTCCACTGCTTCATCCCTATCTGCTCCCTGCATTCTCCTTATGATAAGACAGAGATTTATATTCTTATTCTTCTCAGACGGGTGCATCAATCTCTGCTGTCAGGTTGCCTGTCCAAATAACAAACCTGCATATCACAGAACTGTTTTAAATGTAATGTTGATAGATGTTGTTTATGTGCACTTGGCATCAATTTATAGTCACTTCTCTACAAATCACAAACTTCTCAAGAAACCTTTATTTTCTATCTTTTCCATGTTCTATGATCATGGGGTCATTATTTGGGACATTTCTAGGAATTCTGTGCTTCCCTGTCACTATACTGAGTCACTAAGCCCTTTGCAGTACTCACTGTTGCCATTCTCTTTCTACTTGCAAAAATCCTGGTTTGCATTTTGGGGAGAGAAGAATTGCCAATACTGTCAGTGAAGCTGAATGTTTTCAGTGAAATCTGCAGTCTGATAAAACACTGCAAAGTGTTCTCCTCCCTCCAGAACTGCTGTTACCTGCCAGCACTCACCCCTGCCCACTGATAACCACACAGGGAGCTTGTGCTCGGCTCTCTGTACCTCCAGCTTCTGGCTCATCTCCAGGTTACAGCTCTCCACTCTTCTCTCCTGCCTACAGCACGCACCTTCTTCCACCTTTTATCTACTCCCAGCTACATTATTTGTCCAAATGCCATTTCTTTCCCCATATTCTTACCCTCTTCTGCTCTTTGCTTTTTTCCCCACAGAAACAATGAACAGCAACTGGGTCTTGACCTAGCAGTCAGTCTTTGCTAGTATAGTCAATGGCAAAATATGTTTTCTTCTGAGACGTTGGTTCAGCTCCTGCTCTCATGGACCTACAGCAAGAAAATGTAAACTTCTTTCAGAATGTCAAAAGGCAAGTTTTAGTGTCTCTTGAGTTTTGCTTGCACTGGCTTCTTCCATAAACAAGGCACAGAAATAAAGTCAAAACATTTTTTATGCAATTTATGGAAAATTTACTAAGACTATATCATTATTAAAACTCTCTGTTTGTTTTTTTTTTGTTTTTTTTTTAAAGTTCATTTGGAAAATATTATACTCCTATGTATTTTGCATTCTTAATATACCTCCCTCATAAATCACAGGGAAGTGATTTTGCACATTGCTCAGAACATTGCAATGGAATCTGGTTATTTCTTGCATAAGCTTCAGATACCTTCATCTGTTTATCAATTTCAGACTTCTTGCAATGCTCAGTTTGCAAAGCTGGTATTTTATTAGCAATCCCTGTCATTGTATATGGATGTCATTCTGTCTTATTTCATTAACTTAAATACCAAATTAGCTAACTCGAGGATTATAAAATGAAAGAATCCAGTTGATCAAAACTAGTAGTTTCCTGAATATAGACAGTTTTAATTCATCATATTCTTTCCAACATTGCATTTCCAATAAAGCAGTCAGATTGTTTTTTGCTATATGCTGAATATGTCATTTTTTGAGGCCCTGAAGTTTACAATTTATATATTTGATGTCACTTTTTCAAATGATTGAAGAAATCAGTCTCATTAACTTTTATACTCAGGTAGTTAAATATGACCTAAGTTTTTGAGAAACGAAGCCTAAATTGTTGAAATTAAGTTTTTTTAAATTAGATTTTTAAAGATATAAGAAACGTAGGTGTCCAATCTCAATGAAATTCAAAATAATCTACAATTTCTTTTTTTTGTTTTTCTTAAAAGTTAAAAGAGAAACGATCAACATAACAGTAACATATTGTATAGTACAGAATTGTATTTAACTAAAGTTTTACAGATTGCTATATTGTGTAATTGTATTTCTGAAACACTATAGTTTGTCAGGTTGATGTTTCACATTCACTTTTTTCCTCCTCTTCGTTGATGCATGTTCTATTACAAAATTTAACCAGAGAGTTGATTCTGAAGGTTATGTATATTACTATTTAAATACTGATTACAGGGCATAATAAAAAGAAAGAAATTGCCCCAGTAAATAATTTTGCAATGTGACAAATAATCTTATCTTGTGAGACAAAGAGAAAAAAAAATTAAAAAATGAAAAAAGCAAAAAGCAATCAAAGCAACTAAGAAAGCAAATAAAAGCAGCGTGGAAGACCAAATGTTGCTGTGAGTTAAACCAATGCTTGTAATGAATGATGAAGGAAAGAGCTATTTCATTAGAAACTGTTCATTGTCATATGACTCATGAAATATGCTTACACCAGACACTCATATTGTGTAAATTTTTATGGCTCTGTTACATTCTTGAGTATTTGGGAAGGACTGTTAAAGTAGGTACCATGGGAAATTTCACTGAATGAGCACCTACCTACTGAGCATAGAAAATACATATATTTTGAACTAGTTCATCAAGTCAGTAACTTGATTAATTTTATTCCATTACTTCCAGTTTTGTGTCTCTTTGATTCAGCTGTAAAGTTAAGGCTTATGCAAGGTGAACTACCTCTTATCAATCAAGAAGTTCACATCTTCAGTGACTGCAATTCTTTGAAGTGCTGGGAGAAGCAGAAATATTTATCATGTTCTAAAGGAGGTTTCTGAACCTCTCAATCTTAGAGCTACATCACAGCCAATGCCTTCTTCTTCAGCCCTTTCATAGACTGTGAAATCAGCAATTTAAAAAGACATTCTCAGCATGGGAAGCACAGGGGAACTAGGACACAATCAATCTTCAGACTCCTGTGGAACCTGCTAACAGGTTTTTACTTCTTGTAGTCATCCAAAACATTAGACTGCTCAGTAAACCAACTTCACTCTCTCTCCATATCTCTCTCTCTTTGTGTGCCTTATCCTGTTTTTCTCTCTCTGTGATACTGCTACATGTTGCCTATATTTTCTTTTAATTCCTTTTGTAAAATATCCATTACTACCTTTTTACTCAGCCAAGCACATTCTGCAGTGAGATCTCAGCTGCTTATATGCACTTGAAAGATATACACTCAGCATGGTATCCTTAGAAAAAAAACCTAAAACCTACCATAGGGTTTATTTGTGCTGTTTCAAAAGTTCAGCCAGAAAGAAAATAGCAACATCCCAGTCAACACAGCTTTCATTAAGTGTATGTGAAATGCAGGGATCATGGTACCACAGAACTAAATAAGTTAATATTATGTTTGCAAGCTAGTGGTGTCTTGATCATTGATAAGTGGAAGCTGGTATTTACTGTGCAGTGTTTTAATTCCCTCTGGCACCTTACTCCTGAATGCATAATTGGGTTTACAAGTATTGTTCTACTTTCTTACATACCACACTGTGCTTTCCCACCGTTTTTTGTTGCTTCCAGCTATTTCTATGAGATCCTGTAATAACCTTGATCTCTTCCAGTCACTTTATTAGGCTCCCCTGATAACCATCCTCACAGTGAGCTCTTGACAGCACTCATCAATTCTGAATGCTTCAATTAATTGCACCAGCACCTATCTCCTGGCTGCTTCTATTAGTGCCTTCCACCAGTACTTAAAAACCTCCCACAAAGGAGCAGAGTGGGATGGCAACAGCTCGGTGACTTCAGTGCAGCAAAGATGGGCTGATAGTTTAAGCAGAAATTTTACTCAGAATTATCCTGCTGTCTCCCTCTCCTCCAAATTACATTTTCAGCCCTGTTTCTAGGGACTTGTAATAACATAGAGATCAAGAAAGATTGATGAACCAGTCTGGTTTTGGATTTATTTTTTTTTTCCTTCTTGTTAGTAAGAGTATGCTGTTCCCTTCATTGATGATCTCATGAGGAAGTAAATTCAGAGACCTTAAATACAACATTTAATCACTTCCAGTTCTCCTCTGTTCGTGCATTTGGGATCAACATGTATATGCTTGTATGTATGTGTGTGTGTGTGTGTGTGTGCGTATGCATGTTTGGTGACTGAACAAAGTCAATTGTTCCATCCAGTTATTTCACTGTGAATTTTTTATCTATGTAATAATAAAAAAAACATATTTGCATGTTTTTATGGAAATTCATCTGAATTGAGAAGGGAGGGAAATTATTTTAAATTTGTATTTTTGTATTTTCACATTAATTCAGCAGTCTTACACTTTTAACCATAATAAATAACTTGGAATCTGACCAATTAAAAATACAAATTAAATCTTCTGTTCTCCTGCAGCTGTTAAGTACTCATGTCACCAAGTTTAGTGGAAGGCAATCACCTTTAACTATAAAAATTTTAAAGTTTAAAATAATTAAATGTTGAACCCATTCATTGGGAGGCTAAATACACAGCCCATACAACTACTTGTATGGCAAAAAGAAATATTGAGGTACTGAAGTGAACACAGACAAACACTTTCTTCCAGAAAGAAAGAGTAATCTAATCTAAATATATCAGTTACAATCTTTGTTGTTATCTGAGGCTTGGCTTATCTTGAACACGTGCATACATGTGCATTTACATGAAGCATCACAATCATACCTTTCTTTCTACATAGTTTGTAAAACTGAATTTGGTAGAAATATTCATCCTCAAATTCAAAGCTCAGATATGCAAGATGTGATCTCATCTTTCTTGCATGTTTTTAACATCTTTTTTATAGATATCACTCTCAGCTTGCTGAAAATTGAGTCAGATGTATGTTTGGGGTCTACCTATAACATTTCAATAAAGCTCATAGAAGCCGTGTAAATTTGTCCAGGAGGAAAATTAGGGTTTTAATCAATACACTTGCTTAAAAAGTTTTCTATTACTATTATGAAAGGTAATATGGTGAAACTGAGTGCATTTTACATTTGAATAGATAACAACATTATTGCTGTAGTTGTGATGATTGCTGTTGTAAAATCTGTTGTTTTTCTGGAGAATAACTGCGATCTGGTAAACAGCAAGAGTCGAGTGTCTTGTATGCAGTTTGTAACTTATTGACAGTGAAGGAATGATCCAATTAGTAGGTGATTAATCACAAGTTGCTGTAGGTCTCAGGATGTATATTGAAAATGTATGGGGTAAAAGAGTATTTCATGCACATGCCTTCACCTAACAGGTAATCACCACCTGGGAATGAAAACAACATTAAAAAAAAAAGAACATGAGCAGCAGCACAAAGTACTAATTATATGATTAATTCTCATTGTCACTGAGAACCATACCATTACCAGGCAATCATAATTATAATGACAACATCAGTGTTGCTTTGTTAACATTTTAAAAATGAATTAATATTTTATTGTCAACAAACAGCAATGGAAATATTCAACATTTCCGGCTCAGAAAACTCTTTGGTGTTTCAACAAAGCAGAAAAGTAAAATTAACTATACAGAATTTAATTGTAAGACATGAGAAATTGTGTAGCATTTAAAAAAAAATTAAAATATTAAAATGCTAATCTTAAGAGAAATCTAATTAATATACAAAATGACATGTTTTATTTTGTAATGGAAACAGTGAAATAGTAAAATAAACCCACAGCTCTTTAAATAAAGCATAAATTTTTCCCATTTTTATTTTGTGGATTAGTAAATTGAGATACTGTAATAATAATTCTCATCCTTGTTTGTGGCACATACATCTCACCATGACTTATCAAACTATCTTATACACACCTGTTATTTTATGATTTCCAGTTTTCTCTTGTTCATCTACCAAAAATTCTGTCAAATTTTTTATTCCAGGCTAGATAAGCATGACTAAATTTCAGATACTAACCTTATGATGCTTAGATCTGACAATAGCGAGTAATACAAAAATTGTATTTTGATAAAGTAGATGATGAAATAAGATAGAAAAATATATTTGTCAGTGTTGAACCCTGTCCCCCAAATCTTTTCAGTTTCGCAATAAAATATTTCAAATTATATTCAGCATAGAAAAAATGGAGTGTGAGAAAATTGTTAAATTCAAAGTTAAAAATACCAATTTTCAGGTGAATGGGCAAAATAAATCTTCATCATCTTTAAGTGTTTTATGGCCTAAGTTAGTAAAACAGTACCTTTGAGTATGATAGTAAGAGACTGAAAAGGAAGACTTTAAGGCAGGTTGAATCTTCATGTGTACTTCTCAAAATTCTATTTCATATATTATTTGTTACACCACTGTATTGTTAATCTTGGGGTATTGTTTGTGGCTTAGCTGTAAGACTGACCTAGGCACCCTGGGTTCCCTTCATAGGCAACAGAGAAAATTAGGACTGTATTGACATAATTATTTTCACCCCAAAGTGGATGACTAAAATATAGACTATAGACAAAAAGACAAAAAGCACTTATTTCTCAGAATCAACTGCAAGGGTGCCTTAAAGTTCAGTATGACATGGTAGATTCATCAAATAAATTAACTTGATCTGCATGATCTGCTTTCAGTAAACCAGTGAAAATAAAGACAAAAAAAATATTGCTTCCTTAGGAAGACTGCCTTCATGGTCCTATCTTTCATAGGTGCAATATGGCAGAAAAGACAATAATCTAGTGGACTTTATGCCTTCTCAAATCACAGTTACTGAAGAGCTAGTGTTCAGTTTTTTATTTCTTCTCCTGCTCATTTCCAAACAATAAAAATCACCCAACTCACTTATCTGTGTCTGACTCACAGTCAAATAATAAATACTATGAGTTACTTCACAGAAAAACTCAACCACTGACAGCCTCACCGGCCTTTGTGATACCAGAAAGGGTCAACACTTTCTGTGCCTGACCTTTAGCTGCTAACTGCCACCAGTTTTCTAAAAATGTTGTAGTAGTTTTCATGATGAATAAAAGGCACCTCTGGTCCTGCTTGCAGAAAATAATAGTAGAAATAATAGTATTGCTGAATTTATTCAGGCAGCCTGGATAATCCTGTCATAAACAGAGAAACTTTTCAGACAGAGCAGAAAAAACATCCATTTCATGCTGGTAGTATATTGACCTTCTTTCATTTTTCATCCTTCCCTTACTTTAGAGGTACAGTAGACAAATTATTTCTTATATTGTTATCGGTTTGGAAACTGTCAGAGACATTTAGTCCATTTTAACCCATCATCAGAAGACAATAATTATGGTTTGATTCTGACTTTTCCTATTAGTTAATAGTGATGCTGAAACACAGTGAATGGTTAATAATGATGCCAAAACATAGGCCAATCCTAACGGTAGGTCTGGGGGGTTCCCATCTTTACAGGGATTTAGATTAATATTTATCTTAGTGCAGGATTATTTAGTTATTTTCAGTGAGTTTTATTCCAGTTACTGCTCAAAACAAATTTTTTCCTTTTTGTCAGTCTTGATTTGTTCCAATTTGATTCACTACCACCTCTAACTTAAATGAAACTCACAAGGTGCATCAAGAGAAAGTAAAAGTGCTATTGGACTTACACAACACTTGAATGAGATCTACAAAATTCATTTTAGACAAGACTGAGTAAACGGTTTAGCTGATGATTTACAGAGCAGTAATTATTTCTTCTATGTTTTTTGAGGAACTTGCATACATCTTTCAGAACTGCGTTCATGGGTATGTAGATGAGGTAAAAGTAATAGTATTCCTTTAGTCTTGTGGTGTGGGCAGATTTGAATTAACAAGTCTGTGGAGGATAAGATCTTATTTTCATTGTGAACTCTAATACAGAATCTTTTGAATATCAGGTTTAGTTTATTGAAATATATTTTTTATTGACCAGTGACAAAATTATTGAGAAAACAGCTGGTCCAAAATATAGGTGGCTGCTTATTGTAGGGTACTTTTAGTAGAGTATGTTCTAGACCCATCAAACATACTAGACTGGCCTTCAGGTGGTTTCTGGGGATGTGTACATTCTTCAAGAGTGTTTTCTGTCACAGTACAACAGAACTTGAACTTGTGTACTTTCAGAGCTTGTTACAAATCTCTATTTCTTTCTTAAGGAATTTTTTTTTTGTCTGTGAAAGGATAAAAGCTTTCAGAAGAGAAAGGTTTTATTGGGTCAGTGACGTGTTTCTGATCAGACAGAGACAATTTAAGAGGAGAATATTTGTGTTTTGGGATAAATCATTGAATACAAATATTGGCTATCTCTGTTATAAATTTTTGTAACATGTTTAGAGCATTGGTAAGAATTTAATATCCTGGGTTGGAGTACAGGAATGCTGTTTTAATTTAATGATTTTGGTAGATTTAGCACCTTCCTTTCTGCAACATGAAGCTTCCATATTATGGTGTGATTCTGGTGTGAGTCTTATGCAATACAGATAACCTAGACACCAGAGAGACACAGGGTTTGCATTTCTCATATAATTTTACATAATTTTGTGTCTATGGTCATTCAGGTAGCATACACATCTACTTAATTTACTTATGCAATCACAGATTGTGTTATCATGTGATTTATCCTTCAAAGTACTCAGGGATAAAGAAAGTGAAATTATAGCTTAGATTGATACAAGTGGGCCCTCCATCTGGTTCAAAGTTCTTTTAAAATAATCAGAAAGAAAAAAAAAAAAGAACTAATATGGCTGAATCAATTGGAACAGATTTTCAAAATTTTGTTGCCTTAACTTTTGGAAAGACAGCAAGACAGAGAATAGAAGAAAGGGGGAACTCCTTGACTTGAACCTCAAAGCACTGTCACTTAAAAGCTTTTCTTTTCACAAGCTGCATGGATTGAGAAAACATTTGAGAACATAGATGGTGCCTCAGTATGTTATTTGAAGTTCTTCTCTTGACTGTCAGGGATAGTATAAGAAGAGAGACACAGAATATCCTTTTAGTACTAAAGAAAGTATTTAATTCCCTCCTTTTCATTAAATATTAGAATTGCACAGACTTATTCAGACTTTAATTAAATTCCCTTCCAGCCGGCTTTTGGGTGGTTACTCCAAACTTCCTTGGTATTAAAAGAAGTGAAATTAAGTCTAATTGTATAAGTTACAGCAGCCATAAGATAGTAGCCATACTGGAAATTAATGTAAGTTTATAAACCTGTTTATTCTGGTTTAGTGGAAAAACACCTTATTATTTGCCCGGATAAACATTTACGGTATGCATAATCCTTTAAAATCATCATATCTAAAAACCAAAATAAAGAAATAACATCATTTATTCACTCAAGGATATTTTTTACTTTCCTTTATACACTATTCATTTTGTTTCTCTTCTGTATTTTTGAAAGGGGTGGGTTTTTTTACATTGCCTAAAGCCTACATCACTTAGAGTGCCAAACTGTGCCAAACTTTGCCCAGGGAGCTGGTTGAGGCCCCTTCCGTGGAGACATTCAAGGTGAGGCTTGACGAGGCCCTGGACAACCTGGTCTAGTTGGGGGTGTCCCTGTGACTGCAGGGGGGTCGGACTAGATGACCTTTGAAGGTCCCTTCC
>JAOXNG010000001.1:35112717-35127315 GCA_028566535.1 Scolopax minor | reverse complement strand
CAAAGCATTTAATTAAGTTATTTTATTATTTAGCTTTCATCCATAATTCATTAGTGAAAATGAACTATCCAATGCTAAAGGAGTCTTTAATACAGTGGTTTGATGTATAAGAACAACTGTTGTGTAGAAATCTAATCAAGACATATTTAAATAAGAAGTAAAGCATGATTTCTTAACAGGGAGAACATTTTTTCTGGTGAATCAAAATACTGAGACAAGTACTACATTTACGTGTCTTTAAATCAAGACCAAATGCCTTTATAAAATATTCACTTTAGTTAAATGGGAGTTAATGGAGTTTGATAGAGGTGAAATGCAACAGGAAGTCAGACTAGATGAATCTAATTGCCTTTGCAATATCTAAAATGGAAAAAATAAAACAAACCCAAAACCAAAAATAGGACTTAGAAGTTTTCTTGATAGAGTCCACAACACATAAATTAAAAAAAAAAAAATCTTAAAGGGCAGCATACACTTAACTATAACATAACTACACATTGACAATGGAGTCAACGTTCTCATAGACTATACTTATAAAAAAACAAGGCACAGTCCTATGCAATTACTTGATATATTGCTTAATTACTAGCACACCTGCTGTCATGGTTTAGCTTTTTAGTATTGTTACAGCCTATTTTAAAAAGTGCCAGGTACAGTTCAAGAGACATTGTGTGACCAGCGCTGTTCCCAATAGGGCAGTATAACTGCAGCCACAATTTTTCCGTAGAAAAGTGTTTAGGTGGATAGAAGAGAGCTGTATACTGTCACTTGGCCTCAGGGCAAAAGAACACCAGGACTTTTTTAGTACAGTAACCTCTCTTTGCTTTTAATTTTATCTGAGAATCAAAGTTGAATGAGAAAAGGTGATTCTTCACCAAGGATCCCATTAATTGCAGGCTCTGATGCCCATCACTGAGGTAATGTCTCGTCCAGATGATCACATCAAGCATTTTACATCTTTTAGGTAACTGACAAAGTTTAGACAAACCATACAAATCAGAGCAGCTGATCTGACCTTTCAGAGTTACTCTCAGGAAAGACAGCAAATCATGAGCACTTCTAATCTCCCAGAAGCTATTTTTATAGATCAATATAGCTTGATTTTACTTACAAATTTTGTATGCATTTACCCATATTTTCTTACCCTGAATCCTGGAAAAAAAAAAAACTCAGGGTAAAGAAATGCTGTACAGAAATCTGTCCTTGGGCTCTTCAAGGAAGCACCTCTGGAGGTCATTTCAATAGAAATACCACTTAAGTGTCAGGAAGGAGTTAACAGAACAAACCTGAAATAGTTCCTCTTCCTCCTCACTTTTACTCAATAACGCTGAGTTCAAATGAGAGATGGGTTTGAAATGCTTGTCTGCTTGAGTGTCTCTCAGTCCAAAACACCCCCCTTCCTCTGTCACTGTGACCTAATCATCAGTGTGATGAATTCTTCATCCCCTCTGTTGGAGCTACACACCTGCAGGTACAGTATATATATTCTGCACATTAACTTGTCCAGGAGTGCAAGGACCTTGGTAGTGTCTTGCGAGTTAAAGCTGGGCAGGGGATAGACTTGTCAAAAATCATCAGTGCAATATTCCCTGAGTGGAGAAATATGTACAACAGGTCTCTCTTACTCCTCTCTTACTGGGTAAAAAAGTCAAAGTTGTTTTCTGCATTGTGTCACATTTAGTTACGGTTTTCTGGGGTTTCATACAGCTCTTTCCAGTCCAGTTGGACTGGTTTGCATAACAAAAGATAACATAACATTAATTTCTACTTCATAATGGTTAGTCGCCAATCCAGAATGATAATGAACAAATCAAAAACATGTTACTTAGACATTGTAGAATGAGTTAATTTTCCCTATATCTGTGAAGTGAATTGAGTGGAGGAGATAATAAAAATTTAAATAATCTTAGAAACTCAAATATTATTTTAAAATGGGATGAATTGTTTAAAAATTAAGTTTTAAAGATAAAGTTGTAGGAGGATGTAATATCTTATCAAGAACATGTTAAAAATAAAACACTTGAATATCTGTTGAAAAAAAGATTCTTGGTTAAAAACCAGCAGCAGATGGAAACACTTATTCACTCAACATTACACATTCATTCATGGAGACACAGATGCTACTCAGTCTGATGGGTTGCACATTAGCCTTAAATTAATTAAAATAGATTTAAACATTAGTTTTCACTCTTGTTTAAAAATGTTTTGTTGAGTTTAAAATCAGGAATCTAGTTCAGTGACTGCAAAGTGTGACTGAAAAACATTGCCACTCTCCTGTATGCTTCTTTTTGGATAACAGAAGCAAATTTTTAGGTAAAGTATTAGTCAAATAGCAATTCTCATACAAGTAAAAATTCCAATAATGTTGTATTATTTTTATAAATTACATATAAGACAAGATGAAGTTAACTTAAAATTTAAACTGCCACCTTCTTAGTTTACATACTTTAATCATCACATTTTACTGATTGAGTTACATAGTTTTTTGTTGAATTTCATCATTTTTCAAAAGTATTAATGCAATGCCACAATGTTTAGCTTTTATGCACAGAAAAACATTTAAATCCAAACAAGAACAGTTGTGTCTTGATCTTTGTAATACATAAGAATTTTACTAAAGATATTAGATGTTGTCAGTTTCTCACTTCCCTTTTAAAAAAGAAAGTAAAATCCTAACTGTTTTATCTTATGGAGGAAAGAAAGGGTCAGTACTGGAAAATTACAGAGATTTGAAAATATATGATCTGTTTATACAGGAAAATCATGTATAATTTTGTCACAGGGGATAGTTTATAATTTTAAAAACATTAATTCACATGTGGTGTCCAAAACATGGATAATCAAAGTTGGATGAAATTTCTCCTTTAAAATGAGTTTCGTTTGTAATCTTCATTAAAAATAATTCACATTAAAATAAGAATTATGAATATTCTTTTTTACTTACACTTAATTCTTGTAAAATTTCTATAAAGACATTGAAAGAAATCAGATTTCTCATATACTACTTGCTCATTCAAATTAACATTATTTTTACTTTGCTAGGATTTCTAGATCCAATCATTTTTTTTCTTTAAGTAGTGAGAGAAGCACCAGATACTAATAAAAACTACTTAGACTGTCAATTTTCTCCAATATTGGGAAAGTCATGCTGAAAATCAACCACATTTTCCTTTCCCATTTAAAGCATTTGCTATGGATCGAAGTGAGTAAGCTGACACCAAGTAGAGATAGCTGAAGTGGAAGATCTGTGACCACAGATCAACAAAAGATAAAGGTATTTTAACTTGTTCTTGCCGAGCAGTAAAGGAGATGGCAGTCTTCAACTGCCCATAAGCAATTATGAGGATATCTCAGGCTGCCAGCTAATTACTGATTCTTTTGCATTTTGAGTGAGGGAAGGAGACCTCTGCTTCTCTTCTTTGGACAAAACCTGTCCCAGTTAATCAATGTCTAAGCCTACATCAACAACACCTCAACACAAAACAAACCACTGAACAAAAATTAATTTACATATGACCCAGGTTTTATGCTTTCCCAACTATTTAACTTAAGAAGATATTATTAATATATATGTAATAATAATTTTCAGACTAACAAGGGGTGTCAATGAAGAGCAGTGATTGTCCTTATGAGGATACTTTGATTGCTTCTTTGTTCTCTTCAAGTGAACCAATAGCTGTGAATATCACATATTCTGCTGGCACAATCTCAGTTAACTGAAACCCATTATGGAATTGTGAGTCATTATTTTTAACTTTATGCTGAAAATAGATAGAGCATTTGGAATTGTATGTACAGAACAATTTTCCTCATACAAATGAGGAATATAGGAAATCTATATAATTCATTACTTTAGACCTTTTTATTATATAATTCCATATTTTTTCTTGTTAAGTTAAAGTGTATATTGCCTTTGTAATATCAGACAGTGAAAAGGAGAAGAAAGCCTTTAAAGATAAACACATCATTAAAATAAAACCAAACAGAAATCCCTTTGCTCATATATCTAAACTATGCAATTGTGCCATTAGATTGTTGTGATGATTATTTCTTGGAAGACTGTAATACAGATACTGGGGATATAATATTACAGGTTCTAGAGACATTTAGTAAAGTTTTTTAATCAATACATTTAAAAAAAAAATCAAAGCAACAAGAATAATGTTTTTGGCTTTACCATCAAGGAGGGCTAATGTACTCACAATACAGGAAAATGCAGTGTGCTTTCACTGTATAGGAAACACTTTTTCCCTAGGAGAAAAGATATTTAATCACCCTATAACTGGACAGTTGCTTTTTGTGCCCCTTGGCTTAATTGATACATGCAAGAAAAGTTATGCTTGCACTCAAGAAACAAAGAGCAATTTGAAGATACTATAGAGGCACTCAAATCTGTTCATATAGGCTAGCTTTGACACTTGAAGCACAAGAAAAATTGGTAAACAGTTATCCAAGCTAGTTCCACACAAGCTAGCTTGCATCCAGAAGCAGCACAACCATGTGCATGCAGCCTAGTGTAACCTACCAGGCACAGCTCACCACTGTTCACCCTGGTTGTTTTACATCAGTGTAATGTGCTACTGAACTTAGCAGCATGGGTCAGTGTTTGTGGAGGAGTCTGTTCAGTGAGCATCTGTGACTGGTGACAACACAAGCTCTATTTCCAAAGAGGTGTTATCAAGCAACTTGGTTTGAGGCAGAAGGCTTTAATATTTGGTAGTGTGGAATGAAAGCTATGATAGAATGCTACTTTCTCTATGAATAAGCTAGAGAGAGTTGTCTGCATAAGGCATTTCTGACTTAAGAAAGAGCAAGCAACATAATCAACAGTAATATTAGGGTAAAAAATAGAACAATATTTCTGACCATCTCTCTGCAGTGATGGGTAACACTAATTAGCACCTTCCCTCTTCTGCATTTTACTGAACTGCAGAGAAGCACCTGCTCTGATGGAGGCTACTTCCCAGAGACTCTGACATTTACTATTGTTAAGACAGAATTAGTGGCAAATAGGAAAAAGAATTAATCTGGTGGTTTTGTTGGTATTTTTTTCTTCTATGGAAAACAAGTTACAAAAAGGATGCACTTATTTCTGTCATTTCTTTCCCAGGTAGGTGCAACCTTCCAGAACCTGTTTGTCAGAAAACAAAAGGAAGAAAATTCCCCAGCCAGGCTCCAGACTCAGTTGGGTGTCAATGTGGGACAGTGAGTGCAACAACAATTGGTAAACAAACTTCTTGGGCCAAATCACAGAGATTCAGAGTTGACATGACATGTAATACAGACATATTTCTAGTATTGCAGAATCACTTCAGTTCTCCTCTACACAAACCCCCCTCAAAACTTTCCAGCCATTTGTGTTTCACCCTGAATTCAGGAAACACAAAAACCTTATAGCCTTTAAAATACATGTGCAAAAAGGCTATGGAATCTTACATGCGTTGTACCTTCTGTTGGGGACAGCATGAAACATCCAAAGCAGCCAACAGTTTAAGAAAATTCTTGGCATAGAAAACACAACATGAAAAGAGCAACAAAATACTTTATCTGCAATATTTTCTCATGTAGTATTATTTCTAAAAGCACTTAGAGAGATACCTACACTGAGATTGAAGTTGTCATCAGATTAACACCCTACCAGGTCTATACAAACCAAACCTTCCCTGACTGCATGGACACATAATATTGTTTTATTTTCACTAACTGCTTCAGTCCATCTTGCTGTGAAAATAACAAACAGAGTAAAATATATTTAGTAACAAAATGGAAAAAGCCCAAGAAAAATCACAGGAGCAAGCTTTGTTGTAAAAATCCATTCTAGTAAATTCTGGAGTCTCTATTGATCTCTTAAATCATGAGACAATGTTCGCCACAAATTACTGTTTTGAGATATATATCAAACTACTGCAAATTACTGTACTTTAGCAGCAGTCCAGTAAGAACAGCAAAGATAAGGTTTAGACAGGTTTCAGAGATTATCTTCTCTGAGCCGGTAGCTCCCAAATTTGATTTTATAGGAGAAATCAAGTCATTCAGTAAAAACAGAGTGTGGTTTCAGACCACAAGCATAATGTAGCTGGAGAAGGATAAGGAAACAGAAGATCTCTCAGAAAACAATTGGGCCAGGGGGACTTATGTACTTTAGTCCTAACGATAATTCTGTTGAGCATATTTGTGAATAAAGATAGGTTTAATATTGTGCTTCAATGCACTCCTGGTTATGGAACGTTTTACTTCACACAGATTCACTGCTACCATAATATAAATTTTTAAGTGCTGTTAAGAAGGGTTGTACTTGTCATAAGCACTCCACTTATTTGTAAGTGTGTGCAGGATTGAGATCTTCCAAAGGTATATAAATATTTACAGAAGAATGTCTTTATCTTAAAAAAAACATGTAGATGATTGATTTTACATACAGAATAGACTGATTTTAATCACGTCTGAATATATTAGCAAAATCAAGAATTAAAAATACATTTGCTGAGAATCACTTTTCTGAATTTCTTGGCAGCAATTCACTGTTAAAATATTTTCTTTACATGGAATTTACTAACGTTACTCTTTACAGTTTAACATTTCACTAACAGTGTTTTCCAGACAGGCTTTCTGCTAGCAGAGGAGGAGGGCTCAGTAAATGCTAAGTTTAGAGCATTCAATGACTACTTAATTGTGACTGTATTTTCAGCAAATGACAGGAGAAATGCAAAAAGTTTGAATCCTTTTCATTTTAGAGAATTATAAGCAACTTACTAATAACTATTCATTAATAACTCACAACTTTGAGTTTCTCACATGTCTACACTACCATATAAAACATCCCCCAAAATTCTTTTATTTTTCTTCAATTTTATTCAGAGACAAGAAAGGTAATTCCCTATTTGTTTCCACTTCATGACTTGAGAAGTTATTTCCCTTATGCTGTTCTTTTTGTTTTCCTGTGATATGATTTTCCAGTTTCAAGTCATTTTAAAGAAACCTTGATTTAATAAATAAAAATTACCATTTTTACTAAATTATTATATTTATCCAGGAAATCTGATTTTTAGAAATATGTCAGTGTCTTTGGAGACAAATGGATGGAGATAGATCTCTTTTGCTAGATTCAGACTGAAGAATGAAGTATTGCAAATATACAAAGAATATAAATAATTCTTGGAATGTAGAACCCATATTTTTGTCCTTTCCCATTGGATGTTTGAAGAGCTAGATCGTGAGTAAGATAGGACTATTCTTTCTTCAGTTTTTTGTAAACAGATATGTTCTGAGCATGCACACTTAGTATATATTTGCATTTCATAACTGAGGTGTTCAATTTTGTACCTTTTACATATTTTAATCTATAACATTGATGTATAAATATATATTTATAAATGTAGATTCTATACATAAAAATCGTGCTGTAAATAATATGATCTATATCCAACTCTGAGATTCTGTGTTTAGCCCATGTCATTCATAATAAAACATATGATGTTGCAAGTTAATGACAATTCAGATATTTAGGTCTCTTCTTCGCCATCTGGAAGAGAGTCTTTTTCTTGGGATCATCCCTGAGTGTCATGACAACTATTTTAGAGCTTAGGATACACTCTCCCATCCCTTTCTATAGTAAACAAGGGTTTTTAACTTTCAGTTCTGACTTCACCTGGGCCAATCAATAGGCACAAGATACTGTGCCATGCAGGGGTTTGGAGGATGGATGTCTCAACAAACTGGCCTACTCTCACTTCAACAATTTTGGTTTCCCAAAGGAATACACGGTTTTTCTGTGTGCTTTCTGCAGATGCTTCTTACCTTTGGTGAAAACTGGGAAGACAACGAACTTACTCTCTCAACTGAGCAACCTCAATTTGGAGTCTAAGCAAGGTGGGATAGATTTGTGTCTAAGTATTGCTAGAATGTGGATGGTGATGCAGCAATAGCATTTACAGAGCTCAACACTGGAAATGTGTTCAGGAACTGAAGGCACATCTACTATTGGGCAGCATATAGTTTCTCTTTTTATTCATTTGTTTTTTGCCTGGAAGAGTTATTGTTTCTGTCTGCTCATGCATACCCCAATCCTTCTTTGTGTGATCTCTAGATAGATCATGGTTTTAAAAGTGTTTTTACTGCTGCACTTTTAATTCTTTTGTAAGAGTTGTCTAGGAGGATTGTGAGTGTATCAGTATTGCCAAACCAGTGTTGAAAAGTCATGAGTCAGACCACCAAAGCTTAAGAAATAATTAAAACTATGAAAATAAACCAAATAGTTTTCATATATTTCACTTGCTTCTAGGGTCATAGAAAGTCTGTACAATTTGTGCAAATTCTGTAAATTACATGAGTTCAGAAGCTGGGGCTTTAAGGAAACTGCACCCAGGCTTGGATACCACAGTGAAAGATGGCAACACTGATACCTCTTTGGTACAGTTACTTTAATCATGTATTCTACTTCATCTGGTGAGAGAGCAAATTAACACCTTTGAATTTAAAAGAAGGGATCAGAAATTGTGCCTGTGCACAAATCAAGTGATTTTTTGCTGGGATAAGACAAATGCTTATACTACAGGAAACAAGTGATAGTATATCATGCTGGCTATCCAGTCTGAAGAAAATCTTAATAAATAGGTCAGAGTATATAACAAGATCATAGTAATACAAATCAAAGAAGGCAAGATCTTTTTTCTTAGGAGGCAGGGGAAAAGAGACAGAAAAGTAAAAGCACATTTAAAATCACTGTATATCAACCAAATTTTTAACTTCAGGGCAATTACTTCATCCTTTTCTATAAAGAACTAGGGTACAGATGGAGATACATGCATAATGAAACCAATAATTATTTGGAAGTAAGATATTTTCCACCTGTTGAAGACCTTAAAATCCTTCTCACCAAAGCAGCAGAAGGTTTCATACTACATGAAATGTCTTGACAATTCTGACATCTGCAAATCTGATTATACACAAATATAATAAAGTTGGACTTGTAAATTCAGTATTTAGAACTATTATCATATATGCAAAAGACATAGGAGAACTGTCTTATGGATTGAAAGATTGAATGACACTGACAGCATATTGATATAATGCACAGCTCTACTAATCCTCGTGAAAGTCTACAATTATAAATGTAGAGAGACTAGCAGTAAACAGATTTTCTGTTACTATATGTGTACAAAAAATGTCTTAATGATTTAACTTTAAAAATCTCCTAAAAGACACATGAAACCCACTGTTAGAATGCTTGCCTTTTTCCTGAATAAATGAAAAGGAAAATTACTAACATTTTATACACACAAATATTTGGCTTTATATATTTAACTCATAGATTAGCTGCAATGCAGACTCTACAAGACCTGTGCAGCTTCTTGATCAAATAGGTGCAGACAAATCAAATCCTCTGAACACATTTTATAACATGCACAGATGTAGGACAGCATATGACCACACTGCCTAAGACAATTAATGAACAAGTTCCATTTAGTCTATGGCTCTAGAGTGGTTACTCACAAATCATGATATCATTCATTTTCAAGCAAAATTCACCCTAAAAGAAGGTTCTGTCTTAACAAATGTTTTTAAGTTTTTGCTGCAACTACTCAGTATAAAATTAATTCTTATTTTTTGTCATGTTGGATATATTGAATATATTGGTCAAACTTTCCCTCAAATTTAGATTTGCAAATTTTGTATAAATTTGAGGTGAATAAAATGGGGCAGTGCAGGCTAATCAGCAATTTAGTCTGTAGCTTTTGATTTCTTAACCTGAAAGAACATTAACATTCTAACCTGAAAAATCCCTGTGCTAATGGCATTGTGGGTTCTACATAACTGCTCAAGAATCTCTGTATCAAATGTTCTTTTTTGACTTCTTTCTCTGCTTTCCTTAGAATCAAACTAGAAGTTCTAAGGTGGATTTTTTCATGTCACTTATCATTGCTAGTTATAATGTTCTGCAAAGCAAATGAACTTCCAGCTACATCTGTGCAACACTAAATTCCAAATTAAGCTCTCTATGGATGGCACCATCACCCTATTTCCCTCGACAGAATTGCACAGGTGTATCCAGCTGAAAGTTATTAAACAGGTCTGTTGATGATATACAAGATGGAACAAAATTTGCAGCTTAGTATTTCCTAGCTGTGTTGGCTCTGCGGGAGAGAAAGCTTATTTATATTACTGGCACAGGCAGCTATTACAGGATGCAAGGAGAAAGGAGATTTGCTGAATAAAATGGTGCTGTTTAGAAGGAGGAAGGGTTCATACCACAGCTACGCTTTATGGTCCTTTGTACTAATATCCTGTAATCACAATAGTCTTTCTTTTGACACGATAGAACAGGGTCAGATGTCAACAAGAAAAATTGTTACAAATGAGAACTTTATAACCTTGGAGAGAGGTAATAAAATGTTTGTGACTTTCTTGTCGGCTGCATCTACAGGAAAAAAATATATAAGTCAGTATAGATGACCTTGTCTTGAAGTGATCGCTACAGTCATTATACTCCAATTCTTATTTCAAAAGATACTGAAAATCTTTTTTCATGAGACTTTTGTGATTTTGCTGCTGTGATTTATTTGATCCTTCAAATTTCTGTATTTTTGCTGTTGCCTCATGTGTTTCCTTGCAGAAAGGGAATTCCTATTGTAGCTTACAGTACACTCACCAATTTTTGCCCCTTGGGAAACTCTTGAGAATGTTTACTACACTCAGAATAACAAAAAAAATATCTCTTGTTTTGAAAAAGGGAAAAACAGAAAAGATAGAAAATATTTTGCTTTAAAATCAGTACGACCTTCCAACAAAGGTTCAAGGTAGCTCTTTTTCTTCCTGAATCAGTCTGCTCCTTTCCAGCTAAAAAACTCACCCTGGATTCTCGTCTTTAAATTAAAAATTTATCAGAGTCAACCTGAAGAAAAGGAGCTTCTGAGAGCTTGAGCTCTTCTCCCATACTTCACAGCCCTCCCAAAAAAGACCAAATATGGAAACACCATCCTGTGTCAAAATGTTTCTGTCTCAGAAAGACTCTCTCCATTATTTTTTTTTCTAATCTTTGCTTAAATATTTGGAAATGTGCATTACACAGCTGTAATTATGCCTAGGAAAAAAGTCAGCAAAAGAACTGAGTGTTATTTGAAATACCTAAATGAAAACATACTGGTCCACTCATCTCACCACCTAACTGCATATGTTTCTATGGTGCTTAGATGTTTACATGTGTAAAATTTAATCAAAATTTACTATTGGCATTGACATTTTCTACATTGATATAAAGTAATTTTTAATAAAATCACTATACTCATGACCAATTTTTATACAAAATTTTCAGAGATCTTTCTACAAAGAAAAATTATTTCTTGGAGATCCTTCCCACAGAATATAATGTCTCTTAATAGGCAAGAATTTACAAAACAAAGTAAACTTAGCACAAAAGAAATTCAAGGAATCTCTGAATCATCTCTGTTGATCACAAGATCATAAAATGTAATGAGGTAACCTGGCTTTATTTCACTCCCTGTTTTCTGGCTAATTGGTCTATAACAGAAACATGCATCTGTAGCCCTGTGCTCATTGTCTTGAGACTTTCTATTACTTCATCTAATTTCTGAAAGATTTTGTTTATTAAGATCAAAGCAAAGAGCAGCCAACAACTGCCTGGAGAATAGTCCCATCCCTCACTGCAGCATATAGCTACTGCTACTTTGTACAAGGGTAGCAGATTCAAGAACTCTCTCTGTGAAAATGAGAAAAAAACAGTGTCTTTGGTTCCTGAAGGCTTTCAGGACTACCATTGTTCTAGGATATTTGAAAAGAGGTGGTTTACATACTTGCTTATAATCTGTTCTATGGCCTTGTCAGAACAGCAGCAGCTTTTTTTTTTTTCTTTAACTTCTTGAGGACCACTACAAACTAGAATTATAATCTGGTGTTATCTCATGTTTTACCATACTAACCCACATTCTAACTGTTTTCCTGCCAAGTTGTGATACAACCACCTTTTTCGTCTCACAAAAAACGCATGTGTTCTGAAAGGACTTCACAACTAAATGTGTGAGATCTGATCCTGGCATGTATAGATGAAACTCAGGGATCTGTCACCCAGAAAATTCTGCAGTTGACCAGGCTACATCAATGCCGGTGTCAGTTAGTGGCTGCTCCTGTGCAGCTTTAGGAGTGCCTCTGTCTGTTATGGCATGGCTAGAGAGTGGAGTTTATCTGGGTACATCTATACTGGACCTGAGGCATGATTCCAGCCGTGAAAACAAAACATTGAATATGTCTAGTACTTCAACCAAAAGCCTGATGGTTTCTGCACTTCCTTACCATAGTACAATAACTTAGGTTTTGGCTTTAGCCAGTGAAAAGAGTAGAAACCACATGGGTTATGGCTATGCTTAAATGGCTTTCTGCATGATATCATTATAAACAATCATTCATATGCACTTTTATTTCCCCCTTGTCCTCTACTTTTTTTGCCGTTTTTCACAATTTACCATATCCACTTACATATACACACAGGTCACTATTTTTATTATGAACTTGTAATGTACAGATTATTACTTCATGTGTTTCCCAACCATTATCTTGGATTTTTATGCTGTTAAATGTGAGACTAACAATATATTTACTGCATTAAAGTTAATAATCCATTGACTTACCAGATATGACACATTTGAAGTTGAGCTAATTCTCTGTCTCATTAAGCAGTGTAGGGAGTACTATAATCATCCCACATTTGTCTTTCCTTTTAAAATTATACAATTAGAGAATCCGTGCTTATTCAGTGAATTATTATTCTAAAAATTTTATCTACGCTCAATTATCTTTTACAGATGTCTGCATTAAAGGCTAGGAAGCAGATTCTTGGTGAAGTATCATGTTAATGATGTTGGTCTCAATACACCTTGCAGGAGAATATTTTTTTTAACTTGTTTGGGGACCGTACAAGAAAACGTTAAAAAACATCTCTTCACAAGGAAAATGAACACTACAGTCTTGCTAGCAGTCCCTCCTTTGTGTGTGTCTGTGTGTGTCGGAGTGAGGTGTAAAGAGATAGCCTGAAACATTAACTCCTATTAATTTATATTTATTAATATAGTTTATGTTTGCTTGCACTTTTTCATTGAAACTCTTTCAATGAAAAATTGGGCTTTTGACTAACTGATTTTTTTTAATTTGCAAAACCTGTGTTTGTTCCATGGAAAACTTCTTTTGTTTTATTTCATTTCTCTTAAAGACCAGAGGCCTGAAAACTAAATATTTTGATTTGGCTATCTTCCTGTAAAGACACTTGAACTCCTAACTGAGTCCTTCTTGTCTCTGCTAGGACTTCAATTCCCAGTCAAAACACTACCAAAATATATCACAGCCAGAAGTCATCAGGAGGGGATGCTGTGGTACTTCATGAGAAGACAGGTCCAGATCTAAATGCAGATCTAGATTAATGAAATTATATTTCTTTCTCCCAGTTGTAAGTCTCATGGACTATGAGCAATATTTATGGTGAGATTTTACACCAAAAATAAACAAACTAAACAGTTGTTGAACTATTCTGAAAATATATATGTCTAGAGACTGGACAATTAAACCTATACTTGAAACCATATGGTTGCTCTAAGCATCATTATGACCGGTAAAATCTCAACCACCTTGAAGCCTCTGAAATAAAGTTCCATAATGGCAAGCAGCTTTGAGAGGCGTTTGTCTTCTTCTCTGTGAATATCTGCACAAATGTTGACTTTGGTGAAATAATCCATTCAGTTTTGGGTGTTAAACTTCTTTGATAGAATGCACCATGCAAAGAAGACAAACAGATACAGGCAAAATACAGACAAAAGGGAAACTTATGAGTTTCATTATTCTACACGATAAAGTGCTACTGTGCATGAATCTTCTCTTTAAAATGGCCAATGTTTTATAGCCAAAATATGAAGACAAGTGCGATGCGTGCAGCAGTGCAAAAATCACTGTGCCGAGCCACATTTGTTAAATGAAATGTCACAGACCATTCACAAGTATGTAACTTATTCTATAGTGTCCCACAACAATAAGTCTCCATGAAGTCAATACAGGTTTTAACTGAAGAACTAACAAAGATTTGGCTATTAGGAGTGTCTTAGTAGCCTTTCTTTTGTCTGGAAGTTATGTGGGTAAATGTAATAAAGTTACAGGCATCCTTTCTAACTGTTCCTAGAAGACTCCACTATGCTCCTCTCCTGGCTGAAATCAATACCAGCACATGCTCTCTTCTCGTCTGTGCAACAGAAATGTAACAATCAAATTCTGATTAGAGCAGCTGGGAGGTACAGGACCAGAGTTGTTCAATGATAGCTGATTTAAAATTTTCTTGCAAAATGTTTTCCATCAACTAAAGTTGATTAATTAAAATGTTGGGGTTTCCTCCTAGAACATACAAAATTCCCTAAAATATTTATTGAAAGAATTTTTGGATGTAGAGTGAGAAACTTCAGAGGATGACCTTGAATACTCAGTAGCGCAATGGCTAAAACATTTTCATTAGGTGTTATTTTGACTAAAATCCCTGAACTTTCTGTTAGCTTAAGTGACAAAAGTGCCCCTGACACACAAGAGAAGAGCAAGCCCCATATCCTCCTG
>JAOXNG010000001.1:35013755-35039946 GCA_028566535.1 Scolopax minor | reverse complement strand
GTGGCTTGGGAGAAGAGACCGACCCAACCAACCTTACCTACCCTCACCTCTCTACAACCTCTTTCAGGTAGCTGTCCAGCTTTTCATCCTCTGGTAGCCCTAAGTCATTCTCCACAGGTCTGCTCTCAATTCTTTCATCCCCCAGTCTATATTGGTACCAGAGGTTGCCACATCCCAGGTGCAGGACCCTGTACTTTGTTGAATCTCATGATGTTCACATGGGCTCTCTTGGTGAGCTTGTCTGGGTTCCTCTTGATGGCATCCTGTCCCTCAGGTATCTCAACCACACTACTCAGCCGGATGTCATCTGCAAACTTTCTGAAGGTGCACTTGATCCCACTGTATATGTCATTGATGAAGACACTAAACAGTACTTGTCAATACAGAAAGCTGAAGGACACCACATCTCCATCTGGACATTGAGCCACTGACCACTACCCTCTGGATGTGACCAGCTGTGACCATCCAGCACATTCCTCATCCACCGAACAGTCCACCCATCAAATCCATACCTCTCCAATTAAGAGAGAAGGTTATTGTGGGGGACTGTGTTGCAGCAAGACCTTACAGAAGTCCAGATAGACAACATCTGTAGCTCTTCCCTGTTCACTTGTGTAGTCACTCTCTTCCCCTGATGACACTATGTCCCCGTGATGTAATCACAGTTGCCTCCAGCTGATACACATTTTTGCCCAAACACAGCATATGGAGCTGGAATAGAGTTCCCCGCATTATTTGTGGGGTTATAGCTGGGTTATAGTTACTTCCACTGCAGTTCTTCATGAGTTAGAGCTTTGATGAGCAATTATTGGTGACTCTATTCTCTGTGGTGTAAGCTCGTACTGTTCCTGACTGCCAGTTCCACTCTTCTTCCAGCAGTAACACTATTGTAGCAGAAATGGCAGTTGAGGATACGTCTGTGTCAACTACTCCTCAAAGACATATGCTAAAGAAATACTTTGCTTTTAAATGAGAAAAATTGGGTCCATGCACAAAAGCTCTGCTCTCCATTACAAAAAATGTTTCAAAATAATCCATGCGACTTGAATGTACAAACAATTTTTGTGAACAACTTTTTCAGAAGAATGTACACACTAAATCATACCTAAACTACATCTAACCTGCAATGTTGTGTCCAGCAAAGGTCAGTTGGGCTCCTGTGGTCTAACAAAAATGGTCTGATTGATGTTGCTTCCCCATGAAATTCTCTTTCATCCTAATTTGCATTTCACTGTCTGTCATATCCATTTTCATTCTCATTTCTGTGGCCTTTCCCCTGATCCATGGGAAAACTTATAGTATTTTCAGATAAATGTATTTTTTATTTTCTTTTTCTGATGCTTCAGTTACTAGGACAAACCAAGCGAAGACTACAAGAAAAAGGGAAATATACAGTGGTTTTTATCTCAAGGAGTGTATAAATCTCTCTAGAATGACAGCACTTAGCATCTCTATAACTTCATTCACACATTAGCTGTTAAAAGTTTTCTTGACACTTGCTCACAAACATTTCACTTCCCCTCATACCTTCCATGATGCTGAAAGTAGCCCCAGGCACGACCATCTGATTGCAGACAGCTGGTCTCTACATCTAAGAGAGGAAGCTGAGAAAGATGTTTTCCCAACCCTTGCAAGTAGTAAGTAAGCTTAAGGAGTGCAAGAGCAATAAACTCCAAAGGGTCTGAGGTAGTGAAGACTGTTTGGGAATCTGGAGACAATGAAGAACTGTGAAGAGGTTTGCAGCTGGATGGAAAGATTTCCTTGCATATTTTGTTAAAGGAAGTACAAAAATTGCTTATGACCCCTACAGAACAAATTCTTAAAACACAACTGTAGGATCAACGCTGACAGTTAATGCAGCCTGAACCATTCACAGTGGAAACAAATGTACTTTGAGATCACTTTACTGCTATGGGCAATAAGAATTACATCACACTGAAGTCCAGCTGAGAGTGAGCCTATTTATTGTGTTGTTTCCACCATTGTTTTTATTCAGCATATTTTGTCACATTATAAACCACACACTGATGAAAGCTGTTCAGTGGTGCCTGGCAAAATCTCAAGCATCCACACATCCAGAGCACTAAAGACCTGTCCTGGTATTTGCTGACACATAGGGTTTTAATACTTTGGGGCATTTTGACTGTGTTTATGGATAGGCAGACAGGCCAAGCACTTAATGCAGGCCTGAATACACAGAAACAAATGTTTCTTAACACAGTCTTTTTACCCCTCCCCTGACCTTGCCTTATAAGGCTCAGCTTTTCACCATGAGGTTATTTTTCAAGAAAATGAAGATTGCTTAAGAGGATATTGGAAAAATTTGCAGCTAGTTCAGTTTTTCTATTATAATTTGGAAAACACAAAGATGTCATTTGCTGAGACTTGGTAAAAACAGCAGAACTCCCTAAAACCTGAATCTGAATGGTATTTTTAGAACTATTTTTTTGACTGAATTTCTATCCAAAAATCTTTCTTAAATTATGCTTCAGAATAATTAAAGGTGACTAATCATTGACTATTTATAGCATTAAAAGTCAAGCATAATAAGGGTATAATGATTATGGGTTAAAACAAAGCAAACTATTCTAGAGGTGATTGCGATGATCTGTGATGTCACTGCAACAAAGCACAGTTGTAAGTTTGGTTAGGTCTCCCTACATTCCTCTTTCATATGAAGGAAGTAACAGAAATCATGTCTCTGCTAGCCCAGTTTAATATACCACTGGAAAAAAACAAACTACATGCAATACACAAGCAGAATAATATGACCTAAACGAATACAATAAAATCCATTCCAGATAAATAAAAACAGAATTGCCAAGGCTTAGCATGCCTAGGCATAGAAATTATACACTTATGCCTCTAGAGAATAGCTAAGAAATTATTTTGAAGTTAAAATTTCAAGTTTATGCCAAGACATGGAAGCAAGCCTAGGACTTGCTTGTCAAAGTCAGGATTTATTCTTAATGAATAAATTTCCCCATCTTTTCAGAGAAAACTTGGAGATCAACGTATTTATGAAACTTATAATACTTAGAATCATATACTCATGGCAAGATCAACTTCTGTTTAGGATCAGATTAAGTGGCCATTACATGAAAAGTTTAGACCTTGGCAAGTATCTTTGACAGCCTGGTCAGAGTTTCTTGTTTCTTAGTGCTGTTCAAAATCATATCTTTCCTTAAGGTTATGCAAGAACTGAGCTTTTCTGAAAAGCTCTTCTGAAGCAACAGAGAACTGCCTGTTAACCTTAATCTTTCTGAGTATTTTAAGTGCTTGCTGTTGACAGTATTCACAACTTTGCTGCACATTCAATGTTTGATGAACTTCTGAAGGACCGAGAACTGTGCACAGTCTGTCACAAGTGCAGGCAAGGACAGACAGTTCAGGGAAACTGAAGTAATGTATGAATACCAGTAGCTAAGCTTCATTTTCAGTTGTTTGTCGATGAAAGCCAAACTGACAACTTTGTAGAAGGGGGGTTTGTTTGTTTGCTTGCAGTTTTTTCCCCCCCAAAGCAGGTGATTCTTCAATTCTAAAAGCTCTGACTTGCATGACCCTGAGAGATAACTTCAGCTTCTGGCCCAAACTGAAATCAGTCTAAGCCTTAATAAAGCAAAATTGGACAGAAGTCTTGTGGCATCATTAATTAATTTCATAATTTTCAAAGTAGTTTGTGTTCATTAGGGGGGAAAAGGAATGTAAGTATTAACAGTTGTTTCTGTAGCCAAAATAAGTGAAGGGCTGTAGCCAACAGTCTGCACCATGCATTCCCAGGCATGTTGATCATACTTTCAGAGTGGAAAAACAAGGATGCTGTAATCAAAGAAGAGGAGGTTAAAGAGAAGTGTTTTAGTGAGAAAACAGGAAGATGGGTGACAAGGGGAAGAAAAAGGAGGGTGAAGATCCCAGATATTTTGCAGTAAAGAGTAAAAAATAAATGATTCCTCCTGTATAACTCTTTTACTGTTCACTCCTTTCTCAACATCATCTTTAAATGTATTTGTATTATATCAGTTGCAGCACACTTGTCCTGCTCATTTGCCAAATTATTGAGCTCTCTTTCATTTGGCCTTGATCTGCTAAGCTCCCTAGTCATAAACTTTCTGACTCACTTTCACATATCAGCCTAGTTTCTGTAATGTAGGAACACAAAGAGCAAAAGCCTAAGGTGATAATCCCTCCTCTTCACACTTAGCCTCTACATGAAACAAACTCCCTTGGCTCTGAACCTTCTTATGCCTTCTGACATACACAAATGTCTCTTTAAAAATCATCACATATATATGACCTTCTTGACCTAAGAAATCCCACCTTAATGTCAGAAACTCCTGATTATTGGCTACTTACCACTAAGAGTCTCAGAAGGCATGCTGGATGTGAAAAAGCAGGAACAAAGAATGCCACCGTTCTGCTTCTGTGCACTGGAGTGAAAGAATTTCATATTAGTGACAGTTTCTTGATCTGATACCTACACATATTAACCAGAGAAAACAGAATTGTAATGAATTTTCAGCCTGTGTTCTTGTGGTCTTAGCATACAAAGAAGAAAAGAGCACAAGGGGTGGTCAGATGAAATGCATCTCCACGGATTAAAGGCCTCTATAGCATCATCTTTATTCCTCTATGAAGATATACACTGCCACACTAGCTGCACTGCATATTGATTACATCATTTGTAGCCATCTTTTGTAAGAATCATGTTTGCTGTGAACTTTCTGAGTCATGAAAATAACTCTAACATCAACCAACCACTTGTGATGTTGATGGCTGGTTATCATGGAAGTAACAGTCAAACCAGATTCATATATAAAGCTGTTTCAGTTTTATATAATCTCTTTTAGATTATAATTAGATACTTGTTTTCAACCATGGGCAAAGATTAATCTCCTTCCAATGGATCTAAAGCACCTGACATAATAATAATAATAATAATAATAATAATAAGCCTAAGAGATCAACGAAACTTTGGGCAATTTTGTCTTTATTTTAAATTCTTTGCAGATTAATCATTTAAATTACTGATAACAGAATACTTCTACTGAATACTTGGCCAAACAAAACTTCAAAATCAGGCTGGCTTGTCCCAGCAGGAATGGTGGAAAAACGTCTACAATAAGGGTTCAAAAGGATTAGGGAAGACATGGAACACAAAGAGATATGTACTAGAAAAGAGTCAGAATTATTTTTTTCTTAGTGACAAACTCTTCAAAATTCTTTCAGGTAATCCTAGAGTTTCAATAAGCTCTATTGATTTAAAAAATGATTCACACTTGGACTGGAAATGAAGGAACTTTTGAAGTGCAATCACCAAACCCATACAGTTTATTTCACAACATCTTACGGCTCAACTTTAAAACCAATATAACTCGAATCACAATACAATGATGATTGATGTTTTTCATCAACGCCCAATTATCATTCCATCATGGCACAAGACTTTAAAGCAAAGTTGTCAGAGCCAAGTAAAACACAAAGTGAGCTTCTGAAAATCCAAATCTGTGCTCTTACAAAATGGCTTACCAAACTGCATTTATTATTTTCTAACATGTTAGGTCATGTTAGTTGTATATGGGTATACAAGATGAGACATTTATTTTAATCTTATGCTCAGGTAGCTCATTTTACTAATTGCTGAGGAAGAATCATATCTGCAAAGAAATTTTGGTTTTGTTTTAAACAGGGTTTAAACTGGAATTCTTAGTATTGGTGGGATCAGTTCTCAGTTTTTTCAGTTTCACTGGAATTCTCTAAATACTTGATACTGAACATTCACAGGACTACCCACATATGTTGCTGAGTATTTCGTGACGAAATAATTACAAGCCTACTAAACTTTCACGTTTATCTGCAGAATATGTTAGAATACATATTTTACATTTTTATAGAATTACAAAATATAATATGTATAGATAGCCTAAAATGTGACAGAGAAAGAAGTATCTCTCACTGTTTTTCTGCACCTTCTGACATGACCTAACATGATTTTAGCTGGAAATTAAGCTCCATAATTCAGAAGCAGGTTGTTTGTGGTTGGGTTTTTTCAGTATGGCACAGTAACAGCAACAAAATGATGGGAGGTTATGGGAAAAGAAGGAAGTGGTTTAAGCATGCAAATAATTTAAAAATGTAGGTGTTAAAAGACATACAAGTAATCTATGCAAATTGTTACAATATCATAGATTCACATTTCTTTTAACCAAGATAAGTATTACCTTATTTTCATACTATATATTATTCATAATCTTTACTTGGAGCACAGTATACATTTGTCCTCAAGGACTGTAAAATAACTAATATACAGTTTACATAATAAACACTTCATATTTTGCTAAAATGCAGTCACCTCAGGTGGGCATTAAAGCAACTATTTAATAATGTTCAAAAAATAATACCAATTAAGAAAATAAATAGTGAATGCTGTATTCATTAAAAAAACCTCCAGTGCATGTTAGCTACGTACAAAATAATAACCAAAGATACAATTTATCTGACACATTTTGGCTGACACAACTACCTCAAAAGGATAGCATTTTTGTATTTTTGTTTTATCCTGCAGCTCAAATTATGGCATCTTCTATACTGTACTTCCTGATTCTGAATCGGTGCTATGTTTCAGTGCTGTAGCTGTTTGATGGTGTACCAATTTTTGTGGGAAGAATTCTAAGGGGGAGGTGTCATTTTAATGCATTTGATCTTTTGTAGCAATGAAAAATCTGAAATAAAATGTTTATTTATGTTTATTTTTCAAAAGTGTTTTTTGATTTTCTTTTAAAAAATCTCCAAAAAGTATTCAAATTACCAAATTTGAGTGTTTTGGTAATAATATTGTGATTTTTTTCAAAGGCAGACTTATTTTTTCTCATTTTTATTGGAGGAGAAAGGAGAAAGGTGATTTAACATGTTTTCATTTTATAACAAAGCCTTTCTGAAAGAAATAATTTTGCCTCTTGATCCACTAGCAACTTTTATTATAAGATTGAATGAATTCATATACTCCAATAAAATGTCTTCAGGTACATGCTCTGTGATCATTAGAACACATTATTACAGCATCACACCAGACATATGACAGACACGTACCTTCTGCATTTAGTTGCCTGTTTTCAGATAATCATTTAGAGTGAAAAAAGCAAACACACTTTCACACAGAGGTTTACAGCAATGTTCTTGACTAACTGCTTGGGTGACATTTTGATTCCGAATATATTTTGCTTTTTTTTTTTTTTTTCCGTGTTGTACTTCCTAGATATTACCTTGGGGAAGAAAAGGTTACAGATAATGCCTGTTAAATTTTCCTTCATATCTTATGAAAACCAATCTGAGTACAATATTTTTTCCCTTAACAACTTTGAAAATGTCTTCAAGGATTCCCAAAGGCCCCTTTATACCAGTCCAGCAGTATAAAGCACATTTAAAGTGGATGCAAATAGAATATTCATTTCCTTTAAAGACAATTTGCATTGCTTACACACAGTGTAAACAAGAGCCATGTCCCAAACTGCTTGTTTCCAACGGGGCTGATTTTTTTTTATTTGTTCAAAATTGAATTCAAACAAAGTTATCTCTAGGAAAGGGAATTTGTTGACCTGAAAGAATCCTATAACCTAACACTAATTTTTATGACTCCATTTCACTTACACATGCACGTTACCAGATGTCTGTTCACACTATAACCCTGTGGAAAATAACTTCATTACGTACAGGTAGCAATCCATCATGAGCCACCAATTAGAAATTCATGAGAGAGTGTGAAAACACTCTACATTCTGTCTGCTTGCTGACAGTGTGTGAGGCCTGTCTTAAAAAGAACAATTCAATGTCGGACTGAGTTTTTGTGCTCTGCTGCAGTCCTGAATGACAACAGTACCATGTGTGTCCCCATTCTTCTGCTGTAAATAGTCATTCTCCTCCTTTGAGTCATTCTCCTCTTCATCTTCCTAAAGTATTTCAGTTGGTTGTGCCCAAACTGAAGGTTCTGGCACTTAAAAGTAGAGTTTGAGACACTAATAGAAATTCACTTTTTTTTCCTGCTCTCATGAGCTTACTAAATTTTATGTTTGCTTGTGTGGGTAGAGATCAGCACAGGAGGCAGCACCCCTTGGATGAAGCTCACAACCGTAACTAAAAGAAGTGACATGATATCTTTTAAAAAGTGTGGTCCAATAATTAACATCAAAACAGATAAAGAGTAAGCAGTGAGTAGGAACAATTCCATGGTATTAAATTCCTTTCAGGAAAATCACTTTCCCTGCAATCAAGAAAATATGCCATATGGCCTCTTCAGATATAAGTACAGCTCTTCTCCATCTATGGTAAATGAACAGCAGGTGCTGATACTGCTGATTTTTTTTGGGGGGGGGAAAAGGTTAAGTGATGCATTGACTGAAAATGCTGATAATTGTTTGGACGAATGTCTTATGCATCTACTAAGAAATAAGGTTAGTCACTTACCTCTTCTTCCACAATGAAGCAACAAGCATCAAGAATGTAGACAATGAAGTAAATTGCAGAAGAATGCAGACACCTCTTATGTGCCCTGTGTATTTAGGTGGGGTACAGTTCCTCCAGAGCTAACCTCATTCCTAGGCAACAGTTATGACTGCATCCTTTCTAGGATTACTTGTACTGTAGGCACCTCACTTCATGTTCCTGGTTTCAGCTGCCTTATGTAGCCAGAGCAATGTCCTATTTGGGTAGGACAGGCATCTATCTCCTATCCAAAATTATCATTATCAAAAATTATATTAATTTCTAAAATTATCCTGCAGTCTAGGATTAGGCAAGTGCTGAATTAAGCCAAGAATGTATATGAATGCAAATGAATCCAGCAAATTGTCAGGCATGTCCTTCATCCAGCAGGTTGAATGTTGTGGCCAGGCAGACCATGATTTGCAACTGGTAGGTGAAAAGAAATTTGAATGATGTCATCCATATACACAGATGCGGCCTGGTGCCACAACCACAGGTTGGCCTTGATCTTCTCTTTCTAAGTTGCTGCACTATCTTGTAGACACATTTGTACTATGTGGAACTCTGTGGACACTGCACTAGCAGCTTCTTGGAGTGCACAGGGCTCAGATAGAGGCCTGTAGGAATGATATAGGGTCTTAAAGTGTGGTTTATATCTAAGCCAACATAGTCTAAAACAGGTGCTCCAGCCAATGTCAAACAGATATCTGCCTTCTCTAATTTTATACGAACTAGTAAAACAGAAGAATCTTTTGGTTATCATGTAGATCTAAAGATATCTTCACTTATGACAGTTTTAGAGGTAGGTTGACTGCTAAATTTTCAGCAAATACGATGAACACCTTGATATTTGCATTGCCAGTGCTTGGGCCAAATTTTTTAAGAGGGGCTTACATTCAAAGATCAAGACAATGAATATGAGAGATAGCAAGATTACTATACAGAAGTGTGTAAGTCTGCAGTCAGGATGTATTCAGGATACAGCAAGTAACCCCAAGTAACGCAAATTTAAACACTATTGTGAATAGTTGCTGTGCTGTAAGAAAAGGAACTATAGTCTGCCTGCTGCATACCAGTGTTTATACAGTACATGATCTGAGATGAGGCATTAGCATATTAACACACTTTATGTTCTAGGGTGCGTTAACAAAAAAACACAACAAAGAATGGAGAACTTTCAGACTTCTTAGGTGCCAACCTTGGCCACAATTTCCTAAGATTATTCAGTTCATAATTGCACATGATAATCAACACAAAATTAAATATCCATATTGCCTAATTATATGTATATACTCTAATGGCATAATTAAGACATCCAATTTTACAATTAGAGTGTGGCATTACTTAGTAAACAGCTTTTCAAAGCTTTGTTCCACTAATTTTAAATTACCTCCACAAAATCCAAATTCATATGCAAGGTATGGTACACTGTAAGAACATCAAATACTCTTTAATAATGCATATTCACAAGGGACCAAAATTAAGACTTAATAGGCATACTTTACCCATGTCTTGATTTTTGAAAACTTAGCAATACAACTTTAATGTTCTGTTACTATGGTTTATGTCTGGTTGTTTGAAATAGAGCTTTTGGTTTTGGCATTTCTAGAGAAAAAAAATCCATGCTTTAGAATGGTGTAATCAGTCAGAAATGTTTGCACATTTCATAAGTGAAGACAATATCATTTTTTATCATATTAAAAATATTTTTTTGCAGGAAGTCAATGAACTAACCTGAGAATTGTCACTATTTCTAAACAGATGTGAATTCATAAGAATGCAAACTTCGTTATTGTTCATTATTGTGTTCGGTGGCTCAGAGGATATTTTCAAAGATGAATGATTTCACAACAGCCTTTTTTTGGTCTTGGAAATCTTGTCATTAACTTCACCAATATTTGTTTTGTATAGCATGTATCAACAGTAGCCATCTACAATAAAAACTAGAAGTGTGCAACAGAAATTTTCTTTTGATTCTAGATGCCAATAGGGAGTAAAAAGCTGTTCTCACAGGATTCTGCCTTACAAAGTAGTATTTTCAATGCTCAAGACATAGCCAAACTAAAACCAACACTCAAGTCTTTGTCACCAAGTCCTTTCTGTACTCATTTTTTTCAGTATCTAAGATAATTAATACTTCCACAAATGTTTATACTGGAGAAAATATTAATTCTCTGATGTCTTCTCTTGGAAGTAGCTAAATGTTTTAAAATTAAAGTAATAATACCTTAGGCAAAAAAAATAAAAAGGTAAAAAGGTCTGGAAAGTGTTGTCTGAAAATAATAGATGTTTCAAACAAGCTATGAGACTGACACAAGCACAGAAGTCAACATATAGATACCACTAGTGGATAAGCTGTCACTAGAAGATTAATAAGATGCATCTTTCCTCCTGCATAGCTCTTTGCACCGATTCCCACTAGATGACTTAGCTGAACTACCACACTCATTTTAGAAAAATACCAAGTATTGATTTTAAAATATTGGTTGAAGAGGCATTCACTGTGCCCTTAGGGAACTGGTTCCAGTGACTAGTTGTCCTTATTCTTAGCTATTATGTCTGCAGATATAATTTGATATTACTTGGCTTTAGCTTGCATCCACCATAACATTTTGCCTGAGCTCACACAGTGTACAAGTGAATACAGGCATAGGGAAGTGTCTAGTAAGAATTGAGTCAATTGAACTGAAATAAGGCCAAGCTGTGACTCCTGAGGAATCCTTCTTCAGCAGTGACTAACAAAGAACAACTTCATATTGCACATATTGTTTTAATCCATTCCATATACCCTGTATTTATCTTTTATTTTTCAAGGGTTTTTTTTTGTCTGAAATGTGATACTATGTGATACCAATTGATATCTTTTTGAAGTCTAAAATATTTTAATAACATTTTGATCAAAATTATAACCTCATTAAAACAAATGGATTAAGTTATTTAGGCAAAATCATATGAAATGATCCTCTTGACACTTTCGTTTGCTGAGCATTATTCAGTATTGAGCATATTATTTATCCTGTCAGATGTCTAGCTGCTTATTTAAGAATTAAGAACACATACCAAGAATAAAATGGGTCTTCCCTTTCTCTTTTGAAAATTATAATTAGAAACAGTAATTTTATTGCAATTTCTGAAATTTTTCATGGTTTCTCAGTCTTATTAGAAAGTAACACAAGGAGATTATAGGCATTACTTCGAAAGATCTAAGAATCAAATTATTCACAACACTAATTTATAGATAAAAAGATATAACAGGACCTACTTTAGGTACAGTTGGAAATTTTTAAAAGTTAGTAATTACCATATGGAAGGAATATAACATCTGTCTTTTCCCCCAAATGCAGAAAAGTAGTATTTGTTAAATGCACACTTTTCTGCTTATAAATTGCATAGCAAATGAAACAAAAACCAAAATCTTCCTTTCTCTTATCAAGTAAATTTAACCATTCTCATCCAGATAAAAATGACAAATAAGTATACGTCAGCTATGGATAAGTCTTATTTTTCTTCATCTGAATGGCTATCTGTTATGTACCTTCCAACTACTTTCAATACTAAATGTATATACATCAATAACCAGTGGCAGCAACTTTCAGTCCTGTTTTGCATCCTAGATTTATCAAATGAACTTAACTAGTGCTTTTTCTGGATTTATAATACAGAGTTCAGAAATGCTAGAGATGGAAATGCTGGTTAGCTTTTAACAGTAACTGAAGCTTGCAGAAAAAGGCAGCTCTCCATAAGGCTAACGTGCTG
This sequence comes from Scolopax minor, assembly GCA_028566535.1. Lineage (NCBI taxonomy): Eukaryota > Metazoa > Chordata > Aves > Charadriiformes > Scolopacidae > Scolopax > Scolopax minor. The sequence continues at coordinate 35,027,715 of JAOXNG010000001.1, read as the reverse complement.
ACAGACTGTCACTATTTTCTTTCAATAACTGGCATAGGTAGAAAAAAATCCAAATTCAGAATTGGGGGCAGGGATGGGAACCAGCTATCAGTCTTCTTGTTTGGAGTTGTATATTTTCTTCTTCCTTCATATTCAGACAAGCCCTTGTTACCTCCAGACTTACTTTAAATTCCTTGGAAATTATGTAATAATGGCATACGTTCCCACAATTGCAGCAGTTTTAACGAGGGGATCAGCTCAGCAGTGTTGTTAAAAAGACTGTACAAAATTTGTTGGATCTGCCCCCAAGAGACTTGGACTTCACAGCTTGCTGTAAATATTATTATCAAACTGTAGCATAAGTTCCCACAATGACAAATACTGATAGACTTATATATGAACTTAACCAATGTTTGGGTTTGGTTTGGATTTTTTCTGAAGAAAGAATTGCCAAGAATTGCTAGGCTTCAGCCTTCCTCTGCACCCCCCAGCTGCTCAACAGAGAAGTGTAAAAGGAGTTAAAATACCTTATAAAGACTGTCATGCAGGACATCAGTATGGTAAGTAAGTTGCTTGGAGGGTCTTCTCTCTCCAACTGGCATTATGCCCAAAATGGAAAAAAAAATCTAAAATTTCTGGTAGACTCTCAGTCACTCACACTGTGGGTGTCTGTGTATAGACAAAAGTATATCAAAAGTATTCTGGCATATCAGCACACCCAAATTGAACATTTACCTGTCTGCTTTCTATGCTGCTCCTTGATTTGCTGTTGATCTTTTGCATGCATTATTTGTTATTTTGTTACTGTTGTTATACCACAAATACACAGTACTCTGAAATGGAATTGTTGAAGGGTATGTATCAAAATGACTCCATATGATGTGACTCATTTTTCCAAATGATGGGATCACGTGGCTACCATGCTAGAATACAAAAAATGTCCCATTCTCCATGCTGTAAATAGAGCTGTAGCAACTTTCAGAGTTTGAGTGGCATCAGAGATAACATTTGAATCATCTCTTGTTAAGAAAAAAAGTGATCACTGAAGCAGCCATTCTTCTGGGGTAGCCTGGCTCATGAACAAATATAAAACAGCTAAATCTTGCCAGCTCGTTGCCAGCAGATACACCGCAGAAAGAGACCTGGCCATCAATCCCAGCACTGACCTGATCACAGGACAGAAAGGGAAGCTGCACTCACTGCACCATTTCACTGCAGGGACAGCTGCTGAGCTTTGCACCACACGAATTCTACTTTCTTCAAAACGCTTTGATGGCAAGTTCTCTTTCTTCTGCCTCTGTCTGTTTCTTTTCAGCTGCTCATAACTATCCCTTCCTTACTGCAGGAGGTTCATCTACATCCGCTCTTTCTAAACATGATTTTTATCCTGCTCCAGTCACAAAGAGCTAGGTTATTTTTAGCAGGTGACTTTTGGACAACATGGATCGTTTTTACAGAGAATGTGGTGAGCGCTGGGAACAGTAAGCTGGGGAAAAGTACAGGTGGTCCTGCCATAACCAGTGTAGTCTCTGTCATGTGCCGGCCCGGAGTTCCCCGAATGGAATTTAACCCATAGCTTAAATAAGCAAGGACAGGCTTTTCAACCTGTTCCATAATTATAAATATACTGAGAAATAAAAGAAGGGATAAAAGATATGTGTACAGCCAGACAAATTATGGTTATGGCAAGGAAAAGAGCTGTATAGTTGGGGGGGTGGGACAAGTTTTTTTTTTTAAAATGAAAATAACAACGGAGATTAAAGTCTCAAACAGTTGACATGAGTTACAAATTAATAAGTAAAAGAAGTGATACCTATAACTACAAAATGTCACATTCCACTACTGAAATACTGTTCCATCATTGTATTTACTTTAGTACATAATATGGAACTTGAGAGCCATCTAAAACCTGGAATGAAATTAGTAAGAAAGGTAGATTCTCTTTTATCTTTTTATCTCTTTAACTCATACATATTTATTCAGGTTTTGGGTTTTGATTTTTTTTTCAAAGCAATCCAGTCAGTAGGTGGAACAGCCCACCTTTTTTTTCCACAGAGAATTAGGTTTTCCCAAGTGATCCAAGCTCAACGGTCTCATGTCATATACACAGATTGTAAACCTGGTTGTAGTGACAGTTATGTTCTTAGGTTCAAACAAAACAAAATTCTTCAGGGTTGTTGCTGAGGATTCTTGGGTTTGGTTTTTTTCAGGTTGTTGGAGTTTTGGGGGTTTTGGTATGGGTTTTCTCGTTGGCTTTTTTGTTGTTGTTTTGTGGTTTTTTTGTCATAGGCCTGATAATGCCACAGAAAACAAAACAAACCAAAGCACTCTTCTTTTGTTAAAATGATTATGCGAAATTCAAAGCTTCTTCCAGAAAAAAATATCTCTTCTGATAGTTGCACACACTCATCCAAGGGCAGAACATATCCCTCTGGGAAGGTACACATTTTCAGTAAGAAGAATTTATTTTGGAGAGAGGAAAAAGAATAAAAGCAGCCAAATTCCTAAGTGATAACTTACTAGTGGGGAAAATTTGGTTAGAGAATATTTACTATTCAAGATCCCTAGCCTGGCTACTGCTAAGTTGGCCTGACCTGAAAAGGAATGAAACGCTCTCTGAAGTGTTTGAAGCGCTGCTTACATTCTGAAAAACAGAGGATTTGGGGAGAAGTACAAGCACATTTAAAAATTCAGAGTATGCAGCAAACTGGACATGCAATTACATTGAGGAAGGCATTGTTACTGTGGTAAAATGCTAGAAAAAGACAAATCCTCTTCCTGTCCTACCCAGTAGTTTGCATTTAAGTTTTTAAGAAATAAAACTGTTGTCACAACAATAAGAGATGCTCAAAGGACACATTTGGAAAAACAGAAAGTGACCTTAAAACTAAGTTCCACTAATCTTCTCACTGAGCTAGTCAACTTTTACCTTAGCTGCTAATAAGGAAAACTGGTAACTCTAATTTGGGTTGGATTTTTTCCCCATGTTTAAAGATATAAGAGGGCAAATAAATAAAACACAGTCTGGAAATCAGACTATCTGTTTCTCACAGGGGCTGCATTTTCATGCTTCCGTGAAGTGACCTGGCTACTGACTACTCCAGAGTAATAGCAATACTGATTGTTAAAAATCAGAATCGAAATACCATGCCAGGTATGCATCCTCTTAACTCCAACATCAACAATATATTACTCCCTCACTTCAGGATTATTTAATCTAATTGCCAGTTATATTAATTAAGGCAAGGTGTAATTATTTCCTTGCACATGGAAGCCTTTGAAATAGCTCCTACTTCCTTAAGTCTCGTTCTTGGTTTTCTTAGTGGAAAACCACCACTTTTAGTTGCAAAATTTTCAGTTATAAAACCAGCAACACTGTACTTAGCGGTAGACTTATATATGGATTTAGACAGTAAAGTGTGGGGTGAGCATCCATAATGGGATTTTCAATGCTAAACCCATTTTCCACCCGCTTGCTCCAGCAAGGGGACACTGAAAATGCATATAGGAGCATTTTACAGCCAGTGGAAAGAGGGATTTCTGTGGTCTTGCTAATGCTCTCCACTGACCGTATCATGAGCTTGGGCACATCACTCGATCTTGTTAGGCTTCTACTTTTAAAAAAGCCCTAGACACATTTCAAGACCATCGTCTGATGTAAATATGCTGGAATGCCTGGGCCCAGGTTAGTTCTGTATGTTTCTCACAGCGGTTGTCTGCATCTTTAGATGACTGAATACTTCTCAGTCTAGGCACTCTTGTTTGAAAAGTTTGTAAATGTATTTAGAAATGTATTACATAAAAGTGAATTTGGAAACCACTGGATATTGGTTAACAGGTCTTTTTTTTTTCTTTTTTTTTTTTTCCTTAGATCTTTTGCCAGCAGATCTTTTTCACTGAAGTGTATAATAGTGTGAGTGTGTGGGCTTACAGACACTCCCACTGCTAACCATCCCAACACATCCAGGTATCAAATCAACCCGTGGCTTCTGTATGTTCCAGCACATTTTCAGGTGTGAAATGCTGGATGAGTTACTGACCTGAATGTTTTATCTTTCAGTTCCAGGCCTTGTTGTTCTCTTGATGAATTGTTTACTTAGCGTCTAGAAAAAATAAAGCTATCAATATCAATGATAGCATCAATGAACTGTGGCAAACTAAAGGATACATTAGATTAACAATCATTGCATGCCAGAGGCTTATGAGACGATGATGATGATGACTGGCATATGTATTTACCTCAACAAAAAAATAATATTGTAAATAATTAGAATAAAGGACAACTTTAAATTCTTTATAGCCTGCTTTATCCTTAGCAGAGAATTAAGAATAAAGTTATAGAAAAAACCCAAGCTATTTTAATAGTTTATGTTACACAGATGCAAGGTGAAACATAACTTAAACCTCACCGTGACATTCAAAGGGAACATGTATTTTAAATTACAATATATTAGATATATAACTTTACAAGACTTGGATTCAATTCTGATTAAAACAAAGTGCATCCAGTGATGTTTAAAAAACATCATGTTAAGGAAAAGACCATGTTTTTACTAGTAAGATTATTTCTTTAGTGTGGGAATTAACGCTATCTATACCATAGCAGAAGGCTTTCAGAGGTAGACATGCAATATAGTCTTCTTTAACTAAGAAATTAGCCCCGTTTATGTGATAAATACAGTTTTATTTCTCTGCTGATATGAAAAGGGAAGTTGTCTTTTTGCCAACTTCCACTTATTCAATATACAAAAGAAATTAAATGATTTCAAACTCTGTCCAGTCAAATGAAACCAAAGTCTAAAGCATGTGTTTGCTCTCTCTTCAGCCACACAGTAATTGGTCTAACCTCCCAAATGAAATTAAATTTAACTTTCTTTTGATGACTCAAGTCTGAAAGGAAATAAGCATGCCCATATTCCAAGCTCCTATTTACCTTTCCCTTTGTCTTCTTAACAGAGACAATTTGGAGCTTTGTCCTAGCAAAATAGATGCTAATTTTACTCTCTGGGAAAATCACAGCCTGCGACTCTATCAGACCACATAGAAAACTCCACTCCTACTTTCCCATTGTTGGCATCTAAGATAAATTTTTGTGAATAAGTTTCTTTTTTCTCTCTTTCTCTCTGACTTCTATACAGTTCTTATTAGTAATGTCTTTCCTTCTTGGTATAGAGTAGAGAAAAATATCTGAAGGCTAAAATGACAGTAGGAATCTGGAAAAGCTGCTTTATATCTGCAAAATAAATATATATTCAGTAACCCCTAGTAAACATGCTAAAATTTTTTATCAAGAAATGTGCAACCTAGAGGTTACCAACACACACATAAAAAAAAAATACACCTTTAGAATTTACTCCAGGATGATACCTTCATCTGAAATTGCTTAATAGTACTGAGATGCAGTCTCATGTCAGCAATGACCTTGCTGGCACACAGAACTGGCATTGCACTTTCCCTTCTGGCGGAAGTTAATCCATAATTTATAGGCACCTATTGCTCATTTTACCCCAAGCACCACCTCCTCTTTTCATTACACCCTTCGGATCCGCCAGGATAAAGTGCTAATGCAATTGATTTCTAACCCAGTTTGGTCAAAACAATCCGAGTTATGTGGCACTTAATCTGTTGAAACTGATGTCTGTCTGAATGAACCGGGTTAAGGAGCAATTACACAAGCAGCTGGGGCAATGGATCTGGGCTGCGGTTCCTTAACAGGCTGACTGCTGGCTGCTCTTGTCCTGATACATCCCAGCCCCAACTTGTTCCTCTGTTGTTCCTTCCCCAGGCTCCTCTGGTTCTGACAGAGTTCGTTGAAACTCCTAAATCTGCAGAAAACAGCCCAGTGCAGGATCAGCCAAAGATTAGACCTGGTGAAAGCAAGGTGGCAAGACAAAGTAACCAAGGAATAACATGAGAGAGAGGAGGTAAGGTTTAAGGAGGAAGCCAGATTCTGGGAGCAACAGATGTTGCTGGCGACAGGGACTTCCTCAGCCCACCTGGAGGCTTCTAGGACAGCAGAGGTGACTGACTGCAGTGTACACTCAAAGCACCTGCCCCTGAATTCCCAAATCTTGTTCCTGCCAAATTAAGAGCTATTTTGGCAATAATTTCAAGGGGGCCAGAAGTGGACTCCAAGTGAGGAAGAAACAGGACATACTTAGAGAAAGACTTGATGAGACTGTGTCAAAACAGGATTTAGATGCATCCTGAGCTTTGAAGCCTGCTTTGCCAGAGATTTCAGCATGGAGTTCTGGAATAAAAGGAGGAACCTTCTGCCTGAGGTATTTTTAGCTTTGAACTCCCTCCTGAAGTTAGGGCAGGAGCAGATGTTTTCTTTTTTTCCCAGCTGGAGATTCCGGCCCAGCCCACCTGTGACTGACTCAGTGAGTGGAGCAACTCCCTACCTCACCCCAAGGAAATTCAGCCAGGTTCATGACAACAGTCTGCACTATTTGAGCTTATCTCCTTTGTTGTGCCATAAATGAATTAGGGTGTGCACGTGTTGACAGCCCAAAGAAAGGCAGGGATGAGCAGCTGCTGTGAACCAGAACTGGCACCCCTCGACCCAAGGAGCAGAAAGAATCTGTCCATAAACCAAGCCCCTTCCCACAAAACACAGCAGGAGGAATGTATTAGCCTTCTCATAATGATTACAAACCCTTACCTCAGAGCAGGGAGACAGAGTTTTAATACTTCTTCTGCACAGAAGAACTTGCATCCATGTGCTCTAGATGCCCAGTTTTCAGATTTCTGAGCATTTCAGAGCAGGATACTTTGTCCGTCCTTTTGCAATGAAATCTACAGCAGGGTATAGAAACCCTTGACATCCAGTGAAACTTTTGGAATCTAGAGCTTGGCATATTCACCCAGGATGGAAAATATCAAGATCCCTGGCCCTCTCCACCTCTAGAGTTAGCATTCACTGTTTAACTGAAACACAAATCTCTTCCTACCCCAAAAACTTGCCCCGAGACAGCGGTTGTTTGACACAGCTCACTCTCTGTCAGAACAAACACCTCATCCTTCGCTTGCTGAGATAAGCACTCAGGCAGAGAAGGAAATTAACTACAGGATAATGCTGTAACCACAAAAGTAAAAGGGGTATTATAACGTCTGGTCTCACTTCAAATGAAGAGCAGAAATTAAGATTTGATCTAGGTCTGCTGACTGGATTAGGCCCTGCCAGCCAGCCATGCAGAAGGATGTCTAATTTATATACCTCAAATATGTTTGAAACCTAAGCTAAAGATGCTCACGTGATGATGTTTTGGCAACTCCAGGGTATGAACAGTTGCAAACACTTAGATGTGGAAAAAATTTAAGTGACAGAAACTTCAGTACTTACAATAACCAACCTCTGCAGAGTTAAGTGACAGCCAAGTAGGCACTTGGGGGCTATATATTTTAGACTTTGTAAACTCGCAAAGCACTTGGATACCTGGATCTATTTTGTATATCAAGGATCAAATTTTAAAAGTAGCCTCTGGCCTAAAGCATGTTTTGACCACCTCAGAGGATAGTGGTTGTACAATAGCTACCCTCTAGTACACTGTTTCAGGAGGGCAGAGGTAAGGAGAGATGTGGGGAACCTTGCTGGTGCAGTTCATCCTGCAGGAGCATTGGCTGCACAGTTCCTGTCTGCCTTGGTCCTTCCCCCAACACTAATCCTACCCTTTGGAGCTGGGGTTGTGTGTGAGCAGCTTGTTTACTAAACCTCCAGTCATGGCTTACTTTCTCCTGCCAGGAGTTTGGGGCCTGTTTTCCACCAGCATTCATTAATTTCAAGTTATCATGCAGTGTGCCAAGTTTCCATCAGCCCAGCAAAAACATTCTCAATTCCAAGCCCTGTTTTCCTGATGGCAGCACTCTGTGCTGTAGACTTTCTGAGCTGTCTTGGCCAGAGATATCTGTTTATGCAGTCAAATTTTCCTAAGAAACTGATGGGAGCATACACACGTTAATAAGGCAGAAGATTAGAGTGGCCACTGGGGCTAGTGCTTTTTGAAATCAAAAACAATGGGGTGGGGGGAGAACTTCCAAGCTTAAAAACACAGCCACGGTAAAAAAAAAAAAAGAAAAAAAAATAGAACTCCTGCAAATATACAGAATTTTGGTCAGAGATGCCCAAGGCTTCCAGTCCTATAAATCCAAATCCTAATCCTAACACTGTGATCCTGAAATTAGTTTGCTTTTCATGAGAATTGGTGAGACAAATCTCTTCAGGTATTACTCAGAGATGAAACAGGAATCAGCAGCAATAAACACAGCAAATAAAAATCTTGCCTGGCTGAAGAATGGAGATTTATTTTGGCAAACTTCAATCCTTCTCAGCATATTCTGTGAGCATGCAGGTATCCAACTCCCAGTACAATTAACTGAGTCCTTAATTCCTGTCCACTGAAGTAAACTGAGGTGAAGTCATTGATTCAACTGGGTTCTCAGCTTGCCTTGGTCTACAGATTGCAAGGATGTCACCGTAATGACTAAATGCATTACTAATAGCTGGTTGTTTCATTTGTGAAGGAAAAGCTGCTCAGTGGGTGTTCAGTGGGACAAGGTAACTGTTCTAAATAAAGCAGAATTTGATGACTGGTTTTGCTACAGAGAGGAGATCTAGAAATCTGCATCCTGTTTTGAATAACACAGCACACTTACAGACACATCTGTCTTTTTGCAAAGGGAGCTGGAATTCTTTTATCAAATAAGAAGAACTAATATTTGAATAGGTCTCAACAACAGAGTAAGGAGAAATGATGAATGTCACAAAGATTTTTTAAAAAATTTTTAAAGGGATGTAAGGAACTGTAGACAAGGAAATATCACATTCATATTAGGAAAACTGATAGAAGCCTGTAATAAAAATATCCCATAATTAATCAAAAGGTGATAAATATTTTATAATACAGAAGAGTGGACACTACTTTCTCACAGGGAAGTCATACCTTATAAATTTACCAGAAATTTTGAAAGGTGCTCAAGAACAGGCAGATGTCGGAAAGCCAAGTTATATAAAAAGCCAAGTAGATTTTCAAACAACTTTACAGTCTCCAAGAAAATAAGGTGGCATTGTAGCACACAAGTTCCTCTCAAAACTTCAGTTCTGATCAAAGATCTGATCTACAAAGAGTAGAAATAATGAGTTGATTTTACAGGAAAAGACCAACAGGGCTTGTCCTGAGACTTGTGGTTTTTCAATATAATAATAGATGATGTAGAAAAGGAAGAAGATTGTAAGGCAGTGACATTTGCTGGTAATTCAAGGTTTTAAAAATGAATATTCATGCTACTTACTGGCTGGGTAATGAACTGCCAGGGGAAATGTAATGCTTATAAATGCAGGATCATAAACAAAACTTGTCCTAACCAGATCTATACAGCAGTGGCCTCTAGACTAAATATTACTACTATAGAAAGAGATCCTGGAGTTGGTTAATAAGTCTGTAAAATCTGTTCAGTGCTTGGTACTGGTTACAAAGGTAAATAGAGAAAGTCTTAGAACAGAGAACAAAAGTGAAATCATTATTATGCTATTATTATAAATCTATGATAGATTGTCATTTTGATTATTATTTTCTGTCCTGATGACTTTCATGTCAAAAGAACACTGTGGCAGAAGAACAGGTACAGAGGCAACAATTATAATCAAAAGTACAGATTTTCTTCCATGTCAGTAGAGGTTAAGTAGACTAGAACTTATAAGTTTGGAAGAGAGAAGACTCAAAGGATTATGCTAAAAGTCACTAATGATAATAATAAGTGGGAGAAGATGAACAGGGTATAGTCAATCAGAAGTTTATAGGCAAAACTAAGGGGCAAGAAATGAAGTTATCAGACACTAGTTTGGAAGCAAAAAGGAAGAGGTGTGCATTCAGTATGTGTAACTAATTACAGCATAGAATTCACCGGAAGATTGGTATAGAAGTCAAAATCTGAAAGGTTTAAAAAGCAAAAGCAAAAAAAAAATATAGGAAAGCAATGCATCCATGGCCTTAAATTACAAAAATACAACTGGTAGTTCAGGAAATTTATAGATTGCAGAAGGCTGGAAGAAAAGGCAAAGGAAGTATCACAGCATGATGCTTTTTCCCAAGGCATCCACTGCTCTCCCTGGAGAGAGATAAGGTGCTTCACTTTGACCCACCACTGGATGTTCTAACATTATATGCTTAATTGTATCATGTCAAATCTCTGAGCTTCTGTGGGAACCTATAAAAATTATTTCCTCCTGAGAATAAAACCAAACTTTGAAATTAGAATAAATGACTCAAGTTTGAACATTTTTTCTTGAACTTCTAATGCAGGCCACATTCAGATATGTTTATTTCCACTGAAGGCAGCTAGAATATTTCAATGAAGATGTCATAATTCTCCCTTAGTATTTCCAGCACACATAGGTACACAATGCTTTAAATAATAATGAACTTTTTGAAGACGTGAAGCACCCTATAACTGGTTGCAGATAACAATAATGAAAATTGTAGCTACATCTCACAAAAGAGAAGGTGGGAATTGCTTTTAATGGCATACAAATACCGAAATAATCTTACAAAAGGCTGACCTCTGAATTGGGTTATCCAATATGGGATGGTCTTTGATAACAGTGTAAGAAGAAAAGATAAAATGAGCTATAAGAAATACTAGCCTTAATAATGTCTCTTAAACCTTTACACACAATTCTCATAATCTTTTGAAGTTCATTGGTTTTCTTGGGATGGAGGAGGAAGATAGTCTTCCTGAAAAGCCAGACATACCTGGGAAGGTTCACCCTGGGGCCCTTTACATGTCAGAGACAAAATTCTCATTGATTGCTGTGGGACCCAACACTGTTAACTCATTAGGAAGGGATGGGCTTTCTAATGATTGATTTACAGACAGGGAAGTGGAATCTGCAGGTATTTATATTTTACTGTTAGTTCTGAGCAACTATTACCATAACATTTTACTACATTGCTTTCTTATTACTAAGAGTAGGCAGAACTATAGCACGCCTCAAATGGTACGACACTTTCCCACAAAAAATTAGCATCGCTCTTTTTTTATCTGTGAGCTTTTCTACCATTTGAGTGAGAACTGCTTAGTCTCTGGGCCAGGCTAATGCCTTTTACACTGACAAATGTGGAGAGAAACCTCAACCTGATCTTGTATCCTGGCTCTACGACTCAGTGCCCATTGTGGGCTGGACTTTTCCTAGCACCCCATGAGCCCACCACCACTGTGCAAGACCTCTTCGTGAACCCTGGAATCTCATGCCCCAACCAGTAAAGCACTGCACACAGCAACATCTGAATCAGCTGAAATCAGTAAGGGTAATTGGTTTCTGTTTGCCAAGGTATTGCTGTAGGGACTTCATGGGTGGCGTTGAAGTAGCTTATCCTTTGAGTTCACAGAAGAAACTTTGTAAGGATTTTGAAAAGATTTGTTACGTGCAAAGTCATCTACGTCTCGTTTAAAAAAATATGACTGGATGAAAATAATACTCCTTCTGACTTCATTTCTATTTGCATGATAAGATTTAGTGTATTATACTGCTCAGTGGTTTTAGATGCAATAGGTCTTTTGCATGAGAGAGAGAATTATCCTATGCAAAATTGTAAAGACCATGTGAATTGGATGGGAGCTGCTAACATTACTGTATAATTAATGCAGCCACTACCTTATAACCTTCCAATACTTCTTTACAGAGATACAAATGCTTGAATGGAATGCATCATAAGGAACAAAATGTATTCCAAACTAGGTAGGAAAATACTTTATGACCCCAGAAAAGACACGTAATTCATCAAAAGTCCTTCTTCACAAAATCTTATTAAACATAGAGCTATTTACAAAGTACTAAATCATATGTATTATACAAAGGCATAGTGATTTAGAAGACACTGAGGAATGCTCAGCTAAGACAATAACTCTTATTTGGAAAAAGTAATGGGGAATTTAGATTGGGGGGTTTCAAATATTATTCCTGCAGACAGGGCAGACTGTGAGTACTATGTATTATGTAAGCGAGCAGATATCCAATGCCACATGAACTGCAGAAGGGCAAACAGAGAAAGTGGACTTGTATTAGGGGGCTGATCAACAGCTTCTAGCAGCTCTTACTGCAGCTGGTTAAATTGTGATTCCTGGCAGCCCTCTCCACTTCTTTGCTGCATGTTTAAATGGCTGTTTCTGTTCAGACCAGGCTCTTGCTCTTTGTGCTTATAATCTAGTTGGTGTGACCAAGTTCAGCAGAATTACTCTGGTCTCTCCCAAGGACCTTGACATAGCAGATTGGCCATCATGCAGATTTCATGTTGGAGAGCATCTCTTATTTTAGGACAAAGAAATAAAGGGAAAAAAAAAAGCCGTAAGACAGTCAACAGTCTGCACACATCTTCCATTTACTGTTAGATGTGTGGTAGCTATAACCACAAATTCATGCAACTGTTCTAGTCTGTTTCTCTGCCTGTCCTCTCCATTCCTCTCCAGGCTGTCTCTTTAAAAAAGTTCTGTGTTTCTCTGGCTTTGTGAACTCAGGCAACTTTCCCAGAGGGTGGTGTTTTCCCAGACTTGTTTACCTGTCTGGGGAATTTGCATTAAACTCTCTCTCCAGTGAACTGGGAATGTAATACATAGTATAGCATTGGAAAAAATAATTACTTTTTTTTTTTTTTTTTAGTATTTGCTGTTGTTCCAGCATCTAAGACATCTCAGTATAATAGTATTTGAAGTTTCTGGGCTTTCAAGGCCTCGAATCTGATGTAAGTTATTACTATTTAATATAGGTAGTATAGAAATACTTAAAGGCTGAGGAGAATTGGATGAGAGTTTCTGTCTCATTACCCACTAGTATCTGCTCTTTGGTGAGGAAGTAAGTGATACAGCCAGTGGACTAAACCCATACACATATGAAGACCTAAAGCATAGCAGAAGTCTGCAGAAGGAACAATATTAAAAGAAATCATATTAATAAAGCTAACATACGTTTGTAAAACCTTGGGGGAAAACAGAGTATTGTTAATTTTTCTACTGATTCTCTTAGTCAGATCAAGTCTAAACAAGTTCTGTCTAAAATGTGAAATATATGTCCAAACTTTGCCACAGTCTCAAAGTGAAATACAGTCTGTCCTACTTTCCAGGACTGTCTCATGTATAGCTACATAAATTCATTAGATATCTCCCTTCTTAGCTTGAAAACTTCCGAGGTATTTACCTTTAGTCTCCCACATATACTCAGAAGTGGAAAAATGAATGCTTATCTCCTACCTACACCTCTCATTTAACGGGTTACTTGGATCGGTACTTGAACTCAGTTAAAAATCCCTGGAGAAGACTGAAACATTAATTGTGGCCAGAGCTACAACTAACCACATCTGATGCTATGGTAGCACTGGGAGCATAATTGTTCAGTTGTTGGAATATTCACCCAGGAAATGAAAGAACTGGAATTTACTTATTAATTAGCCCAAGGGAGTAAACATACATAGAATCCTAGAATCACATGGGGTTGGAAGGGACTCTACCACATCTCTGGGCAGCCTGTTCCAGTGCTCTACCACTCTCACAGTAAAGTTCTTCCTTATGTTTAGGTGGAACTTCTTATACTCAAGTTTGTGCCCATTTCCTCTTGTCCAGTCACTGGGCACCACTGAGAAAAGACCAGCCCCGTCCTCCTGACACCCTCCCTTTAAGTGTTTGTAAGCATTGATCAGATCTCCCCTAAGTCTTCTCAAGACTGAAAAGACCCAAGTCCATCAGCCTTTCCTCATAGGAGAGATGCTCCAGGCCCTTAATCATCTTTGTGGCCCTTTGCTGTACCCTCACCAGCAGTTCACTGTCCTTCAACTGGGGAGCCCAGAACTGGACACAGTGCTCCAGATGGGGCGTAACCAGGGCAGAGCAGAAGGGCAGGATGACCTCCCTCGACCTATGAGATAGCAATGAATGTGGAAGGGCAGGCTCTGTGGTATCTTCTTTTGCCTGTTGGTTTGTGCTGTGTGTGCAT
>JAOXNG010000001.1:34988552-35006374 GCA_028566535.1 Scolopax minor | reverse complement strand
TGTCGCCCCCCTTTTGATGTCTGGGCTCACTGGGCAGACTGGTTTCAATAAACTGTAATTGCTTCCAACTCTTTTCTAAACTCTTCCTGGTCCAGCTCGTGCCCACACGTGTGGAGGGGCCACCTCTGCCGGGGGCCATTAGGGGCTTTCTAACGAATGAATGTGCTAAAAGAGAGAGTGCAAGATGCAGAAACAAGGATGGGCAAGAGAGAAGGAATGTGAAACCATTGCTTAGGTCCTTGGGGATGAATTCAAGAAGGTGAAAGCCCAGGTGGAGCTAAGGGCCGTGAGGAATGTGAGGGGTATCCACAGCTTTGGGTGTCTCTGCTGGTGGCCAGGGGAAGATTAGCAAAGGAGCAACTCCTGCAGCCCACCACCACCTGCAATTTTCCCCAAGGAAGAGGGATCTGGAAGCTTTATGGGGTGATCTGAAGTGGCCAGAGCAGTTTGGAAAATCTGGGCATTTGCACTGCTCACCTCTTCCCTGTTTTCAATGAAGTGTTACATGGCAAATACAAATTGTCTTGAACAGAAAAAGAGAAAAAAAAAAGGAACCTTGCATATGTCTGTAGAGTGAAATCCAGACTCTGATGAACGGACCAACAATTAATTAAATGATTGCTACAAACCAGGACTTAATCATGCTCTCACGGAAAAATCACAGTTGCTATCTTTAAACAGTTTGCTGATATTTAGTATGGAAAGTTTTCTTTGAAGGGTGGAGGGAACGCAGAGCCTACCATTACAGTAGATTTAGTAGTTTTATCAACAGCTGGATTGTGAATCTGTGACAGAAAAATCACTCCAATCCTTTCAAATTGCTATGTACTTAATAAAAGAACAAGCATTTAAAAGAGAGAAAAGATATCATAGAAAGAGTTTTCTTAAACTAGTACAATTTGAGGTTGAGGAATGTGGAAGGTGTTTTATATAGATTTTTGTGGTTTTTAGCTGGGTGGCCAAAGTATACTACATTAATTTTAAGTCTGCACTTACAGACTGCAGCAGAGTGGAGAGTAAACAATTAGGTTCGTTTGCTCTCTGAATTGTGATATTTTGAGTCTTTCATTGAGTTAAAGGTATGTTGATCATATTTTACTCTTTAACAGCACCTGCCAATCTAAGATATCAAATGTTTTAAAGTAATTAAGCAGTGAAACCCACAGACCCTTCCTCCTTCTTTAAGCCAGATGCAATAATTCTGAAAATAAAAATACTTGACACATACTAGTGAAAAAAAAAAACATGCTAAAGAAAAAGAAATAAAAATCTTTTGCTGTGATAAGTGCTACGAATCCTATTTTGCATGTAGAGGAAGAAAACAGTAGAGAAGTTGACAGTCAGAGCCAGTTAGCAGCAATGCAACACTGAAAAGCCACAGACACTCTAGTAGAAATCACACCCAAGATCTAAATTTTGAGATGCCCAATACACCCCAATAACTCCTGCACTTCTTCAAGTGAGCACCCAAATAAAAACAACTGGAGTTGTAGTTCATACAAAAAGACGTCTGCCAGTTCCCTTCTTTAGCTTCCAAACAGAGTTCCTCCCAGTCAGAGATTACAGGATATGAAAGGCTTGTTTCTGCTGTGATGGTGGTAATGGGAAAATGTGGTAAGGAAAGGCTGAGAGAGAGCATACGTTGCTCCAGGCAATGCTAATGAGAGGGCCACTCATTAGCACAGTAGCTTTCCCTGTCATAAATCTGCCCCTGATTTGTTAATGTTTGCTAATATGTAGTTTACTGTAATAAATTAGAATAAATTGTACTAGCTAAATTGCCTGTGAAGTTGCAGTTTCCCTTTGCAAGACTAGAGCTGCCTCTTTGGTTCATCTGCTTGCTCCGTTCTGTCCTGCTCTGCTCTGCTCATCTCCTGCAGGCCCCAGTGCCCGCTCACAGACCCGCTCACGCCTGGGAGCAACATGAAATCACCGCCCTTGAGTTGCACTTAGTTTCATGCTGAAACCATGCAAAACCAGGCACGTTACTTTTAGAGAAGGCAATGAATTAAGTTATCCAAATGAGGTTGCTAAGAAGACTCCAGACAACCTGGGCCGAGACATCCAGGTTGAGACATTAAGCCGAGACAGTACTGATCCCAAGTACCTCATAGTCTTTTACCAGTGAGTACAGTAAAATGCTGATACCCATTTGCTAGATCCATACGCTGTCACTAAGGCTGCTGACCACACAGAATCTATTATTTGGATGCATAGAAAAATTACACAGTTGCTCTTTAGGTGGTTCCTTTTCTTAGGATGAAGTTCAACATCGCAGACAATAGCATAAGGAAGGGATCCACTACTCTCTGCCATTGGCTGTGAATTCCCTTACACCACTGACACTTAAGTGTTTCTTGTGAGCTGGTTCAAGAAGCTAAACAAGAAGAAAATGTTTGGTGTTTTTTTTCCACAGGTTTAACATGTTCCTGACACAGAAAGCTCATGTAAGAGGCAAACAACTCACTCCAGTTGACAGTTTGACAACTCAGCCAAAACACCAGTGATTATGCAAGATGAGCAGAAGGAGCATAAATTGAGGGACAACAGGGTTTTCTGTAAAGCAATATTGTACCTTCAAAAATCCTACATATTATTTAAATCGCCTGAAATTACTAACATATTAATTTAAATATGATTAACAGAATTCGAATGAGTATCACAGAATCACAGTATGGTTGAGGTTGGAAGGGACCTCTGAAACTCATTGGGTCCAACCCTCCTGCTCAAGTAGGGCCACCTAGAGCCAGTTGAACAGGCCCATGTCTCCAAGGATGCAGATTCCACAGTGTCCCTGGACGACCTCTGTCAGTGTTCTGTTACCCTCACAGTAAAATAGTGTTTCCCGTGTTTCAGTGTGTGCCCATTGCCTCTTGTCCTGTCACTGGGCACCACTGAAAAGAGCGCCCTCTTCTTTGTACCTTCCCTTCAGATATTTGTACAAATTGATGAAACCTCCTTGAGCCTTTTCTTCTCCAGGCTGAACAGTCCCAGCTCTCTCTGCATTCACCCATGTAAGAGAATCTCATAAAATTCTGTAAAGAAATTTTTCTATATTCCTTTTCCTATGAGGTAAGGTAATGGAAGACAGGATGCAGTGTGCATTAAAATCTATCATTTTGATCATACTGAAGTGTCAATGGGGCAGCTATATGCTTAACTTCCATATAGAATAATTTGATATCTTGTCTATGTAATCAAGGGAGTCTAAAATCCCATCCTAAAGTAACTGTCTAAAACAGGTCAGATGAACCACACTCTAAAATTGCCTATTTCAATAAAGGACACATAGTTTAGTTATTTACACTGATGGAGGCAAAACTTGGACAAAATTAATGTCTCTTGTAAGTTACA
Source organism: Scolopax minor (assembly GCA_028566535.1). Taxonomy (NCBI): domain Eukaryota; kingdom Metazoa; phylum Chordata; class Aves; order Charadriiformes; family Scolopacidae; genus Scolopax; species Scolopax minor. The sequence goes on along the minus strand of JAOXNG010000001.1, from coordinate 35,003,020 downwards.
TAGAACTAAAGTAGAATTTGTTAAAACTTACAATAAAAATACAAATGATGTGCTTATTCTGCACAGAAGATATACAGGGGATATTCTGAGGTCCTAAATTAGTGTCATGGTCCCTAAAAATAACTTTAAAACATTTTTTTAAAATCTATTCTCTGCTGCAGAAATCTCACGTCTTTGACATAGGAAGATTTGAAGGGTTTGGTCTTTGAAAACAGGCCTCATAAAAAAAGACTTCTCTGGCAAACAAATTTACTACAAATGCACTATAATTTGGTTAATGGTAAAATATTACAAAGGTTGGCCTAGACCATAATGACATTTATATTGGTCCCTGTTTCTGGCATCATTTATGAAGGATAGAAGACAGGAAAATTGTCATTGCATGGAAGGTACTCACTGTATTGGATAGTAATCACCTAGCAGTGTACTGTAGAGAGCTAGTTTCGGTACACTACTGTGTTCCTTTTTCTTTAACGAATAGACTGGTTTGTCTGAAACTTTTGTAACTTTTTGCAGATGAAAGAAGCATATACAGTGGGAGAAAGGAGAAACTGTGGATGAGCTTCAGAAGGGCTTTGATAGGATACAGATTCAGCTTCCTTTTAATCATCTGGATATCATCTGGACAATCATCTGCTTCTTCACAAAAGAAAACAAACACTAGACATTTTTGGCACAAGATTTAAGTTGGCTGGTATTAAACAGCAGCTGTAGATCAAGTCCCTCTGTAGTAACCCTCCCCTTCAATAGAGCTTCTAATTTTAAATATTTAGATTTCCATGTAGATGAGACTGTTTATTTCTGGAGACACACTCATGTATTTGTTTATAGAAAAGGGGTTGAGATGAAATTAGGTGTGTTTTATTATTTGAAGACTTGTTATACTTTGCCTGTCAGGAGAAGTTTAGCACTGTAATTAATGCTTCCATGAATTAAACACAGGAGTCTAGTACACACAGTGACAGTATTTTAAGTAAAATATATGGTTGCTCTATCATCTGTTTAACAGACTTTGTCAGTTCATATTTCATGTTCATTTTGAATATTAGTGAATCTCTGGTTGTTCTTCCTTTAAAATATCATTATTGCATTGCATGGGAAATAAATGTAAATGTACATTACTACAAAGGACAAGAAAGTCTTTTCAATATTCTCCATATACTTAGAATATTTGACATAAAGCCTAGGCTCTGATACGAATATGGGTTTGCACCTTTAAGTGTGTTTCATTGAACGCACTGATTGTTGAAAAAATCGTTTTACAAATTCTATTTCCCTTCAAAAAACTGCAAACAATATTTAAAATATTTTTGCCAGTTTACAAGGATATAACCCAATAGCCATATGGACAAATATGCTTTACTGGAAGATCTGAGTTCAGTTTTTAAAAATTATAAAGCTCTGAAAGGAAGAGAAAAAGTTATCAAGATAGGACACTGCCTACTTGTTCTCATTATTGTCAGTAAGGACTTTGGTACATGAGAAATCTTTAAAAATCCAGGTACTTCTATACACTTTGAAATGAGAAATGCTAGATGTTGTGAAAATCCATCCAATAAAGTGAATGATCTTTCAATTCAGTTTCTTATGACAGGGCACACTAATCAAAACGATAAATACAGCTTGTTTTACTCTCACTTGGCGTCCCGTTAAGTGCCAGTCAACTGGATATTGGGTTCTTGAAAAGTTCGTGACTTAAGTGCTTCTCTGACATTGGATCTGGAGTAGCTAGGAAACTCATGTTTTTTCTTCCAGTGAAGAGGGCTGGATTCAGACATTATCTTTCAATATTCTGAAAGAAAACAGTGCAGTAGCTGAAACCAAAAGGAATGCAGGGGAGTCCTCAAGCAGCATCCAGTACTAAATGCATACAGAGGATGTCTTGAGAAGTTCTGCCCTTCAGAAGCTAACCACAATGCTATTTCCTTGATAGATGGTAAGTAAAGAAGCATAGTAATGGGGTGCAGTGCGATACGATCACGGAGATGGATTTTAGGCAGCAGAAATATGGTAGATTACAGACTAGAAATTAAGATGGAAAACCCATACAGAATATGAGGAGAGGTTTTTCATTTTACCTTTTCAACATTTTTTTCGATGGTTTAAGTCCTTTACTCCAGTTCACAATGCAGAGAGTACAGAAACAGACAGAGCTGACTCATCAAAACTGCACTGCCTCCTGATTTGGAGAACGCAGGACCAGCTTCACAGTTTCTTAGGTTTGTACCAAACAGCGGAGAGGATGAAGATAAAGCCTATTTCATTCAGGCAGGAGGAACTACTACCTTTGGGGTTTTTTAGGACTTCCATTTTCAGAGCAAATGACGTGTGTGACATAAGAGCAATTTCAGTTATAATGTATTCCATGTTTCCAAAGCCATTTTCTGAAAGTATTCATCACTTCATGATAACCAGTTTTGCCACGTTATTTATCTTTTTCATTATTGAAGCTATTAACTGACTATACCCATATAAAATTAAAAAGCTATGAAAGATTAACACATCATTTACTTTCAAACGTAAGCTTAATTGAACATATGTTTTGACCTAGAGAGGAGCTTGTTTGTTTACCTGTAATGACACAATATGCATGTGTTGAGATTGTCATGTAAATGGATTGGGCAAGTGAAGCAAACAGTCTAACTGATGAACTTGGTCTCTGATATTTCTTACCTTTCATTATATTAGTGAGAGCAATATAGGCTCATCAGAGGTACAGAGTCAAGTGAACTTATTCCAGGAAAACATAGTAATGAAAACTGGAAAATAATAGAGAAATACATGAATATTACAAAACAGATAATAGAAATAATTTAATTTCATAATTTTCTCACTAAATTCTTCTTCATTCTACATTCCAATTACTTTTCAAGGCCAGTGATTTAACTCTCCCCATTTTAATCAGAAGAAACATAAAAGGTCTATGATAAAAAAAATTACTTGGGTAGCTATTTACCTCTTTGTCATTCCTACCAGTGGAACTTCTATGTCAAAATAATGTGTTGCTTGAATTCCTGACTAGTTTTCCTTAACTAGCCCACAGGGGTATTTGGTACATGCAGAACATTACTCACACTGTATGTAATTTAATCTTTAATGCAACAGACTTTTCCAAACAACAGTTTATAAACACAAGCCATTCTGTTATTACTCCAAGGGCAAAGAACCAGATTTTGATTTAAATTGTACTGGGAACTCTTTTCCTCTTTTAAAATGTGTGGAGTCATTATAAATTTTCAGCTGAGATACTGAAATTAGGGGGTTTTCCACTGTACAGCATAAATCAAGCTGCAGTATGGGCACGATCCATGAGCCACACATGTTGAAGTTAGTAAACATGCAGGCACAGCACACAGCTGTCACGGCTACCTGTGATGTACCCTGACATCATGCTGCCAGTGGAGGTGATTAACAGGGAAAGCTGTGGTGCCCCATGCCTGGATTGTGCTTCACAGAACATAGACAACTATGCATCTGCAGCAATTTGATGGAAAGAAGAGAAAGTTCAGGAGGTGATCTGACAGACAAAAATGCAGAAGGACTCCTCAGTCCTCTATATTTCATTTCTTTAGGAAATCATAGGATAAACATCAAAAATATTACCAAAAACACAGCAGAAACCTCAAAGAAGTAACTGCTTCAAACAAGAAACACCCAATGCTTTATAAGCTTTGCAGTCAAACCTGGGCTGCCTCACCCAGTGTGTGAGAGCAATGGGACACTACAGATTTTTGTTTAGCTTGAGCCACTAGATGTTAAGCAAATATCCTTCTTTCAAACCATTCACTTCCATTTTGGTTTAAAGTTACACGGTGAATAGAGCTAAAAGAACAGAGCTGAAGCAAAGAGGCATTAAATTCTGCAAAGGAACAAACCAGAAAAAGGCATTCCTTCGTTTTCGTATATTCACGCAAATGGAAATCTGAAAAGTGAAAATGCTAGTGGTACTTCAAAAGTATTGAGTATCTTGGGCAATTTAAATCCTTAGAGATTACTGCAGAGAAAGATATTTCCACAGAGTTATTCTCTGCCAGTATCAAAAATTCCCCTTTATTAAACAAGTTCAAATAACAGCTCAGTGTTTCCAAACTTAGACAAAATGTGAAGTGTTACGTTTTCCACAGAGAAAAAGAGACAATATTTTCTTTTCTGGAATAAGTCATTTCACATTAAGTGAAGCAACAAAACCAGAAAAATACAAAAAATTTAAAATTGCCATTTCCATCTGAGAACTGCAGCTACCCCCAGAGAGAGCAAAGTCCTGGAAACATATCCTGCATGGAAAATGGAATCATTACTGCTGTATGTTACAGTTTCGTATACCACAGTAACGGCACTTCTCTTTTTTTCCTCAGGAATTAGAAAATTTTTTACTGCATGACCCAAAAGTTTCACTATATTTGGTTTTCCTGAACTTCTGTCAGCAGCAGTTCATATTCTGGAAGATGATAGAGAAAGTATCTCTTATAAACACATCATATATGTAAGAATAAGTATTATGGATCAGTCTGGAAGTGATGACATTAACAAATATTATTATTGAATGAGATTACTTTTTTGATCTGCTCGTGAAAATAACTCAAATTGTTTCAATCAAGGAGAAAACTTTCCTTTCTCAGTTTCCAGTTTGAAGTTATTGCTGGTGAAGAAGTGAGGATAAAGGAACACAAGACAGAGACAGTCTGACTGCAAATATCTTGGCTAGGATGGTATAATTCCATATTGTGGAAAGCAAAACAAAGACAGAAAAAAATGACCTGTATTAAAATTATGCAAACCAGAACTCCATTCTATCTAGATGTCATATTAAGAATAATTTAGAAAGCTGCAATGTAACCAGTGATAAGAGCACTGATAGACTTGATCCAGGGTTTTTAGATCTTTAGGATCTTTATGATTTTCAGAAAATATCATACAGTTTCAGACCTTTCTTGAAAGAGAAAACAAAGTTTAAACTAAAAGCTTCTAAAGGGGAGATTCTCAGCATGGATTTTTTTATCAAGACAAGCATAAAAAAGATAGCAGAGTAGCTTGTGGCTGCAAGAGGTAAGTATAACCTAAGAGCTCTGGATTTAAGTTCCTGATCTGCTTCCACAGATTTGAGCAGCTGCACCACAAGAGGCTGAGAGATGTGACTGAGTATTCAGTGATCCTGTGGTTAAGACATCCATGGGGTTGCGCAAAGAACTAGTTGTGCAAAGCATGAGTATGAATGATATTCTTCTACATCACTGTGTTACTGGACAGACTATTCTGTGGTGGGTCTCTTGCCTTTGGTTTTGACCAGATGTGCCATCTGGTCAATACATACCAGTTTCAGTATTTTCCAATAAAGCAAGTTTCACTGGAAAATTCTCAACCAGCTCACATCAAGAATGGGCTCTTTTTTGTCAGGCTAGATGAGTCACTCCACCACATGGTAACCCTTCCCACACTTCTTGGCAGGTAGCACTTGGTATGAATGCCAAAGGACATCATCCCAAACCCAGAAGGAGCTCACCATAAACTGAAGCAGGCAGCAAGGGGACTCCCACAAATCAAGACAGCAGCTGGGAATATTCTTATTACTGGAGGAGAGAGGTCTGGAGAGAAGCAGCCCATGCTTAAGCAGATGCCTACACAGGTGCTATGATAGATGTACTGGGCTGAAAGCAAACTGGGGGGAAATTATGTTCCGTGTTTAGAAATCAGATTCCAGTTAGACAGTGAGACACGGAAAGCTATGAGTGCAGTGCTCAGAATTAAAAACAGAAACAGGCTGTGGTAATGTATCTTCTCAGGTACTGCAATTACCTAGGAGAAATCAACGCATCCTTCAGGCAATTAATTATGCAGTGTAAAAGCAGAGACACAAGAACAGAACAAAGGCAAAGCGTTGGTCCTGATGTACACAATCCCTATAGGAAAGCTAGAACTACGCTGCCTGAAGCTGCATTAGCCCTGCATGAAAACCCAAGGCCATGTTCTCTGGAAAGAGGTGTGTTAGTGGGATGCATGGTCTCATCATCAGTAACCATCACAAAGAAAACACTGCATGCTGCAAAACCGAGCACAATTCATGTTACTGAGATGCTAGCGTTATTCTCCAAGGATAAAGAACAACTCGCTAACAACATTACTAATGACAGAGATACACATCAAAGCATGCCTTCTGGACACAAGTATTCTTCCAGCTCTATAATACTGAAAATATATGCAAAATGCAATACCTTTTTTTCCCTTTTGAGAATAGTAGACAGTAGAAAAGTTCATCCTGCACAGCTAGCCATGTCTCAAAGAGCAAACACCTCAGGAAGTTAGTCCCTATTATAGACAAAGCTACAAAATATAGTTTTGTTTAAAAGGGCAGGGATAAAGCAGTAGCTTCAGAGCATTTGGACATCAACACACAATGCATTCATCATGAGAAGAAAGAGCTGTGTCTGAGATGAGCTAGCGGAACAGCTACTTCACAAGCAGAAATGTTAAATCAAGCATATCATATGTAGATCTACGAAAAAAAAAATCATACTCCAGCTATCAACAGAGCCAGCAGATCTATGATGGAATATTATTACAAGATGGCAACAGATTAGTACTCCATTTCCTATGAAGTGGACTGAATGGAGGGCAAAACTAAGATCACAGTCCAAAATGTCTGTGACACAATCAACTGGTTGCTCTGTGTTGAGACAAATAACACTATGCTGACCAGGAGTTTGCTAGTGTTTCCACGCACTTCCCAATCACCATTCCTACTTGTAAGCTCTGTTTCTCAGCTTACATACAAATTCGGGCAGAGTCTCTCTTTTTGATCTCTGAAAAATGTGTAGCAGACCTGACTTGTTGAGACAACAGGCCTCCATGCCCCGCGGTAGAAGACAAATCAGTCAGTGTCAATTGGGAACTTAAGCACAAATTACCATCTAATAGGTACTTTGAAAGCAAATGAAGACAGAGTTGCAAGACATCCTAGAGTGTCACAGCACTTATCAACTATACAAGGAGGGACCTCAGAAAAGGATGCATCAAAGAACAATGTTTTTGTTTCACACTCTTGCAGAAGAATGAATGACGGAACAAAAAAGCAGTAAATTATAGGGGAGATGGTAATGATCCACAGATCCAAGGCCAATGTATGCAGGTCAGCAGATCTGGATACAGCCCTCAAGAAATGGGAGAATTTGAAAGCCGGAGCTGCCCTGGAACAGAGAACATGGGAGAGACGTAGCAGGTTGCCCTGCAGTAGGCATGACAAGCAGTGAAATGCTATCAGTCATCAGTCTTCTCATATGTAGTTAGGCCAAGCCCAGGATCGGAACTTAACAAGAATCTCAAAGATCAGTGACACACAATGCTTCAGATTTTTCTGCAAGACCTGCAAACACCATCAGGAGCAAGCTGGAGGCCACAATAAATAGAACCCAAAAAAGCACATAGAAAAGACTAGTATAACCATGATGGCATGAAAGGAAAGGATGGCTTCCCATAATATCTGCACACTGCTAATGTCTGGCCCCAGCAAGTCACGAAAAGCTTTCACAGAGAACAGAGTAGATGCTAAAGGAACTTATATGTACAACTCAAATGGACGGATAGAGCCTGGAACTGTTCACTAGTTGCTGCTTAATCTGTGGAGAGGGGTTCCCTTACTGCAAATTTGTTCAAGAAATATATGCTGAGCTCATGCTAACTCAGTGGGGATAAGTTATAAACAGCATGCAATAAAAACTGTTTAGATATTCTCTGAAAAAGGATCATTATTAAGATATTCATTCTCCAAAAACAGCATCTTGGAAACATCTCCAATCCAGACCTCATACTCCATGTCAGTGCTAAAAGAGAATTTTCTCTAGGTCCGTCCATGAATTCTCCAGACATTTCTGATGATCATGTTGGAGGGAGCCAGCCCTTTTTCTTCATCCAGACGTGAAAACAAATAGCATGAGAGCATCCCTTATTAAAACAGAGTAAAATATTTATGTACGTATCAGGATTTAACATTACATTGAAGCAGATTTACAGCAACCAAAAGAGGAAATCAATGAAGGAAGTGCTGGCATACAGGGAAATGGTTAAGAAACTCATTGCTAGTTTTTCAAATGCTGGCTACAAATGTTTGTCTACAAGTAACTATATTCTTTAAGAATCTCTGAATCCTTGCCTGATGAATTAGTTGCTTGCAAAACAAGAACTGTTCTCAGCATGCAGCTTCAGGCAGTGTGCACCGCGCACTAGGGAATGCAAGCAATCCAAACCTAGGCAGGATTTTGATACCGGTAGTCTTGGGATTAGGAATTTAATTTTAATTTATGGTACCTGATCTGCTTCTGTGGGCCTCAGTCACTTATTCAAAGGTATATTTAAAGTCAAGGGAAGGGTCAGAAACTGAGTTTTGACTTACATACTAGAACTCAGTGCTGAGGCCATTCTTATGTGACTGAATCAAAGCTAAATTTACCAGGTTCATAATCTAGAAAATATATGTGGAACAGAGTCTTCGCTTATCTTAAAGCAGAGATAAACTGTCTTTGCCTTTTTTTCTGAGAGTGACCTTGTTCTATACCTCATTTTTAACTGTGTTATTTATTTTTTTTTTATTATTGGGAGAGAGAGAAGAAAGGAGGGAGAGAGGGGGAGAGGAAAGGGATGATTTTTCAAAATTATTTTGCAAATATGAAAAAATTCTGTACATAGAATTTTGTAGAGAAAATTCTGCACGTAAAATTTTTATCAACTTGTAACACTAATGTTTGACTGAGGCTAAAACAGTCTTTTATGCTTATGTAGGGGAGAGAACTGAGACCCATCTGTCTACAGATATCTATAGCTTCTCCATTACTTTATGTCTCTTTACTCTGTGGCAGCTCCTGCTTTTGGATAACACAAAGTTTTAGAGAAAGCAAGCAGAAGGAGGGGAAGCCCATATGCTAGCCACAGGTGCTTCCCTTGCTGACCTTACATATTTCCAAGTTGGAAATCCAAGGAAGAGTTGATGTCTGCTTCAAAGCCTGAGGCACAGATAATTTCGTTTCCACTCGACCTGGCTGCAACCCAGAGCTGACGAGGGTCTTAGCATGTGGCGGCCAGATTGTGTGGCCACGCTTCAGGCACTACACTGGGCACGGTGAAGAACGGGCCCTAAACTGGACCCTAGCTTTCCTCATTCCTGTGAATCCAAGAATCACAAAATACCTACATATATCTAAGCAGAAACAAAGCACAACCTTCTGTTGTTACTGAAATTTGACAGGATTATTCCACAAATGAACTTACACCTCCACAGGCTACATGATTCCCAGAGAGCACCATCAGTCACTGCACTGAAATACTGATTTATTATACACAGGTATGAGGTAATTACTACATATTTATAACTTATTACTTTGTGTTTATTTTGGAGAGGCAATAGACCATCTGTAATTAGGTTTGCATCCATTACAAAGCCCTTTTTAAAGCTGTTTTATACCTCTGGCTTGCCTTGGCTTGAAAATCACCGCATTTATTCTGTAGGCAACAGGGAATGGGTCTTTACTTTGAAAAAAAAAATGTTCTAGTGCTTCAGTTACTGAATTTCAGCTCAGAAACAGCAAAGGAAGTTACTTTTCTCAATTATTTCATTAAGAAGGAGAAAAGTAAGTTGGTTGTAGGTTTACATCTATTTTATTCACCTTTGACAAGTTTCCTATGAAATCACTGGCTCTAAAGGACATGGGCGTTAGTCCAGCTGTGAGTTCCATCCTCTCAAAAGTCTGAGATTCACAAAACCTGCATGAAGCAAATAAGCACCTGCCTGGTCACAATCCATCCTCTGGACTCAGGGACTTATGATCTGTTTTCCATTTGTTTCCCAGGCATCATTCTCTGTCAAATCAATAGGATAGTCGGTCATGAAACAAACTACCTTTATTTGAACTGAAGCACTTACTGGAACCCATTGTTGCACGTGAATTGGCTTTTTTTTTTTTTGTTTACAAAAGATTCTATTACCAAAAGTTTGTGTGCTCTTTTCTCATTATTTAAATGTAAAAACTTGTTCCCCCAAACAAGGTCTTCCCCCTTCAGTGGTAGAATGGTTGAAAATAAAACATTTGATTAATACATTCCTTGGCAATTTCCCACCAGCACAATCAGACATAGGATTGCTTTTCGTACGAATGATCTTGTCCCTCAATTAATTCTTACTTGAGGTTCCCTTTAAACCTACCAGGGTCAAGCCCTTGCAGTCCTCAAATGCAATGGTATCATGCCTCCCTTCAATATGTAAATGCAGGTGGTCCTGAGGGTGTTTCTCCACTTTGCTCTATTCCTTTAGGAGAAAAAAAGGGCTTTTACACATTTACAAGTTTTTAAAATTCTAACAGCGACATAATCCCATTCGCTTCAAAATTTTTCTGGGTCTAATGTCTTCATTCTATTTCATTTCAATATTTTGTAGTCAACCTAAATTAATTTAAAATTGAAATAACATCTAAGGAGACATATTAAAAGATCCTTTTATTTATTTATTTTCATTCTTAGGCAGTAAACATCTTGAGACCTCACAACAGGTCTCTCATTTGTTTAGTTAAAACACATCTTTATTAATTCTTCCAGCTGATGAGAAAAGGTGCAAACCCTTCACCATACTAAAAGCTTTTTGGTGTGCCAAGCTCAGATGACTAAATAGACTTGAAGCTGCCACCAGTGATGGTCTGAAAAAGTAATTACCAAGGGACATTCTAGAAGGATTAGTGTCCTTTAATATGGTGATTAATCAGTTTTTAAATAGTGAAGATCCTTGAGGAAGTCTTTCCAAGTAAAAGGAATGTCTTTATTTGCTAATGGTATTTGAAAAATCAGAAGCGATTAATACCTGCAGTGTGTGTAATTGTACAAACATAATTATTTTCAGAAAGGAAAAAGTGCTTAGTAAAAGTGCTTTATTGTCCACCTGCACTGTGTGGCTGAAGACTTTATTTAGGGCTTTTCTTATTCCCCCATGGAGTTTAATGAGACTGGGAGCCTGTCGCCCCGTACGACATCCACAAGGGTCGCGACACCCCCATGGATCTTCGCGACCCATCGTGTCCCTCCACGGCACGTTAATGAGGACACTGAGTATCTCAAATTGCCTCGCACTTTGCCAAAGTGCGTGCTAATAGGCGTGCTCTTTCGAGCTCTAATTAGTACTATGCATTGGAAATGGGTCCCGAGAGCTCTTTGTGATCTCCCAGTCGAAGGCAACCTCAAAAAGCAAATAAATAGCAGATAAGTACCTTTTTAAAAGCCCAGTTATAATTATTGTTCAACGTAACACAGGAATACTCTGCCTTTTTCTTTCAAGTAAACATAATTATTTGCGCAAACTTCTTAACTTTTAAGTGGCTTGTCACACCCACGTCTTTATGCGAATTTAATGAAAGGAAAATGTCAAAATGTCCCGTTGGGTGAAGCAGGATGGAGTCTTTTGTCTGTGCTGCGCGGTAAGCTCAGAAGAGCCCTTCCCGGATATTCCAGTTGTACACCTACTTTTTGTTGATTTTCTTGCCTTTTAAGTATTCTTATTTATTGCAATCTTAATTTCAGAGTGCAATTCACTATATAGATGGATTTAACTTTTTATATCATTAATCTCCTTCAGAAAACATGCCCACAGCTCTTAAATCTTTGTGTGACGTTAGATAGGGGAGTAGTCTGCTGGAATTAAAAGACCACTCACACTTCTAGTATGAAGCAGATATTGATATCTGTGTGTAACTGCTTACAGAACAGAGGCCTAAAATACCTCGTCTCTATTTCTAATATCTCTAGGTCGCATTTATTATTTGCTGTCCTTTGTTGTGTTTATATTCTTTACCAATTACAAATATGCAAAAAAACCACCAAACAACCAAATGCTTTTTGCCCATTCCTTCAAATGATAAATGAAAACAAATACTACCCTTGACATCCATCCTTCAGGAAGTTTCTCTCCAGTGTGTCTCCAGATCCCTTGTTGATTTTCCTGAAGTTTCCAGCTGGTATGATGGATCAAGTAACAAATAAATAAATAAATAAAATCTGCTTCATGATGCAGTGTATTGAGTGCTCTACTTCTGTTCCTAGAATGGATCAAATACCTTCCCTGAACAATTTGCTAAACCCATGGCAACTGTAGGAATGCATTTACAGTCGCTGTTAGACACTGTGAGATAGTACCATGGGACAGAAGAGTATCTTTCTGATGGGAAGAAATGTCCAGCCTTTCCTCTCATGGGGAGAAATGCCAGCCTCTAATTTAAAGTAATGCAATAAAGCTCTCATTAGCTCCAGTGTTATCCCCTTTACTTGATAGTTATTTACTGCACGTACGGCAATAACACGTATTCCAAGCTTAGCAGCAGAGAGACTCAAAATTGCAGTTGTGTAACTATTGCTGAGTGCAAAAGAGTGAAGCAAGGGTTCCTTATTTGGGAACTTCTAACGCCTCGGAAGAGAGGAAGTTTCCATCAGCACTGCAAGTCACAGAAACCTGTGGGGTGCAGCAGGATTTGCAAGTTTTCCTGCCAGGCTGTTGAGCCTGAGGCTGCCATAGATGGTCTCAATTGAAGGCTGCACCGGTTGTGCTTGCAACCAACTAAGCTCCTCCTGACAAAACATTTGCTCTACATGAAGTTAAATATCAGACGCAGAAATGCAGAAAGTTAAAGTATATATAAAATATACTTCTGTGTATATGTATAAATACGTGTGTGTGTGTGTATGAATTTATATATGCAATAAAAAAAGGGGGTCTGAGCATTAACTGCGTGTAATTCAAATTAAGAAAGCAAGATAAAAAATATGCATTAAAAAAATGTAGCACACATGCAAACTTTGTGGCTTTAGACAAGCTTCTGCAGCACTAGAAATGGAAGAAGAATGTAAAATACAAACACTGATGCATGCTGTCTGGTTCATCTTCAATTTTTTTTCCATTTTTGAGCCCCTATACATTTTTTACTGGTAATATAAATGTTTGTCAGGATTATGAAAATGAGCTTGTTTTTCTTGTACTGCAGGTTCTGCCATCATTAATAGAAGACCTGAGCATTACTGGAGTCAATGGAAGAACAGGCAGGTCAGGTGTGAATACACAATTACATTCTCATAAACTGGACAGTATGATGTTTAATGCTATCTTTAGTATCTTATATTAGTTTTTGTTTGAGCTACAGATAGATCAGATCTGATCCAGCATAAAGTTAAACCTGCAGAGAGGCAACATTTAAGCCAGCACATTTTCAAGGACAAAAATACCTATGGAAAAAAAAGGCTGATTTCACTTGAAGAGACAGAGTGAAGTTTTGTCATTTCAAGGGACTGTGCCGTTTCTAATCTGAGTGCCCAAAAAGCTGGATTTACCACCAAATCATGAGATTTGTCAAGCCACATTTTTTTTTGATATGTTGTTTTCATCAGTAACAACAACTTAAGGTGCAACCAGGACCCCTAACGCCTTGCCACTCGTTCCCTCTCCATAACATGGCACCTGGCATCGTTTGCAGAGCCAAATAACAAACAAAATGAATGCACGGAGACAGGTTAAAAATAACTCCCACCAAAAAATCATGATCTGGCTTCCTGTAAGGCACCACAAGCATCTTTGCTCACACCGTGGAAAGGGTGGTAGGGGCAGGTCTGAGCAGGTCTGGGAATGTCTGAAGCCACCGCTGCTTGAGAAAACAGCATGAGGAACTGTTCACAAGGATACCCTCTTTGCACTGCACTCACTCTTCCTCCCCACTTGAAAAGTTGTCCGTGGGTACGGAAAGGTGCTGGTGCCATTTTCACAAGGTGAAGCACTGTTAGAAACTCAGTGTGAAAGTATTTTTACAAGGACAAGTAAAAGACAAAGTTTAATGAAAACTTAGGAGAAAATCTCTGCTATTTTTGATCATGTTTGTAAATGAACAAAGACGAGAAATACTGTTGCCACAGTAAACAGATGCCATTTATTAAATACTTGTTCAAATGTGATGAAAATGTTTTTTATAAGGAGTTCCTGGGACTGTTCATGTTGTTTTTCTTAGCTCTTTTCATGGGAAACTCTGGGAAGGCTGAGGGTGAACCCGTGTCGTGGTATTTAACCACGGGCAATTATAGCTTCAAGCTGTCAGCTTCTCATCAATCTCGGGCAAAATAATGTAACAGCTGAGACCAGGTTCAATTAATGAAGAGTTAAAACTTTGTAGGATAACAAATGCCAAGCTGTGTGTTTTCATAGACCGTATTTAGCAAAACTACATTGGTAGATAAATGGAATTACTGGATTTTTTTCCTAAAACTACTAATATGTAAGGGGTAGTAGGTGCTGGGTCTAACAGGGTTAGAACAGGGCTGTGCGTAACTCGGTTCCATTTGATATTTTCAGAAAGGAAAATGATCCAATCTCAAGTTGGCAAACATTAAGTGATCCTGGCTGGCTGACAGGTCTTCAAATGCAATCACCAATTGTGAATCGTTGTCTGTTTTTCAGTGGGAAGCTG